>CM053029.1:244819362-245129820 GCA_028564925.1 Lithobates sylvaticus | reverse complement strand
TTTTAAGCTTTTTGGAGAACATAGGGAGGGGTTATCACCCCTGTAACATTTGCTGTCTTTGCACATCTGTTCAGAACATTTCACCTCACTTTCCGTCCCAATGACAAATGTTTTTGGAAAAGTGGGGTTTTAATTGAAACAAGGATTGGTGATAAAGCATCAGTAGAGAGGAGATACCTTTTTCCCAAATTAAATCTAACAGGATAGAATTTCCCTTCCTAGTGGTAGATTTCCTCTCACTTCCTGTTTTCTCTTTCCGTTTGCAAGTAGGAGTCGTTTGTAAGTTGGATGTTTGAAAGTAGGGGCCTGCCGTATATACTCTGCAGAAATTTGCCCTATTAGATGTTGGTGTAGCCACAAGACTGTAAGCCCTCACAGTTACTCTTGGTGGGTGCAGGAATGGGCCCTGCTGTGAGTTATTAGATCAAGATTTGTAATTGCATGCACCTGTTGAACAGGGCAGAAAAATTGGGCCTTTGGTGGTGGTGGTGGTGGTGGACGGTGTTGGTGGTGGTGGACGGTGTTGCCCCTGTTAAACAGGGGCTGAAAAATTGGGCCTTAGGCATTGGTGCTGGTGCCACAACACTGCAACCCCTCACAGATACTGTACTCTTAGCACAGCAATGAGACCTGTTGCAGGGGCTGAAAAATTGTGCCTTAGGCCCTGCTGTGAGTTATTAGATCACAGATACTGTACTTGCAATGAGACCTGTTGCAAAGCATTGCTGAAAAATTGTGCCTTAGGCTGTTGCCACAACACTGCAACCCCTCACAGATACTGTACAGCAAAAAAAAAATTACACGCCCCAATAGGGGCTGAAAAATTGTGCCTTAGGCACTGGTGCTGGTGCCACAACACTGCAACCCCTCACAGATACTGTACTTGGAGCACAGCAGTCACACCTGTTGCGAAGCATTTTTTTAAAAAAATTGTAAGTACACGCCCCTGTTATACAGGGGCTGAAAAATTGTGCCTTAGGCACTGGTGTGGTGGCATGGATCATTGAGGAGGAGGAAGAGGATAGTCAGTGAACATAACAGGACAGTCACTCAGCATCAGCCTAGGCAGTCTTGAAGGGATGTGACATTATAAATTATTCAGTTATATCCGCTTCAGGTGCCTGGTAGCTGGTGGTGATCCAAGACTGATTCATTTTTATGAAGGTCAGTCGATCAATCGAGTCGGTGGACAGGCGCACCCTATGATCGGTGACAAATCCTCCAGCAGCACTGAATGTGCATTCGGAAAGAACGCTGGATGCAGGACAGGCCAGTAGCTCAATTGCATACTGTGCAAGCTCTGGCCAGTGATCCATCCTCAGGACCCAGTAAGCCAGAGGATTTTTGGTGGGAAAGGTGTCCAAGTCTGACCTTGCCCCTAGGTATTCCTGCACCATGTATATCAGACGCTGGCGATGGTTGCTGAAACCGATCATACCTTGGGGCTGCGGACTAAAAAATTGTCTGAACGCATCGGTCAGACGTCCACCTTCCCCACCGCTCCTTCTGCTACTGACCGAAGCCTCAGCAACTCGTCGTCCAGGACCAGGAGTTTGTAACCTCCCAGTTTCTGGGAACGCGTTGCACAGACCTTTCTGCAAGGCCTCCCTGAGATGTCTTATCCTCTGCTCCCTCTGCGACGGCAAGATAAGGTCCGCAACCTTACCCTTGCAGGATCAGGGAGGCCATACTACGTAGGTTAGCTGAGGCATTCGGTCCGGAGTCTTCTGGGTCACTGAGGATGACATGATCGCCAGCCACCTCCTCCCAGCCACGTACAAGTCCACTGGTTTGTTGGGACTGTACATCATCCCTAAAAGACTGCTGCTGCTGATGCTGAGTGCCAGGCTCCACCTCCATGCTCACACAATCCTCCTCCTCCTCCTCCTCATCCTCTTCCTGTGTGATGGGTGGGACAGAAGGAACACTGTCTGGATAAAGGGGGCCTTAAGAGGCAAGGAAGTCCTCTCTTCCTGCCTCTGTTCTGCCTCAAGTGCCCTGTCCATTATCCCACGCAGCGTATGCTCCAACAGGTGGACAAGAGGTACAGTGTCACTGATGCATGCACTGTCACTGCTCACCATCCTCGTGGCCTCCTCAAATGGTGAGAGGACAGTGCATGCATCCCTGATCATGCTCCACTGGCGTGGGGAAAAAAAGCCAAGCTCCCCTGACCCTGTCCTGGTGCCGTAGTCGCAAAGGTACTCATTGATGGCCCTCTGCTGCGTGTGCAGTTGCTGCAGCATGGCCAACGTTGAGTTCCACCTGGTGGGCATGTCACATATTAGGCGGTTCTTGGGCAGGTTCAGCTCCTTTTGCAGCTCAGTCAGCCGAGCACTGGCATTATAAGATCGGCGGAAATGCACACAGACTGGCCTGCCTCAGGACATCCTGTAAGCCTGGGTACCTGCCCAAGAACCGCTGCACCACCAGGTTGAGGACGTGAGCCATACAGGGCACATGGGTGAGCTGCCCCTGTCGCAGGGCGGAGAGGAGGTTGGTACCATTGTCAGAAACGACCATTCCTGGCTTAAACTGGCGTGGCGTCAACCACCTCTCGGCCTGCCCCTGCAGAGCTGCCAGAACCTCTGCCCCAGTGTGGCTCCTGTCCCCCAAACACACCAGCGCAAGCACGGCATGGCATCTTTTTGCCTGCGTACTCGCGTAGCCCCTTGTACGCCTACGGAGCACCGCTGGTTCCGAGGACAGAGCACTTGAGGAAGAAGAAGAGGAGGGGGTGGAGGAGAGAGGTGTGTCACAACCAGTAGTAGCATTTTGGAGGCGTGGTGGCGGAACAACCTCCAACACTACTGCACCTTGTCCTGCATCCCTCCCAGCTGCCAATAGAGTGACCCAATGGGCCGTGAAAGAAAGATAACGTCCCTGTCCATGCCTGCTGGACCATGAGTCAGCGGTAATATGCACCTTACCGCTGACCGCCCTGTCCAGCGAGGCATGGACATTGCCTTCCACATGCCGGTAGAGAGACGGAATCGCCTTCCGTGAGAAAAAGTGGCGTTTGGGAACCTGCCACTGAGGAACCGCATATTGAACAAACTCACGGAAGGGGGCCGAGTCTACCAACTGAAAAGGCAGCAGTTGAAGTGCTAGCAATTTAGCCAAGCTAGCATTCAACCGCTGGGCATGTGGATGGCTGGGAGTATACTTCTTTCGACAGTCCAGCAGCTGGGGCAGGGAAATTTGCCAGCTACAATCGGACGTCGGTGTACTGCAAGTACTTGGATGTGACACACCTAATTCTACACCTTCAGTCCTCTCAGAGCAGCTTTCAGAGAGGACTGAAGATATAGTGGGGATGGAGATCCCAGCTGATGAGGAGCAAGGAGAGGTCCGCTTTGTTCTTTGGTGTGGTTCTTTTATGTGTGCTTGCCAACGAGCTGCATGGCAGGTCGACATATGTCTGCTCATGCTTGTGGTGCCCAAGCGGCTGATGTTTTGGCCACGCGAGATACGCTTGAGACAAATATTGCAAATAGCAGTGGTGCGATCTGATGCACTCGTCTCAAAAAAGGCCCACACCAAAGAACTTTTGTGATAACGTGCAGAGGCAGCGCCCTGCACAGGCTGAGCTCTGCGGTGTGATACAGTTGCTGTGCTGGCCTCTAGCTGGCCTCCAGGGGGCATCCTGCCTCGTTGGACATGTGACGCCGCATCCTCCTCCTCCTCCTCCTCTACCTCCTCTCTCCCTTCTGGCACACACGTGGAGTCAGTGACCTCATCATCCCCTCCCTCTTCACCACTAGAGAAAACCTGGCAGTAAGCTGCAGCTGGTGGAACAGTACTGCCAGATTGCTGTCCTTCAGCATCCCCTCTCTCTGCGCGCACACTATTGCCTTCCTCAAGCTGGGTATCATCATCCGAGCCTTCGAATCGTTGGGCATCCTCTTGGAGCATGTACCCAACACTGTGCTCAAACAGTTCGGGGGACTCCTCAGGAGGACATGATGGGTCTAGGGAAGGGGTGGCTGATGATGCCATTGAGTACGCCTTGGCAGCTGCTCTGCCAGTACCCTCAGCCTGGGTGAGAGAGGATGAGGAGGATGAGGAGGGCTTGGTCATCCATTCTACCAAGCCTTCGGCATGATGCGGCTCCACATGTCCAGCTGCCGAAAACAAAGACAAGCGTGTCCCATGGCCACGTGCCGATGACGATGCACGACCACGTCCACGGACAGCACTGTTGTCTCTAGAAACAGAGCCTGCCTGCCCTGTGTTCTTGCCTCGGCACGGTCTGCCTCTCCTTGGCGGTCTTCCAGCCATTGTAGTCGGTAGTGTATATAGTATAAAAAATAGAGCTCCTATGTGTGCTCACAACACACTGTAGGTCCTATGGGTGCTGACACTAACACACTATAGGTACTATTTGTGCTGCTGACAAGAAAATATAGGAGCTATGTGTGCTGCCACAAACACACTATAAGTCCTATGGGTGCTGCTGACACAAAGACACTATAGGTACTATATGTGTGCTGCTGTCAAGAAAATATAGGAGCTCTGTGTGCTGCCACTAACACACTAGAAGTCCTATGGGTGCTGCTGACACAATAGGTAGTATATGTGTGCTGCTGAGAAGAAAATATAGGAGCTCTGTGTGCTGCCACTAACACACTAGAAGTCATATGGGTGCTGCTGACACAATAGGTAGTATATGTGTGCTGCTGAGAAGAAAATATAGGAGCTCTGTGTGCTGCCACTAACACACTAGAAGTCCTATGGGTGCTGCTGACACAATAGGTAGTATATGTGTGCTGCTGAGAAGAAAATATAGGAGCTCTGTGTGCTGCCACTAACACACTAGAAGTCCTATGGGTGCTGCTGACACAATAGGTAGTATATGTGTGCTGCTGAGAAGAAAATATAGGAGCTCTGTGTGCTGCCACTAACACACTAGAAGTCCTATGGGTGCTGCTGACACAATAGGTAGTATATGTGTGCTGCTGAGAAGAAAATATAGGAGCTCTGTGTGCTGCCACTAACACACTAGAAGTCCTATGGGTGCTGCTGACACAATAGGTACTATATGTGTGCTGCTGTCAAGAAAATATAGGAGCTCTGTGTGCTGCCACTAACACACTAGAAGTCCTATGGGTGCTGCTGACACAATAGGTAGTATATGTGTGCTGCTGAGAAGAAAATATAGGAGCTCTGTGTGCTGCCACTAACACACTAGAAGTCCTATGGGTGCTGCTGACACAATAGGTAGTATATGTGTGCTGCTGAGAAGAAAATATAGGAGCTCTGTGTGCTGCCACTAACACACTAGAAGTCCTATGGGTGCTGCTGACACAATAGGTAGTATATGTGTGCTGCTGAGAAGAAAATATAGGAGCTCTGTGTGCTGCCACTAACACACTAGAAGTCCTATGGGTGCTGCTGACACAATAGGTAGTATATGTGTGCTGCTGAGAAGAAAATATAGGAGCTCTGTGTGCTGCCACTAACACACTAGAAGTCCTATGGGTGCTGCTGACACAATAGGTAAAATATGTGTGCTGCTGTATAGAAAATATAGGAGCTCTGTGTGCTGCCACTAACACACAATAGAAGTCCTATGGGTGCTGCTGACACAATAGGTAGTATATATGTGTGCTGCTGAGAAGAAAATATAGGAGCTCTGTGTGCTGCCACTAACACACTAGAAGTCCTATGGGTGCTGCTGACACAATAGGTAGTATATGTGTGCTGCTGAGAAGAAAATATAGGAGCTC
Organism: Lithobates sylvaticus; assembly: GCA_028564925.1. Taxonomy (NCBI): domain Eukaryota; kingdom Metazoa; phylum Chordata; class Amphibia; order Anura; family Ranidae; genus Lithobates; species Lithobates sylvaticus. Next base: position 245,124,091 of record CM053029.1, on the reverse strand, counting down.
TGTGTGCTGCCACTAACACACTAGAAGTCCTATGGGTGCTGCTGACACAATAGGTAGTATATGTGTGCTGCTGAGAAGAAAATATAGGAGCTCTGTGTGCTGCCACTAACACACTAGAAGTCCTATGGGTGCTGCTGACACAATAGGTAGTATATGTGTGCTGCTGAGAAGAAAATATAGGAGCTCTGTGTGCTGCCACTAACACACTAGAAGTCCTATGGGTGCTGCTGACACAATAGGTAGTATATGTGTGCTGCTGAGAAGAAAATATAGGAGCTCTGTGTGCTGCCACTAACACACTAGAAGTCCTATGGGTGCTGCTGACACAATAGGTAGTATATGTGTGCTGCTGTCAAGAAAATATAGGAGCTCTGTGTGCTGCCACTAACACACTAGAAGTAGTCCTATGGGTGCTGCTGACACAATAGGTAGTATATGTGTGCTGCTGAGAAGAAAATATAGGAGCTCTGTGTGCTGCCACTAACACACTAGAAGTCCTATGGGTGCTGCTGACACAATAGGTAGTATATGTGTGCTGCTGAGAAGAAAATATAGGAGCTCTGTGTGCTGCCACTAACACACTAGAAGTCCTATGGGTGCTGCTGACACAATAGGTAAAATATGTGTGCTGCTGTCAAGAAAATATAGGAGCTCTGTGTGCTGCCACTAACACACTAGAAGTCCTATGGGTGCTGCTGACACAATACGTAGTATATGTGTGCTGCTGAGAAGAAAATATAGGAGCTCTGTGTGCTGCCACTAACACACTAGAAGTCCTATGGGTGCTGCTGACACAATAGGTAGTATATGTGTGCTGCTGAGAAGAAAATATAGGAGCTCTGTGTGCTGCCACTAACACACTAGAAGTCCTATGGGTGCTGCTGACACAATAGGTAAAATATGTGTGCTGTGCTGCTGTCAAGAAAATATAGGAGCTCTGTGTGCTGCCACTAACACACTAGAACACTAGAAGTCCTATGGGTGCTGCTGACACAATACGTAGTATATGTGTGCTGCTGAGAAGAAAATATAGGAGCTCTGTGTGCTGCCACTAACACACTAGAAGTCCTATGGGTGCTGCTGACACAATAGGTAAAATATGTGTGTTGCTGTCAAGAAAATATAGGAGCTCTGTGTGCTGCCACTAACACACTAGAAGTCCTATGGGTGCTGCTGACACAATAGGTAGTATATGTGTGCTGCTGAGAAGAAAATATAGGAGCTCTGTGTGCTGCCACTAACACACTAGAAGTCCTATGGGTGCTGCTGACACAATAGGTAGTATATGTGTGCTGCTGAGAAGAAAATATAGGAGCTCTGTGTGCTGCCACTAACACACTAGAAGTCCTATGGGTGCTGCTGAGAAGAAAATATAGGAGCTCTGTGTGCTGCCACTAACACACTAGAAGTCCTATGGGTGCTGCTGACACAATAGGTAGTATATGTGTGCTGCTGAGAAGAAAATATAGGAGCTCTGTGTGCTGCCACTAACACACTAGAAGTCCTATGGGTGCTGCTGACACAAAGACACTATAGGTAGTATATGGATGGGACAGAAGGTTGGGACAGAAGTTGGGGTGCAATGCTGTGCTAACAGCACTGCGGTTGGTGCTACTGCAATACTGTACTAACAGTACGCACGCACCAGACTAATCCCCAGCAGCAGCTAATAACACACTAACTGTGCAATCAGCAGCAATGAACGATCACTAATGATGAATGACTCAGGTAGCAATGGTTTAGCAAAGAAATAGCAATCAAGCAAAGACAGAATCAGCAGACTGCTCTCTCCTAAAGCCGGAACACATGTGACCGGGGCCGCCGCCCCTGAGCTTTAATTGGCTACAGGCGTCCTGCCTGTAGCCAATTATTGCTCTCCTAGTTTCCGGCGCTGTGATTGGCCAAGCATGCGGGGTCACAGTGCATGCTTGGCCAATCATCAGCCAGCAATGCACTGTGCGGCCGCAATGCATTGCGGGGCCGCTCGCATCACACGAATGTGATGCGAACGGCCCAAATAGTTCTGGGCTCGCCGAGCGAGCGAACGCCCGGTGCTCGATTCGAACGTGGGTTCGAATCGAGCACTGGGCCCATCCCTAATAAACACACTAATTAATGCAGTTATTGTATTTATTAAAAATTAAATAAATAAATGTATTTTTATATGCAACCACAGTTGTACATGTGTTGGAAGTAAACATGCTAACTGCAGGACAGACCAGAGCAGAAAGTAATAGAATAAAAGCAATCAATTCTCTTCTTGGTTGCTTACTGTGCTCCCCTTTCTGCTTTGATCACCTCTGTATTGGCTTACACTCTTCTATTTCATCACCTACATCAAAGTGTTGCTTTATGAAAAAAACATACTTCCTGGGACCCAGTCTGTGTGGACAGTATATACATCAGCTTGCTGAACCAACAAGATTAACAGGCAGTGTAAACTACAATGAAGAATCAATGTAATTTAATCCAGACTGGCAGGTTACAATGTATTTTTTCTTAGGTATTAAGTGAAAACCAGCACACACACTCTGTAATCAATGGAGAGGGAGGAGAAGCAGGTAGTGTAGGTTTACACAGAAGCCAAGAGAAGGTCTAGTACAGGGATATGCAATTAGCGGACCTCAAGCTGTTCCAGAACTACAAGTACCATGAGGCATAGCAAGACTCTGACAGCCACAAGCAAGACACCCAGAGGCAGAGGCACGATGGGACTTGTAGTTTTGCAATAGCTGGAGGTCTGCTAATTGCATTTTCCTGGGTAGATTATTTCTCTATTACAGCTTGTTTGAAGTACTGTATATCTAAAGCAAAAAAAAATGTATTTCAGATAAAGTAGTGTAGTTAATCCCTTGCATATTTTCCAGTTTGTTATCCACTGAGTAGATTATCATCACTTCTTGTCCTGTAGATCAGCGGTGATCAACATTCTTGATATACAGCAGTGGGCTTTCCGGCATGGCTCCTGGCTCACTATATTAATTGAATGTTACTACATTTCATATATGCTGTCAATGACTGCATATATAAAACAGAAGATGGTCAATAACTACAGATATAAAGATGATCAGAAAATGCAAACATAGGAAAAGGTAAGAGAATGTGAATGTGTTATAAGAGTTGAGACAGTTGACAGATGCATATTTTTTTAAGCAGAAAATGTGAGCCAAACATGGCAAATGATTTTCTGTTTACTGTAAAACACATTCATCAGGAAGATTCACCCACAGTGGATGTTTGGTAAATGTCACAATCACTGATTTATAAATATTACCTAGGGAAACATTACATAAGACTGCTAGAGATCATTGTTATTACTGCCCCTTAAAAAAAAAAAAATTCAATATTTAGTCGTTTGTGTTTTCGACAGTCCTCCAAAAAATGACTAGTCTTAAGGGCCACAAAGTAAGTGCCAAAGGGCTGCAGGTTGGGTAGCAGGTGGGGCACCAGGACAATTAGGGAAGATGAATCTCCCCTGCAGAGTAACAGACTTGCAAACAAATTTTACTGGAAGTGCTCGCTCAAGCTTTAAAGTTGAGCTTAAAGTGGTAGTAAACTCTTTTTGCCTATTTTTACCTACAGGTAAGCTTATAATAAAGTTTAAATGTAGGTAAAATGATGCATGTTTAGGAGATTCTCTAGCGAGCAGCAGCACGTGACGTCACCGGCGCATGCACTCTGAAACAATGACACACCAGTGCCGGTCCTTCAGAACTGTGCCATAAACCGTGACTCCATGCACGTGGGAGTGACGTCATCATGGTTCAGCCATTCAATTGGTCACAGGAAGGAAGACCTACTGAAGATGGAAGCCTCTGCAGCAGTGATAGCACAGCGCTGGAGGGCTTCGTTGGCGATGCATACTAGCACATTATGATATTACCTTGCAGGGAGATTTTTTTTCTTTTATTCTGAAACTTTACTACAACTTTAAGACAAATTGGAGTTTTCAAACAAAGACTCACCCTCTGCTCTCTTCTCTGGCCATTATGGCAATTAGTTCACCTTTTCTTCACATTTCCCAAAAAATCCTATGCATTCCAGCTTATTTAGTGTATTAAAAACCAGTATTCAGGTTTTAAAAAAGCTACCTAATTTCCAAGGCAAACCTGTAGGGCTCTAACCAGACAGTCCACAAAACTGTGTGACCAGTGGACTACCCCTCCTGCCAGCCATTGGATGCCCATCATTGTAGTAAGAAGTGGTTTGGCATGTTCAAAATGTTTGCTGGTGCAGTGTGCTTTTTTTTCCCTTTTGTCACACAATGCTAAACCTAGCTGCTTCTGGGGCAGAGAGGAAGAGAATGCACTGCACATGCACAGGTTTGGAACAAGCTAGAGCTCAGTCCTGTGCTGATGAGGCTACACTTTCAATAGCTAGCCCATCCTTTCATTTAGGCAGGATGGGGAGGGTCACCAAATCTAGCTTTGTGGACAGACTGGGGAGAGACTGCGTATGGCCTACAGGTATACCTTGGAAGTTGAGCATCTTTTTTAAAACATGAGACCTGCTTTTTTTAACTACTTCAATACCAGGCACTTTCGCCCCCTTAGGCCCCTTTCACACTGGGGCGGTGAGCCGCGGTGACGGTAAAGCAGCGCTATATTTAGCTCTGCTTTACCGTCGTTTTTACCGCAGTTTTCGGCCGCTCGCGGTGCGGTTTTACCCCCCGCGAGCGGCCGAAAAAGGGTTAAAACACCCCCGCAGAGCGCCGCCGTAGCGGCGCTTTGCGGCGGTGTTGCCGCGGTTTTACCGCGGTCTCCCATTCTTTTCAATGGGAAGGAGCGGTATAGGAGCGGTGAACACACCGCTCCTATCCCGCTCCAAAGATGCTGCTAGCAGGACTTTTTTTGTCTTCCTGCTAGCGCACCGCTCCAGTGTGAAAGCCCGCCGGCTTTCACACTGGAGTTAAAGGGGCCGGATTTTTTCATGCGGTGAACAGGCGCTATTTTTAGCGCTGCACCGCATGAAAAACGCCCCGGTGTGAAAGGGGCCTTACTCCAATTTTTAGCTGTTGCACTTTGAATTACAACTGCGTGGTCATGAAACACCATACCCATTTATTATTTATTTACCACTGGAATCTTCATTGATGGGCACTGGTGAGGCTGCACTGATGGGCACTGATAAGCTGCACTGATGGGCATTTATGAGGCTGCACTAATGTGCACTGATGAGGCTGCACTGATGGGTACTAATACACTGCACTGATGAGGTGGTACTGATGGGCACTGATAGGTGGCACTGGTAAGCTGCACTGATTGGCACTTAAATCACCTTACATGTATTCCTATTGGTAAACAGGCAGCCAATCTTAGAGATGGGCCAATAGGAATAAGGAGAGGGGGGAATGGGCAAGTTACAACATTACCTGTAAGTGTTTTAGCTTTGTCAGTTTAAACCAACCCATCATTCAGGCATATGAGAAGTAAGTTCCCATTGAGAGTGACAGAGGCTCTTAAAAGTTACTTTATCAGCTTCATGAAAGCAGTTTGAAGCATGTTATGTGCTTTGTTAATGCTGGTTAAAGTTGGTGGTCTTTAGACATTTACATACAAAAAGGATGTCATATACAACTCAAATATTGACAGATTTCTGCTAAATTTACCTACATTTGAGGCAAGGGCAGCCCTGTTGGTACCACCCAAAAGTTGACTTTGGTTGAAGGAGCCGAACAGTGACTGCTTGCAATAAGATGCTGTCGGTGTTAAAGTTTTCCGACAGCTGTGGGCGTTAGCTCTTAGAATACAATAGCTGGCAGGGGAGATTCTTCCATCCACGCTGTTTTGCCCATGTGCTGAACAAGAGAAATCTATATGTGTATAAGAAAAGCCAGTTAAAGTGTAATTCCAGCTACTAACTATGCCTAAAAACTTCCCTTCCCCATCCTGCTACCTATCCTGCCTATTGTATGTAAAAAAGATCTGTATACTTACCTTATTTTAGTCCCCTCTGGTCCAGTCCCTTGATCCTGAGTCAGTGAGCAGTAATGTCACTCATAGGCTCCCATGTCCTAGCCGTTGTCGGCACTCTTGCCTCTCCTCTGCATCCCCTGCAGCTGCCGATTACTGAAAAAGGGAAACCAGAGCTGTAGGATTCCATGACCAGACCCGAGTGGGCTAAAAATTGGTAAGTATACACATTTTATTTTTTTATACAGGGTAAGCAGGATAGGTAGCAGGTAGTGTGAGGAAACATTTTTAAGCTGAGTTAGTGTTAGACAGGACCTTTAAGACCTTATTCATTTTAAGACAGCATTGAATGAGAAAAAGCACTTGCTTGTTTTGAGTCACTCAGCTCAATACATGTTTTTGTATTAGAGACATCAGTAATGTGCCACGGGCCCTCTGATTTTCCATTTGATGTGTGTACTTGAGATCTAATTGGTATTTCCAGCATCTCACATCACAATCTCACAACCACAACCACTTCCACAGAGAACCTGCAATGCTTCAAAGAACTTGATTTTTAAAAATAGTAATTACCGAATACAAAGCAAATAATTTCTATGCATGGACCATAGCTACTAAATAAAAAAGTCAAATGGTATTTGTCTCTCTCTTTTTAAAGTTCATAAGTTCATCCCAGAGCCACGTAAGAATGGTTGATTTCCTACTATAGAAACGCTTAACAAATAAAAGGTTTCACATTACTTGTTTATTGAAGGAACAGAGAGCTGTTCTTTGTTTTTTGTTTTTTATCTTGGTCATTCATAGGAGCTGTATCTATCAAGTGTCAGTAAAGTGATACCAGAAGTAAACAATGCAAGCTGCATCACTGTTTGTTTTCCTGATGCCAATTTTACAAAGAATGTTAGACAATCACATTTCTATAGCAAGACAAGTGGATGCATAATTCATAAAAGTTATGTGTGATACATCATTTTGGATAATGTAGGAAAGGAAAAGGAATTGTGATGCATCAAAATAAAACAGAATTATTTTCTTAACCATCAGTATTCATTTTTAAGAGGTCAGCCCCCCCCCCCCCCAACTGTAATGCAATGGGGGTTATTTATGAAAGGCAAATCCACTTTGCACTACTACAAGTGCAAGTGCAGTCGCTGTGAATCTGAGGGGTAGATCTGAAATGAGGGGAAGCTCTGCTGATTTTATCATCCAATCATGTGCAAGCTAAAATGCTGTTTTTTATTTTCCTTGCATGTCCCCCTCGGATCTACAGCAACTGCACTTCCAAGTGTAGTGCAAAGTGGATTTGCCTTTCGGAAATAACCCCCAATGAATTTAATTTTTAGCAGACTAAAGTTTAAAGCCCTACTCCAGACACAGTCCCTGGAATTCATAAAGACAAAATTTGTGAGAGTGTCTCCCATGTGTTCTAAAAATGGTCCAACTTCATGTACTCGTCTAGAACTTGTACATGAATTTGGCACATGCTGCACCACTTTTAGAATGCACAAAAGTTCTACAAATCTGTATGTGCCAGTTTCTCTTTTTTTAAACCAAAAGAGAATTGGTCTTAATGAGCTCCACTTTTGTAAGATACGAAGTATCAGTATTTTATTTATAATTTGGCACATTGATGTGTCGCAAACGCTTCCTGAATATGGTGCAATACATTAACAAGGAGGGTTAACACCAGAAAAGTGTCACAGCAGTTTTACTAATTAACTTTTTGCGGTGCTTGCCGCGTTTTGCGTTTTTTTATTACTTTTTTTTTTTACACTGTGGTTGCTTAGCAATCAGCTATATACAGTTTTAAAAAAATGAAAAAAAAAAAACGCAAATCGTGGCAAAATCGCGGCAAAAAACGCGGTACTTGCGTTTTGGATGCGGGTCCATTGACTTCTATTACATGCAAAACACTGCATTTTGCATGAAAAACAGTCCCAGACCCTTTCCAAAAACGCAGAGGCACAAAAATGCATTGATGTGAACATGTTCCATAGGAACTCACGTTAAAAAATTTCCCTGCATTTTTGCAAAATACAAAATGCATCAAAAAATGCATTAGTGTGAATCAAGCCTAACGGTATTTCAGTAAGATTGAGGGATTAAATAAGTCATAATGAATATTAACAGATTACATTTTTTTTAAAACACTGCGGGGTTGATTTACTAAAACTGGGGAGTGCGACATCTGGTGCAGCTCTGCATAGAAACCAATCAACTTCCAGATTTTGTTTGCCAAAGCTTAAATTGGTTGTAAACCCACATAAAAAAAAAAAAGACCTGCAAAACAAAGGCATAATGAGTTAGGCCTGATTCACACCTATGCATTTTTAGTGCTTTTTGCATTTTGCAGATTTGCACTACAGAACGTTTTCTATAGGAAACCATGTTAAATGGACTGTAGTGCAAATCTGCAAAATGCAAAAAGCACAAAAAATGCAAAGGTGTGAATCAGGCCTTAGTATGCATACTAGCTGATTATGTAATACTCACCTGAGATCGAAGCCCCTGCTGCGGTGCCTGTACACAGCACCAGCCAGTGACATTGCTCCCCAGAGTTACTTCTGGTTATAGCGGCTCCGGCGCTGTGATTGGCCAGAGCCGCAATGACTTCACTCCCACGCATGCGCGTGCAAGCCGCCGGTAATGGCACACTCACTGAAGCAAATGGCACGTACGTGCCATTGCTTCAGTGCGCATGTACTGATGATGTTGGCACATGCAGATACAGGGGATATCTCCTAAATGGTGCATGTTTAGGAGAATTCTGGGGTAGCTACAGGTAAGCCTTATTAAGTGGGTTGTAAGGGTTTAGAACCACTTTAGTTGAACAAGCTGATGTTAGAAGCTATTGACTACCATGCACAGGTGCACCAGATTTTGCACTTTCTAATGTTAGTAAAACACCTGTGCCTGGAGTTGGACTTGAACCTGGAGACAGTTTTTATACCTCTCAGCATGTTGGGTAACGCCTCGTACACATGAAGCGAAAATTGGATGACAGATCATCCTTTTTTTTTTTTTCAAATGCTAGTCATATATCGAACCTAAAGAGTTTAACTAAAGTTACGAACATTCTCATACGACAGAATAAAAAAATTGGAAGTGTGTTGTAGTGTATTTGTATTGTATTCTCGGACGACAGCTTTACTGATTAAATGAAAATCGTATGATCTGGTATCGTACGAAAAAAAATTTCATGCATGTCCGATCAAATAATATCGGATGAACTGTCGTAATCAGCTCTCGAAAACTCTGTACTGAGTTTTCGTCGGATTTTCGGATTGTGTGTACGGCCATAAGATTCCTGCATTTGAATTACTGGATCTGCACACCAGCTGTTGTCAGTATGAAGGGCTCATGCTCTGTGTTGGATTTTTTTTAATTATGAAGAATGCAAAAGGAGGTGCTAAAATATTTAAAGGTTGGTAGAAATACCTATAACTCATAGGTTGACTAGAACAGAGAAAATAACTTTTGAAGGAACATCTTGCGGTTGGGAGTATCCAAGAAAAGGAGACAGGCCCACAAGGCTTCAGCTATAGATAAAATCTCATATTTGGAAGAACCATTTAAAATAAGGAATCGTTGATACAATAAAATACAACATAGTACTGACTGTAGCACAAACTATACACTATAACGCACTAAGAAATTGCATTGTATCATGGTAGGTTAGCTTTTCTCCTGTTCAAAAAGGTGGCAACACCCAGGAAAACATTTTCAAAGGTCTTCGCATAAGGCATAGCTGTTAAAGACTATGTCCACTTGTTAGTTAAAAATAACAAATGCATATATGTTTGTAGCAAAAAAGTGCATATTTTATTTTTTGCATATGCGCCTGCAAGGCATTGCAACTGGGATCACTGGATCATAGGTGCAATGCAAGGCTCCTGCAGACTCTTCCTCTAGCTCCCTGTCTGTACCAAGGCAATAGCTTTCAGTTGGACACTGGAGGAGATTTCAATGGATAGCAGTGATCATCACACTTGTATTCCTTGATTTTTGTTAATAAATTATACAGATGAGCAGCTAATATATATCACATATGGATACATTCAGGGCCAATGAGACCACAGCACAAATCCTGCAAATAAAATATTATTATAGCAGACCGAAGGCAGGAAAAGGAGGACTCCAGCTATCAAGCCATGGTTAAGAGTGTTTGTCATTCCTGGAGGTAGGAGTGATTACAGGTGTGAAAATTGCTATTGTTATACAGCACATATACTATTTATACATTATGTACAAAGAATTGAGGATTTCAGTGTTCTTAAGTTACTTGTGTCTTTCTGTCTTCCTTCTCACCTGCAAATGCCTATAGAGTTGTCCACGTGTCTTTTGGCATGAGAGTGGGGTGTCACATATGTTTCTTTGGGTTAGAATATTTGCATGATTTGATCATTTACACCTATGCTGGTAGAGCGGTAGCCTATATGGTGGTTTTGCTACCACATACTGCATAGTAAAGATTGTAAAATGTATTAGCATGCTCTGTAAGCTACTATGTAAAAGCTACAGGATAAATGAGAACTTTGCAGACATAAATTAAAGTGAAACTAAACCCACCAATTTAACTGATTCTCAGAACAGTTATATTCAAGGCACACTGTGATAATAAGTAATAACTGTCACAGTTGCTTGTGTTCTTAACCAAACTGTCAAGCCATTAAATGTCTGGTGTCATAATTGATCACTTGTGCAGCAGTATAACAACTGCAGATCAAACAAAGGTTAAGAGCACACTGGAGCACGGAGCGGCTCACAGCAGGGGTCCGGTGCGTCCCCGTTCATCGTTTAAGGCCCAATTTCAGCACAAATTTTTGGCTGAAATGGACTAGAAGAAGCACAGGACCTGTGTGCAAATTAGCACCGGAGCCGCTTCGGAGATGTGAATTCCATAGAGAGCCTGCTACAATCTCTGACATGCGAATTGTATGTGGGGAAGCACACATCCAATTCACACTAGTGTGAACTCAGCCTAAAGGATTGGATGGTTTAGTTCCAATTTATATACAGATAATGCCTATTATTATATCCCATATAAACAGGAACTGTCTGTCATTCAGGCTATGTATGTAGCCTTTTTAAACTGTGATCAAAACCTAGTTTTTAATAGCATCAAGCACTAGTCAAGGGCTAGGTTCACACTATTCAATCCAAAGACATACAGGTAGGTTAATTGGCTTCTGTCCAAAAAATTGGCCCTATTATATGAATGGGGACCTTGGATTGTGGGCTCCTTGAGGGTAGGGACCAATGTGAGTGTGCAATGTACAGGGATAGGGACAATTGTAGACACTCGCTCAGGTTGAACTGGATGGACTGGTGTCTTTATTCAACCTTACTAACTATGAAACTATGAAAGGGCTAGATTCACACTATTGCGAATTGGATCCATTTTTCTCTGCATCCAATTCGCATGTCAGGAGATTGTGACTGGCTCTCAATGGAGCCAGTTCACACATCTCCGGAGTGGTTTCGGTGAGAATTGCACAGGAGTCTTGTGCGTCTTCTTGTCCGAATTCAGCCAAACATTCAGACTGAAATCGGACCTGAAACGTTGAACAGGGTTGCACCAGACCCCTCTTGTGAGCCACTCCACGTGGCAGTGTGAATCCAGCCTGAAGTCCCTTATTGGAAAATATACTGATATGTAACCAATTTTCTTTAGTGACTTTTCTTTAACAACATAGAGAAGGAAGATACTGTTATTCACTCAGGCCTGGTTCACACCTATGCAGTTTGTAGTGCACTTTATATTTTGCAGAAACACACTACAGTCCATTTAACACGGGTTCTTATGGATGTAGTTCACATCTGTGCATTTTATGGAAAGTGCCAGGGACTTTTTTCTGGTTTTTGGTTACATAGACTTCAATGGATCAAAAATGTGTATTGAAAAATGTAAAATGCACCTGCGATATGCAAACTGCAACCTGCATAGGTGTGAATCAGGCCTTAAGGATTCCTTCTACTGTTGTTTTTCTTTTTAACCATTTTGTCTTATAGATGTGGGAATTCCTGGGCTAACCCTTTTCATGTAAACATTTTTCTGTATTGTGTAATACTTAATATATTTTGAACTTTCTTTTGCGGTTAAATCATGTGTATATAACAGAAACCTCCATAGGAAAGCCAAACAATTCAGTCAGTGAGTTTATTCATGTAAGCAGAAGTCTAGACAACAAGGTAAGTAAATCAATGAAATACAAACAGTATATGTTGTAAATTATGGCCAAGTTTAATACCACTTCAGAGCTATTTGCCTTTAGCAGCCACTTCTCTGTGTTTGGTCTGGTACTCAAGTGTTCCCAGTTATCTTACACAGTGGATTATGCAACATAAATTAGGAGAATTAACCCATCAAGGCTTACCTTATTAGGTTATAGTGCCTTAGTTAGGTTCCATAACCTAAAGAGGTCTGCTTCCAGGTTCCATAACCCACCATACAATTCAAACTCTTCCATTGTCGAACAAACTGAGCTCAAACTTAAGGGATAAGTATAGTGCCAAAGACTTACACCAAAGGCTGCAAGAGATTTTATGAAGGCTCAAACCTTTAGGGAAATCAGTAGATGGTGCCAAGGTGTATATACAGAAGTATAGTAGAGGCTCAATACCAAGCGTTATAGAAACTGCAACTCAAATCCAAATGTAGAGCAGAATAAGAATTTAAAAAAGTTCATGACATGTGGGAATCATTAACAGCCCCAGCAGTCTTAAAAACAGGATCCCCTGTAGGATGTCAGGTCACCCTTCGGGCAGGTAACCTGTACCACACTTCCTGTTTGCGGAAAGAAGTGTTCTGCCATTGTGCAAGCCAGGAGTGAACTAGTAAGTGTTCTTTTGACTGTGGTAGTGAGAGCTAAAATGGATACTTGTTTGTAAAAAAGTTCTAAGGTTTTGTACTTTCAAGTGAGACTAGCATGTAGTTAACCACTTCCCGACCGCCCCATGTACATATACGTCGGCAGAATGGCACGTACAGGCAGAACCACGTACCTGTACGTGCCATTCTTCAGGCGCGTGGGGGGTCCGATCGGACCCCCCCCGGCCGGCGGGGACGGTCGGGATCGCTTCAGGAGCGATCCGGGATGAGGGGACGGCCAGTGGTTTCTGGCCACCCCCTCGCGATCGCTCCTGGCCAATCAGATGCTTCCTCTGTCTGTGTCAATCAAAACACAGGCAGAGGAAGTGATGTCACGCTCGGTGCGCCGGTCTATGTGACCGGAACGCCGAGCTGTCAACACACACAGGTTAGTGCACCAACAGTACACTGACACCAGTACACATAGGCACACAAAACACCCCCCTGTCACCCCCAGATCACCCCCCAGATCACCCCCTCCCCCCCCCCAGTCACAGTGTCACTAATTGCAGTGATCATTTTTTTACTGATCACTGCATTTAGTGTCAGTGTGACTGTAATAACTGTCAGTGCAGTTAGTTTTAGGTCCAAGGTAGCCCCCTACCCCCCCCCTAATAAAGGTTTAACCCCTTGATTGCCCCACAGGTAACCCTTTCACCCCCTTTTGCCAGTGTCACTAAGCGATCGTTTTTCTGATCGCTGTATTAGTGTCACTGCTGTCGCTAGGTAACCATTTTTTTTTTTTAGGTAACCGCCATGTTTATATAGGTTCATAAATAGGTTTATAGGTCAGGTACCCCCATATTACAACCTAAATAAAGGTTTTAACCCCTTGATTGCCCCTAGAGTTAACCCTTTCACCAGTGATCACTGTATAACTGTCACTGGTGACGCTGGTTAGCCAGTTAGTTATTTCGTTATTTAGGTTCCCCGTCAGGTTTTTATATAGCGTCAGGTACCCCCATATATTACCTAATAAAGGTTTTAACCCCCTGATTGCCCCTAGTTAACCCTTTCACCCCCTTTTGCCAGTGTCACTAAGCGATCGTTTTTCTGATCGCTGCATTAGTGTCGCTAGGTAACCATTTTTTTTTTTTTAGGTAACCGCCATGTTTATATAGGTTCATAAATAGGTTTATAGGTCAGGTACCCCCATATTACAACCTAAATAAAGGTTTTAACCCCCTGATTGCCCCTAGAGTTAACCCTTTCACCAGTGATCACTGTATAACTGTCACTGGTGACGCTGGTTAGCCAGTTAGTTATTTCGTTATTTAGGTTCCCCGTCAGGTTTTTATATAGCGTCAGGTACCCCCATATATTACCTAATAAAGGTTTTAACCCCCTGATTGCCCCTAGTTAACCCTTTCACCCCCTTTTGCCAGTGTCACTAAGCGATCGTTTTTCTGATCGCTGCATTAGTGTCGCTAGGTAACCAGTTTTTTTTTGTATTACTGTTACGGGTGACGCTGGTTAGTTAGCTTGTTTTTTATACTGTCAGGGCACCCGCCATTTATTACCCAATAACGGTTTAACCCCCTGATCGCCCGGCGGGTGATATCAATTAGGTTTTAGGGTCAAATAAGGTCTGCGTCGCCCCAGGTTAGTGCCAGTACCGCAAACACCCACGCACAAAGCATACACCTCCCTTAGTGGCACAGTATCTGAACAGATCAATATCTGATCTGATCAGATCTATACTAGCGTCCCAGCAGTTTAGGGTTCCAAAAAAAAACGCATTGTTAGCGGGATCAGCCCAGATACCTGCTAGCACCTGCGTTTTCCCCCTCCGCCCAGCCCAGCCCACCCAAGTGCAGTATCGATCGATCACTGTCACTTACAAAACACTAAGCACACATAACTGCAGCGTTCGCAGAGTCAGGCCTGATCCCTGCGATCGCTAACATTTTTTTTGTGGTAGCGTTTTGATTCAGTCGCTTCATTCAGGAGCTTTTTTACCTGTGAATCTCAAAAAAAAAAAAAAAATAAAATAGTTGTCGTTTTATTGTTCTCTCTCTCACTCTATTCTCTCTCTATTGTTGCTCTTTTTTTACTCCATTCTATTCTGCAATGTTTTATTATGTTTTATCATGTTTTATCATGCTTGCTTTTCAGGTATGTAATTTTGTTTACTGTGTTTTAGTGTTAAGCATTTTTTTGTTTTCAGGTGCGCCATTCAGTTGCAACGCGGATTTATTTATCTTGACAGCAACAGCGTTTGCTCCCACGATACATAAAGCCGCGACTCCAACGCTGTAGGAGGTGATTTCACCACCACAGTTAAAAAAAAGAGCATATATGCCGAAGCATGGGGGCAGCAGGGGGGGGGGAGGAGCGATTGGCTCCTAATGCCACGTACATACGGTCGAAATTCCGACCGTGTGTACACGGCATAACTTTTGCGGGAGGATGCCCCCATGCATCGGCATATATAAATGGTGCATGTATGCCCATCATTAGAAGTGGGTGGATGAAGGGAGGTATTCTAATGGTGGGCATACCCACCAATCAATCTCTTTTTTTCGTTCAGCCAAGAGGCTGCATGAAAAAAAAAAGATTACAATATATGTCCAGTATGTTGCTGGACTTTGAATGGTTATACCAGAATGATGCCTGCAGGTTTAGGTATCATCTTGGTATCATTCTTTTCAGCCAGTGATCGGCTTTCATGTAAAAGCAATTCTAGCGGGTAATTAGCCTCTAGACTGCTTTTACAAGCAGTGGGAGGGAATGTCCCCCCTCCCGGATATAAACCGCGCCATTGGGAAATTGGGAAAGCATTTTATCACACCAATCTTGGTGTGGTCAGATGCTTTGAGGGCAGAGGAAAGATCTAGGGTCTAATAGACCCCAATTTTTTCAAAAAAAGAGTACCTGTCACTGCCTATTGCTATCATAGGGGATATTTACATTCCCTGAGATAACAATAAAAATCATAACAAAGAAAAAAAATGGAAGGAACAGTTTAAAAATAAAAAAAAAAAGCTAAAAAAATAAAAAAAAAAAAAAAAAAAAAAAAAAAAAAAGCACCCCTGCCCCCCCTTCTCTTGCGCAAAGGCGTACACAAGCGTTGGTCTGGCGTCATATGTAAACAGCAATTGCACCATGCATGTGAGGTATCACCGCGAAGGTCAGATCGAGGGCAGTAATTTTAGCAGTAGACCTCCTCCGTGAATCTAATGTGGTATCATGTAAAGGCTTTTAAAGGCTTTTAAAAATGTATGTAGTTTGTCGCCACTGCGTGTTTGTGCGCAATTTTAAAGCATGTCGTGTTTGGTATCCATGTACTCGGCCTAAGATCATATTTTTTATTTCATCAAAAATTTGAGCAATATAGTGTGTTTTAGTGCATTAAAATAAAAAAAAGTGTATTTTTTCCACAAAAAATGCGTTTGAAAAATCGCTGCGCAAATACTGTGTGGAAAAAAAAAATGCAACACCCACCATTTTAATCTGTAGGGCCTTTGCTTTAACATTATATATAGTGTTTGGGGGTTCAACGTAATTTTCTTGCAAAAAAAATATATGTTTTCATGTAAACAAAAAGTGTCAGAAAGGGCTTTGTCTACAAGTGGTTAGAAGAGTGGGTGACGTGTGACATAGGCTTCTAAATGTTGTGCATAAAATGCCAGGACAGTTCAAACCCCCCCCAAATGACCCCATTTTGGAAAGTAGACACCCCAAGCTATTTGATGAGAGCAATGTTGAGCCCATTAAATATTTTTTTTTTTTGTCCCAAGAGATTGAATAATGAAAAAAAAAAAATATATATATTTTTTTTTTACAAAAAGTTGTCACTAAATGATATATTGCTCAAACATGTCATGGGCATATGTGGAAATACACCCCAAAATACATTCTGTTGCTTCTCCTGAGTACGGGGATACCACATGTGTGGGACTTTTTGTGAGCCTAGCTGCGTACGGAACCCCAAAAACCAATCACCGCCTTCAGGCTTTCTAAGGGTGTAATTTTTTTATTTCACTTCTCACTGCCAATCACAGTTTCGGAGGCCATGGAATGCCCAGATGGCATAAAACCCCCCAAAATGACCCCATTTTGGAAAGTAGACACCCCAAGCTATTTGCTGAGAGGTATGGTGAGTATTTTGCAGATCTCGCTTTTTGTCACAAAGTTTTGAAAATTGAAAAAAAAAAAAAAAAAAATTTTTTTTTTACTTTCTTCATTTTCAAAAACAAATGAGAGCTGTAAAATACTCACCATGCCTCTCAACAAATAGCTTGGGGTGTCTACTTTCCAAAATGTGGTCATTTGGGGGGGTTTTGTGCTATTTTGGCATTTTATGGCCTTCGAAACGGTGATAGGTAGTGAGGAGTGAAATCAAAAATTTGCACCCTTAGAAATCCTGAAGGCGGTGCTTGGGTTTCGGGGCCCCGTACGCGGCTAGGCTCCCAAAAAGTCCCACACATGTGGTATCCCCATACTCAGGAGAAGCAGCAAAATGTATTTTGGGGTGCAATTCCACATATAACTATGGCATGTGTGAGCAATATATCATTTAGTGACAACTTTTTGAAAAAAAAAAAAATCTTTTTTATTTTTGTCTTTATTCAATCACTTGGGACTAAAAAAAAAAAAAAAATATTCAATGGGCTCAACATGCCTCTCAGCAAATAGCTTGGGGTGTCTACTTTCCAAAATGGGGTCATTTGGGGGGGTTTTGTACTTCTCTGCCATTTTAGCACCTCAAGAAATGAAATAGGCAGTCATAAATTAAAAGCGGTGTAAATTCCAGAAAATGTACTCTAGTTTGTAGACGCTATAACTTTTGCGCAAACCAATAAATATACGCTTATTGGCATTTTTTTTACTAAAGACATGTGGCTGAATACATTTTGGCCCAAATGTTTGACTAAAATTGAGTTTATTAGATTTTTTTTTTATAACAAAAAGTAGAAAATCTCTTTTTTTTTCAAAATTTTCGCTCTTTTTCCGTTTATATCGCAAAAAATAAAAATCACAGAGGCAATCAAATACCATCAAAAGAAAGCTCTATTTGTGGGAAGAAAAGGACGCAAATTTCGTTTGGTTACAAAATTGCATGACCGCGCAATTACCAGTTAAAGTAGTGCAGTGCGAAATTGAAAAAAGACCTCTGGTCCTTTGGCTGCCAAATGGTCCGGGGCTGAAGTGGTTAAGAAATTCCAAATGTTGGCATCCAACTCCCCCTTATTCTGAAAAGCTAGGATCACAGTAATCTTATTAGTGGCTGATAAATTGGGCAGATAGCAAACACCTTCTACAGTCTTATAGTTAACAAGCTATTTAGTGGCTTACGAGAGGCTTTAGGAATGTCTATGTAACTGTTGATATAAAAGTTTGTTAACCGCCCATAAAGGGCACACTTCCTCTCTTGGTGCTAACCGGAACAGAGTGTTTTTTTGCTGGCAAAAATAAAAGTTTGTTCTTCTAGAGTCTGTTGTCCATAGTTACCACTGGTTTCCCAGAACTTAAAGCAGAGGTTCACACAAAAATTGAACCTCCGCTTTTTGGAACCAATCTTCCCCTCCGGTGTCACATTTGGCACCTTTCAGGGGGAGGGGGGTGCAGATACCTGTCTAAGACAGGTATTTGCACCCACTTCCGGGCATAGACTCCCACGGGAGTCTATGCCTCTTCCTGTCCCGCTGCACTGTCTGCTGGGAGACACACGGGTCCCAGAGACAGCGCGGACCATTCTCATTGCGCTGCACGACTCGTGCATGCGCAGTAGGTAACTGGGAAGTGAAGCCACAAGGATTAATTTCCTGATTCCCATACCGAAGATAGCGACGGCAGCATCCAAGGACCAAGGGACGGTTAGGCCTCGGGTGCCCACTTCGCTGGACCCTGGGACAGGTGAGTGTCATTTTAAAGAGCTTTTTGCTGCAACATTACTATGTTACCAATTTATAACAGTAACTCAAGTTCACTGTCAGGACTATCCACCATCTCTCATTAAACCCTAGTTCTGGGGGAACTAATGGAATTCATTACTAGTTCTGACTCAACAAATCAATTTTCCCCTCTGTGTGATGAATGTACAGATTCCTACTTGTTTCTGCTCTGAAGTGAAAGCTGTTTGTTGTGTGTTTGTTTGTTGAATGTGAGTTACTTTTTCATTATTAATCAGCTAATGAACTTGTTGTGTTTTAATGAGGAATGTTGTTGGGTCTGCATTTCTTTAGAAGTGATAAACCTTTTGGGAATTATTTCACCAAAAATAAAATGTTTATTGCAGAGGATACCTAAAATCTGACTGGTATCTTTGTGCAGACTTCTAGGAACATCAGTGAGCTAATCACACAAACAGGAAGTTACATTTCTGGGGAAGTTCTGTACTCCAATGGTGTACAGAATGCTTCTAGGTTACCATATAACATTGAATTTTACAGCAAATGATGGTGCTACAGACTGAAAAGGAAAGGTTTTAATAACATTAAGGCTTGTATAGCAATTGTATATCTGATCTTTTTTTATTTGCAATTTTTTCCCCCACAAAAGTGGAGTTAACTTTTAACCACTTAGCGACCACCCCACGCACATATACTGCAGCAGGGTGGCGCCCTGTGCCAGATCACGTACCTAGTACATGGTCTGACACTTCCGGGTCTGGAGAATGTGCACTGCCGACGACCCGATCCTCGCTGTGGTTGGAGCCAATCAGCGGGTCCAGCAGATGCGATGTTCACCGGGAGCCGCAGATCATTCGGGAGAAAGGCAGGCCGCCATGTAAACAAGGCAGACCACCATTCTGTGAGAGGGGAATGTACTGAACCTGTGTTCCTGCTAAACACATTCCCTCAGTCAAAGCACATCCCCCACAGTTAGCAATCACTCCCAGGGAACATTTTAACCCTTTGATCGCCCCTGATGTTAATCCCTTCCCTGCCAGTGTCATTAGTACAGTTTTAGCACTGATCACTGTATTGGTGTTACTGGTCCCCAAAAAGTGTCAAGTGTCAGGTCTCCGATTTGTCTGCCACAATATTGCAGTCCTGCTATAAGTTGCCACTAGTCACTGGGTGGCACAGTGGTGTAGTGGGTAGCACTCTCACCTAGAAGGGTCACTGGTTTGAATCCCAACCACGACACTACCTGCCTGGAGTTTGCATTTTCTCCCTGTGCCTGTGTGAGTTTCTTCCGGGTACTCCGATTTCCTCCCACACTCCAAAGACATGCTGGTAGGTTAATTGGCTTCTGTCCAGAAATTGGCCCTAGTATATGAATGGGGACCTTGGATTGTGGGCTCCTTGAGGGTAGGGACTGATGTGAGTGTGCAATGTACAGGGATAGGGACAATTGTAGACACTCACTCAGGTTGAACTGGATGGACTGGTGTCTTTATTCAACCTTACTAACTATGTAACTAGTCCAAGCCCAACTCGGCTATCCCACCAGGAAGTGGTCACTGAGAACAGCCAATCATAAACAGCAGAGGCATTCCCTTGCCCCGCAGCTGCATGTATATGGGCATCTTTAGGGCAGGGAATGTCTCTGCCACTTATGATTGTCAGTCCTCAGGTTGGTCTGCACTAGTTACTGAGCTCCTTATTTGCAAAGTGAGTTTTCCTTGCTTTCACTAAACCAAGGGGAAATTGCCTTGCAAAGTGAACAGCCTATTAGACTTTAGTGAATTAAACCCATAGAAAAGCCCAACACCAGACAATTTTTATTTTTTTCGGTTACAATAGGAAAAAGTTAAAACTTCTGGCAAGTTTTGATTTCTGTCTGTGAAAACATTAGGCATGTTTTCCCTTCATTTCCTGTTTCTTTGATACTCATATAAGAATTTGGGGGAACTATAAAAACATAATAATAAGAAATAAGCTTTCCTCACTCTTCTAAAAGTATTTTTGTCTTTGTGTAAAAGAGATTTTACTTCATATTCTGTCCTATCAGGAAATAAAAGGCACTATTCCCTAAGGCTGGCTTCACACTGCCATACGAAGCTACTCACAGCAGGGGTCCGGTGCGTCCCTGTTTACCATTTCAGGTCCAATTTCGGTCTGAGTTTTTGGCTGAATTTGGACCTAAAACGGACCAGAAGACACCCAGGGCCCCTGTGAAATTCGCTCTGCAGCCATCCCAGAGCTGTGTGAACCGGCTCCATTAAGAGCCGGTCACAGTCTCCTGACATGCAAATTGGATGCAGTGATACCTGCATCCAATTCGCAATAGTGTGAACACAGCCTAAAAGGGACACAGATGGCAATAAAACCTGACTGGATCTAGCCTTTCCCTATCCATAAATAAATAGGTATTGGTTGCAGTTAGGCCCCTTTCACACTGGGGCGGTTTTCAGTCGGTAAAGCGCTAAAAATAGCGCCTGTACACCGCCTGAAAAAACCCGCCCCATTCACTCCAGTGTGAAAGCCGGCGGGCTTTCACACTGGAGCGGTGCGCTAGCAGGACGGTAAAAAAAGTCCTGCTAGCAGCATCTTTGGAGCGGTATAGGTATATTCATCGCTCCTATACCGCTCCTACCCATTGATCTCAATGGGACACCGCTGGGGCTTTGCGGGGGATTTTAACCCTTTTTTCGGCCACTAGCGGGGGTTAAAACCGCACTGCTAGCGGCCAAATCCCGCGGCTAAAATGACGGTAAAGCAGCGCTAAATATAGCGCTGCTTTACCGTTGCCGCGGCTCCCGCCCCAGTGTAAAAGGGGCCTTAGGCTACACATTTCACATTCACAGCTATAAGGTAAAGAAAAAAAAAGTCCCAATATTTTACTACCTCATCATCCACAAACACTTACCTGCTGTCCTTGTCTCAACCAGTGCCACTCCCCAAACTTCCTGCATCCTCAGAAAACACGGAAGGCAGCTGAGTGATCCAGATGCTGTAAGTCAATCTGCTGGGAGGAGGGAGCAGGGGCATGGAAAGCTGCATCTATGGACACACGCAGCTCGGCACAGGTGTCTCCTTAAGACAGTGTTTCTCAAGTCCTGTCCTCGGGACCCACTAACAGGCCAGATTTTAAGTATTTCCTTGCAGACTAGAATACTGCAATCACTGAGCAGCAAATTATATCACCTGTGGTGTAATTCAGTTATCCTGCAAACCTGGCCTGTTAGTGGGTCCTGAGGACAGAAGTTGAGAACCACTGCCTTAGCACATGGCTAGCTTAGGAGACATCCACAAATAAGGAGCCAGGGACAGTGGCCTTGGGACCTCCATTTACAGAAGGAAAGTCTAAATGTCCAGGAAATAATGAGCATTGAGCCCCCACAGCAACATTTACATGTCAATGTGAGCAGAGCAGTCAATGTGATAATATATTTGCAATGTTATATTAAATCAGAGCGGATTTGCTGTGTTTTTCTGTGGTTAGCTTTGTGTGATATTAAACATCCCTTTTATGTTTGTGAACATAGGATTTGAGAATGCACTAAATATAGCTTTCTATCACTTTATTCAAATATTTGCTTGCAGGGTGATGGACTGAGGCTGCACAGTATGGTTAATAGGGTGTTGAAAAGATGAAAATACTTTTAGTAAATTATAGTCTGCAGATGTTCTTTAGAATTCTTTAATCTCAGCTCAATCTGAACTCAGCAAGCATATTGTGAGAAAAAAAAAACCTAATGCATTTTAAAGCCACTGTTTGGCTTATAGAACTATAATGAATTCACATTTTCTCAAGCGCTACATCAGTCTTGACATTATGTTCCAAGTGTTGTACATTCTATATTATAAAAAAAGAAACATAGCTAAATGTTCAATAAAATGATTTGAAGATATTTCTATAATGTGTTATTTTTATTTGCTAGGTGTGGCTTAAAATTTAGAAATTTGTTTGGGGTTATAAAAAAACAAACATGCATATTCCCCTCCATGCTACAGCATTGGTGTGATGCTACAGCTTTCCCCTGCCAGCTCTAAGCCTGAGAACTGAGCAATCACTGATCGCTCAGTTCTTGGTCTGCTTTAAGCAGAGACAAGGTTGTCAGTCACTGCTCTACACTCTGCCAAAACCCAGCACTCACTGGTGCTCCGGGCAGGGGAGAGGGCAGGCACAACTAGCTTCGCCTCTAAGTTGAGCACCAAAGCCAGCTGTCAATCAGGCAGCTGGGTGGATCCCAATAGTATTGTCGAAATCCCTCCAGGGTCTGGAGTAGATCAGTGATGGCAGCTGACAGCAGGCTTTCTGGGCCATAGGAGTGCAAAAGTAAAGCCTCATACACACGATCGGACCGTGGACCAACTTTCCCGTGGATTTTTGTCCAAAGGGCGTTGGCCCCAAGTTGGTATTGCATACACACGCCAACTTTCACCAAATCACTAGGTTTTTCTGCTCTTTACCGCCACCTTTGGTCAACTTCTGTATTGTTGTCTGATCTTTTGCATTGGTTCTGCATTGGTTTGTACAAAAGTCCGTTGGTTTTGTGTACACACGGTCGGACTTTGGTCCATCGGACTTTTGTTGGCAGAAAGTTGGTCCGTTCGCACAGCCAACAAAAGTCCGATGAAACCTGGAAAAAGTTGGTCCGATGGAGCCCTCAAATGAGTACTATCCATCATCTTCAGCTTGGCCTTTTAGAAAAAATTTGATATGCAGTCAAGTTTACTGACCTCTTGCTGAATACTATTAGCCTGTATCTGTATTAAATCACTAAACTACAAGTCAATATCATTTTACTTGCTACATACATGTTCCAAGTCAGTGGTCAGTTTAGGGAACACTGGCTTAACAATAGTCACATCAGCCCACATGGCTGCTATGGGGCCTGAGGCTGGAATGGGCCCCATTAGAAAATCTGTGTGTGAAAATTACCCATATCCATCAGTATCTTACTAAGGCTGCTTTCACACTGGGGCGGTTTTCAGGCGGTACAGCGCTAAAAATAGCGCCTGTACACCGCCTGAAAAAACCGGCCCCATTCACTCCAGTGTGAAAGCCGGCGGGCTTTCACACTGGAGCGGTGCGCTAGCAGGACGGTAAAAAAAGTCCTGCTAGCAGCATCTTTGGAGCGGTGAAGGAGCGGTGTATTTACCGCTCCTATACCGCTCCTTCCCATTGAAATCAATAGGAAACCGCGGGGATACCGCCCGCAAACCGCCGCTGCAGCGGCGCTTTGCGGAGGTTTTTAACCCTTTTGCGGCCGCTAGCGGGGTGGTTTTAACCCCCGCTAGCGGCCGCAAAAGGGTTAAAAACCTCCGCAAAGCGCCGCTGCAGCGGCGGTTTGCGGGCGGTATCCCCGCGGTTTCCCATTGATTTCAATGGGAAGGAGCGGTATAGGAGCAGTAAATACACCGCTCCAAAGATGCTGCTAGCAGGACTTTTTTTACCGTCCTGCTAGCGCACCGCTCCAGTGTGAAAGCCCGCCGGCTTTCACACTGGAGTGAATGGGGCCGGTTTTTTTCAGGCGGTGTACAGGCGCTCTTTTTAGCGCTGTACCGCCTGAAAACCGCCCCAGTGTGAAAGCAGCCTTAGTAAGATACCCGCATACCGCGGGTAAAACGATGGTAAAGCAGCGCTAAATATAGCGCTGCTTTACCGTCGCCGCCCCGCACCGCCCCAGTGTGAAAGCAGCCTAAGGATTGCAGAGGCTGTTGACACTGACCCTCTACTCCTGTGTCATTCCTAATTCAGAAGAGATGACAAGAGGAAACTTTAGAATCATTGTCACTAGTCACAGATGCCCCTTCATAGGCAGGTGTAGTCTCCTTACTCCACTGCAGGTGCTGCTCTTCCGTAGCGGCGTTGCAGTTGGAGAGGAAGTCAAGAGGAACATGAATGTTTCCTGGGTCACTGGGGAATCCTAGTAGGGTGTCCCAGAAGACGGTCCTGTGCTCCAGCAGGACTGCATGATGCAATCATGTAATCCCATGTGCAAGAGAGCCCAGACCCTGAGCCCTACCCTTTTATTTACAGTGCAACCGGAAAGTATTTACAGCACTTCCTTTTTTCCACATTTTGTTATGTAACAGCCTTATTCCAAAATGCATTAAATTCATTATTGTCCTCCAAAATTCTACAAACAATACCCCATAATGACAACACGAAAGAAGTTTGTTTGAAATCTTTGCAAATTTATTACAAATAAAAAAAAAAAAAAATCACATGTACATAAGTATTAACAGCCTTTGCTCAAGACTTTTGATGCACCTATGATGCTACATGCTTGGCAAACCTATTTTTGGGCAGTTTCTCACAATTTTTCTTTGCAGGACCACTCAAGCTCCATCAGGTTGGATGGGGAGCATTGGTGCACAGCCAATTTCAGATGTCCCCAGAGATGTTCAATCGGTTTCAAGTCTGGGCTCTGGCTGGGCCACTCAAAAACATTCACAGAGTTGTCCCGTAGCCACTCTTTTGTTATCTTGACTGTGTGCTTAGGGTTTTGTCCTGTTGGAAGTGTCTGAGATCCAGAGCAGGTTTTCATCAAGGATGTCTCTCTACATTGCTGCATTTATCTTTCCCATGATCCTGATTAGTCTCCCAGTTCCTGCCGCTAAAGAAAATCCCCACAGCATGATGCTGCCACCACCATGCTTCATTGTAGGGATGGTATTGGCCAGGTGATGAGCGGTGCCTATTCTCCTCCAGACATGCCGCTTGCCATTTAGGCCAAATAGTTCAATTTTTGTTTCATCAGACCAGAGAATTTTGTTTCTCACGGTCTGAGAGTGCTTCAAGTGCCTTTTGGCAAACTCCAGGTGGGCTGTTATGTGCCTTTTACCATACAGGCCTTGTTGGTTGAGTGCTGCAGAAATTATTGTTCTGGAAGGTTTGCATGCTCTGAACGTGAAGCTGCCTCCTTTACCCTGCACCCGGAAGTGACGTCACTCTTGAGTCTCTAGCATTCCCCGTTGCTCAGAATAGGCTGCGAGTGCCGGAAACTACCTGTGCAAGCTGCCAGCTAGATCCCAGAGACGTGGAGAGACACACACACAGAGACCTCCTCTGGACGAAACTGCAGGATCGTTTCTGATCACAATGTGCTTACCATTACTACCTTTGTGAGTAGCCTTTTTTGAATGTTTTTCATCATTAAATGGTCATAAAATACTGCACTTCTTTTTTACAATGCTAAACCTTTCATCCAATTTCTAAATTGCAGCATTTATAAATTTCAAAAGCCAATCTAAAGGAATAGTAGTTATAAAAAAAACACTTATGAGTTTAACCGCTTTCCGACCGGCGCACGACGATGTACGTCGGCAGAATGGCACAGACAGGCATAAGGGCGTACAGGTACGTCCCTTTGAATTTGCCGCCATGCCGGCGCTCCACCGGCGTTTGCGTGCGCCGGTCGAGACCGATCTCAGGTCCGCTGACTTGATCGCTGCGACGCAGTGCCGAATCGCAAAAAAAAAAAAGTGGTCTGGTCTTAAGCCAGCAAAATGGTCCGGTCTGAAAGTGGTTAACCAATCATACTTTTGCTAATAGGTGTCCATTTTTCCTATGTCAGAAAGTTGGGAGGTATGGAATACATGAAGCAGCAGCTTTGGCACCCAAGGCTGTTCAACTTGTCTCTATAACATAATGGTAGGTTTTCTGTAGTTCACAGAAGATAACTGGTGAGAGCTGATACCACATTTTAAGGTTTCAGCTCAGTGCACAGAAAGTTACAAGGACAGTGGATTTCTGACAAGATCAACAGATAATTTTATGTACTGTACTTGCAGTAGCTAGCTTAGAAAAAGCCCCCACATCTAAGATCTATTACAATATTATTCCAATAAATAGGCAGCATTTATTTGCTATGGGGCTTTATGGATAGTACCATAACTAATATTGGCTGGTTTGAAATGATGACAATTTCCATTTTCTCTGTGTAATGTATAGGAATAATACCCTTCCAGTCTTCATAGGCTACAGAGAAGTAAAGTATACCTGTGATGAGAGAAACCGTGTTACACTGCTGATCACTGACCTTTTCTTCTGAAAATGAACCAGGACGCACCGGACCCCTGCTGTGAGACAGATGCGGTGATGGTGTGAACCCAGCCTGAGTCATGGGTCTCGAAAGTATGACTCGTGGACCACATCCGGCCGACTAGGATGTTTTTTCCGGCCTGCAACTAGAGTCAATGGACTTGCTGCAGGGATGGTCTCTGCATGGGTTGGGGGCTTGCTCTGCATACTGACAGGCAGTGAGGGGAAGTGCAGCGAGAAACCTGACAAAGCACAAGTAATTTCAGTGCAGACCTGCTGCACCTCCCGACTCCCACACCACAGTTAAATTCAGTGTCCTTTACCGCTGTAATTTTACATACAGCGTGCCTGGGTAACAGCGGGGCTGGTGCCGGGAAGTGCAGTAGGTCTTCACTAAAGTCAGCCCTTCAGAGGTCACTACATCAGTAATAGACACTGATCTACAAGGGAAATAGAAGGTGGTGCATGGAGATTGATAGGGAAGAAAATGTGCTGGGGGTCTGGTGGAGGACACAAATGTACAGGGGGGGGGGGGGGCTCTGATTAGAACAGAAGTGTGCAGGGGGGACTCTGATGTGGGACACAAATGTGGGAGCTCTGATTGGGGCCCAAGTGTGCAGGGGGCTCTGATGGGGTCACAAATGTGCAAGGGAGGGGCTCTTATGGGGACCCAAGTGTGCAGGGGGCTCTGATGGGGACACAAGTGTAGGGGAGGGACTCTGATGGGGTATACAAATGCGGGGGCTCTGATGGTGACATAAATAGACAGGAGGGGTTTTAATGTGTGGGAAGGTGGCTCTGATGGAGACACAAATGTGCAGGGGGTGACTATAATGGGGACTCAAATGTGCAAGGGGGTGCTAATAGGGAAACCAAAGTGCAGGGAGAGTCTGGTGAGGACACAATTGTGTGGGGAGAATCTGATGGGAACACAGGTGTATGGGGAGGTTCTGATGGGGACACAAATGTACGGGGCGACTCTGACAGGAACACAGATGTAAGGCCTCATGAACACTAAATGTTTAGTCCTGGTGCACTAAGCTTCAGCATTTAGATGTGGGCGGAGGATACAGGTGTACCATCCAGCCTCCCTAATGGCAGAATTTCAAATTCTATTCTATTCCATGGCTGAGAATTAATTTATAAATAAAATAAAAAATTCTGTAAAAAATATATGATGTGGCCCTCGAAGTAAAATGTTTGGAGACCCCTGCTCTGATTTACTGACTCAGAACATGTATGTAGTTCTTGGCCTTTCCTGATCTGAATATTGCAGAAGGTTCCTAGACAGCCAGGCAACTAATATTTTTGAAGGCAATCGACATTGTGCGCATTATGCACCAAGCACTGGATGAGTATATATGAATTTAAATGAATTCCAGGCATGGTATATGCTACATAGTTACATTGGACCAGCTTGGACCTTTGTAACTATGCTTATAGTATACCTGGCTAATGCCCCTGGAAGGTGGAAATCACTGAAGTAGACACTGCTACACTCCTTGCTTCCGGGTCCCATGCCGGGCAGCCAGCCTGGTGCATTGAGAATACAGAAGGTCAGCCTCCCTGTCTCGTCAAATCAGAGAATGCTTTGCGTGAAGAAAAATTAATTCATTCAGAAGATACAAAGCATTCTCTGAATGGTGCCCATGCTGAGCAGCTGACCTTCTGGATTATGAATGCATCAGGTCAACTGCTCAGCACAGGACCCGGAAGCAAATGCTGATCACTGGAGCGGGGTCTTATTTCAGTTCCAGCTTCCAGAGGTATCGGCCAGGTATGGTGTATATATAGTAAATTGGTCCAAGTTTGTGGTATATAGAGTACATAGTTACATTGGTTCAAGTTGGACTGAAAAAATATACCATATCTGGAATTCTTCTTTAAGCTCTTCTTATGTGATCATTTTCAAACCCCTATGTACAGACAGCTTTAAAAATGACAGAGTAGCTTTTCCTGCACATCATCGTATATGTTAAACTCCTACTTTCCTCAGCATAAAAATGAATGTAGAAAAGTCAGCTATTAGGAGAATAAATAAAATATGAAATGTATAGCAGTGACAATATATTCCTTTCTGTAACACAGCTGGCAAAACCACTGAGTCTACTATTTTAGAAATAGGAGTCTCACACCATAGTATATCTATAGTGGAAAAATACTAAGATATGCACAAAAACTCTCTCTTTCTATATGTTGATATACACACACACACACACACACATACACACACAATTACACACACACACACACACACATACACACACACACACACACACACACACACACAACAAATACTGTATGTACTAGAACAAGGAAAAGTCAAAGCAAACCCTTTCTGGACAGTGCTATCTCAGTGCTCGAAGATTACACACAGAGCTGCATCCTCCTCATGTAATCTGCAGGAATGAGCTATCAGTTCGTTCCTGCTATGCATGAATTTATGAATGAAAGTTACAGAAATAACAGTTACGTAACTCAGTTACTTTAGAGGGTAACTAGTAATCTAACTGATTACTTTTCCCCTCATGGTAACTCAGTTCCCATTACTTTGGCTTAGTTACCCCAATTACATCTACCGTCACTAGATGGCAGTAATGTAATTCCGGTGTCCTGCCAAAAAAGTTCCCCCGCCGGATAAGGACCCCCTGTACTGCACAGGCGCAGGGCTTGCGCAGTACGAAGGACTATGGAGCTTCCGAAAATTGCCGAACCTAAAAAGCTCTGAGTGAACTCTACACCGCACAGGTGCAGTTAACATGTAATTGTACGAGGCGATGCCGCACGCTCCCGATGCTCGTGCTACTCTGCAAGGGGCGTCTATCGTGTAACTAAGGGGCGAGTCTAGTATTACTGTAACCAAGGGGCGCATTTATTATTATTGTTATATATATCGAGCTCTGCCCATTAATTTAACATTCACCCTCTTCTGTAGAAATCCACCCCTTACACCATATAATAATAATAATAATAGACCCGCCCCTTGCTTACACGATATAACAGATCTGCCCCTTGGTTAGAGTAATAATAGAGCAGCTCCTTGGTTACACGATATATAACAATAATAAATGCGCCCCTTGGTTACAGTAATACTAGACCCGCCCCTTAGTTACACGTATAGAATATTTAAAAAAAAAGTCAGTTACTTTGCTGAGTAACTAATTACTTTTCCAATGTAGTAACTGAGTTACTAACGCAATTACTTTTTGGGAGAAGTAATTTGTAACTTAACTAAATTACTTTTTTAAAGTAAGATGACCAACACTGTGCATAAATAACATTTTAGTCCTTTCCTAATGTTTAGTGAACCTTAAATACTTTACCTTTTAGCTTTTTTTTTCTTTTCTTCTTTTAATCCTTTATATGGAAACTATTTAATATTTCTCTTTGTTCATGTTTGTGAATCTCTTTTTTCATGTTTGAAAATCTAAAAATGCTTAGTACCTGAAACTTGATTCTAGTGTTCTATATAATATTGCACATTAAAGGTTGTAAGCTAACCAAAACAATTTTTTAGTCCATAAAATTTGTAATAAAAATTTTAGTTAACTCAAATTATTAATATCATTTTATTAACTCCCTAAATCCCTTTGTTTAGCTTTTTTTTAAATTATTGTCTGTACATAAATATTTTAAGGTTGGGCTCGGCTGTTGTAATGACAAATTTAAGGGTTTTGAGGGGATACACATCAGCATCCTCACCTTGGATGCCAGAGGACCTTGTCTCAGCACTGGTTATTAAATAAACTATAACTATGTGTAAATAAACTATACTTTAAAAAAATGTAAAACTTTTAAGAACTATATTCTTCCTTTCTTCTACTTTTTAATTTCTATGTAAATGATAAAAACTGCTCTGCATATTATACTTAAATAGGCACATTGGGTGAATATGATATGGTTTTGGAGTTGGAGCTACAGAACTAGGTCTGGTACTGTAACTGAACTATGCAATAGTGCTCAGATGAAAACAGTATATACTGTATATTCTTTAAAGTTGCAAAGATCATTATGTATTGAACAGTGGTGGTATGCAAATTAAGCTTAGACCCACACAGGCCAAAGACAAATGGGCAAATGTAAAAGGATCAGATGAAAAAACCTCAGTGTGAAGCCAAGGGTAAAACTGGATGGGTGGTTGCAATGCCAAGGAATAGGGCACATCTGTAGTCAAGTTTGAGCCAACGGTTAAAGGAAAGAGTTATTAAAAGTAAAATCGGTCAGACTGGCCAAGAGGAGATAGGCAAAAAAGACTGGTAGGCCATTTTAATGATACACAGTCCACCAAGGTACAATTTAAAGTAAGCAATGGGGTTTATTTACTAAAGCTGGAAAGTGCAAAATCAGGCTTAAATCTGCATAGTTGTAAATGGGAAGTGACAGGTCATAAACAGGTGGGGGGGGGGGGGGGGTCAAGACAAATACAAGGTACAACAGACAGCCCAGCAAGGTCAGAGTAAACTGCCATTTACAGCTTGACAAAGGTTTTAACCGCAGCCAACTGCCTAATAAAGGACTGCACCACACATGAACAACCAAGCTGTCGTTGACCACAGGATAATTGAAAAAGTGGGTGATAAGGCAAGTCATTTGCAGTAGCGAAATCATGCTTCAGAATTCCAAAACATGTATAGACAGAGCTTTATCAGTTGACTTTTATTAAAACTAATCAAGTAAGCTAACCATTTTTTAACATAGTTCCTCTAAGTGGCTAAATTGTATATGGTTTTTCTACAAGAGTTGTTCAGCCAAGGTTTTTTTGCCTTTTAGATAGCAAGGAAAAAGAACACGAAAAATAACTTCTGCTTGATGTGTAGATTGTAGTATAAAGAGCAAGAAGCATAACAAAAATTGAAAAATGATATACATTTTGGGGAAACGTTACCATAATAACTGAGTGAATTTTCACTGAGAATATATAACAGGTTTGCCTTTAAGCAGAGAATGTGATACCTGCTCATACTAACTGTCCATTTCAGAGTTAAAAGCACAGCAATCTGATGTTAAGGAATGTGCTCAACCTAATATAGACCATTTTTATTTCTTTTACTTACGTAAAGAACATAAGAAAGCCAGATAAGACCTATAAATGTAGTATGAACTTAAGAGCTTCAAAGATTGTTCACACAGATGACTTTGTAGTGGCAATAAAGTCATCAGTAGTCAAAGCAAATAATTTCACGTTTGCCACTGTGCAATGGAGTTGAATCTATGCAAACAATTATCTGCCAAAGTCAGCATTGCTTAGCATCTGCAATTTCCACTATGTGCTCTACAGGGTATTATGTAGTTATGCTATAAATCACAAGTTTCATGTTTTTACAGTTGAACTGTTAATACCAAATACTTAATAAGTACACAAAAGTATTTGGTATACTGTACAATTTATAAATACTAATTCAATTTGTACTTGTATAAATGTAAAATTTAAACCATCAATATAACTTTTTGTCAAGGGAAAATTAGACAAGTAAAAATAAGACTGTTCTCAAATGAGGCCGGTAAGGTTTTGGCTTTCATTCTCTGATTTAATTTTCATTCTCTGATCTATTCTGGAAAAAAAAAAAAAAAGTAACATAGTTGTCATCACCTGTTTTCACTCCATGGGTTTGATTTACTAATGGCAAAAAGGTTGTTCATTTATCAAGGGAAGTTGCACTTTGCAAGGTAATTTGCCCCAGAGCTTACTGAATGTGGTGAAATCTCACTTTACACAGAATACCCAGTGATGTGCAAAGAATGCTTTTCCCTGTTTTTGAATGAATGCAAAGCTTACTCCAACTGGACAAGGTGAAGAGTGTGCTGTCACGGTCCTGTCTCTCCACCTCATCCTCCTGTGTTTAGTAAGCAAGAGTGCAGCTGCTCTGCACAGGACCCAGAATCAAGTGGTAATCGCTGTGTCTACTTCAGTGATTTTCAGCTTTCAGGGGGATTGGACCAGTATGGAACATACTGGTCCAAAATGGCTGGGATTCTTCTTTCATTTTCATTATAGTTTCTTACATTAGGTGTTTCAGACAATAGGTGTGAAGATAGCACCTTGAAAATTGTTATTACCATGATCTAGGGTTTTAGAGTGGTTTTGTGCCTTTTAGGTTTTTTTATGTTACTTAATCATATAGCAGTCAAAAAACTCCATAAAAAAATAAAAATAAAATGCAAAGGTTAAAGCTGTGTTGAAAAGCATAAAAACTTTTTTTCTCATTGTTTGCAAATTAACAAAAATTTTCCAGCGCATGCACAGTTGTGCCGAAGGGCCCTGCCAGGACCCAAAGCCTTTTAGTGCATCTGTGCATGTACTAACAAATAAAAATGGCAGCGCTGGTGGAAGGGGGTGGGGCCAAGATTAAGAGGACTGAAATTCCTTTTTAAGTTTCTGTTTAGTTTGTTTTATCTTTCCATCTCTTTTTCATATAGCCATTGTATCTCAACATACAACTTTACTTTTTTTTCCCTGTTGTCTATTGCTTTGCTTCTTTTTTTCTAGGTCAGTCTGCAGTTCCTAACCGGCAGCTGTGAATACTTCTGGCCTTACAAGGAGTGTTACACCTGAAGGCTTTTTCGAATGGACAAAATGCATATGCATTATTTTGTGACATTCGCCATCTGGATACATAGTTTCATCCAATGCATCTTCCCTCATAGGTCGTGCTTAAATGATTTAGTTTCACTACAAGTTATCAGTAGCATACTAACTTAAAAGAGAAATTTGGGATTATGAAGAAAAAAAACATATATGCTAACTTCCATGGTGCAACACCTATGTCAATGTATTTGTCCCATGTCGGCTTTAAAACCAAGAACAGAGCAATCACCTGACCGCTGATCACTCAGCTCTCAGTCTACTTCGAGCAGAGAGCAGTGATTGTCACTCCCTGCTCTTTCTGTTCTTCCAGCGCTGAATGGACCACCAGGCTAGAGAGGGGATGGGCATGCTTGGCTCTGGCTCTTATGCTGAAAGGCAGCGCAACCTGTCAATTAGGCAGCTGGGTGGATATTGTTGGGATTGCTCATGTCTGGTTCAGCTCTGCTCTGTCATCTTAGAGTGGGTAATAAAAAAGTAAATGTACTCTTGTGACCCTCAAAAGAAATACTGTTTAACCAAAAAAATTTCAGCTGTACTTTTCTTTCTAAGCAATGAGGACATTTGTATTCAACCCAGTGCTTTATATTCCCAAGTGTGGACCTTTACTGCTCATGGTTTTATTGAATTTGTAATACTTGTACTGCATTCAATCCACAAAAAACAACAGAAAAAGGGGGAAAAAGCAAAGACCTGAAAAAACTAGTTGCCGCTTTTAAATTAGGTTCACATTTTCCGTACGCCCCTCACATTTTTGTAAATATTTTATTATACCTTTTCATGTGACAAGACTGAAGAAATTACACTTTGCTACAAAGTAAAGTAGTGAGCGTACAGCTTGTATGCCAGTGTAAATTTTACTGTCCCCTCAAAATAACTCACACAGCCATTAATGTCGAAACCTGCTGGCCATAAAAGTGAGTACACCCCTAAGTGAAAATATCCAAATGGGCCCGATTAGCTATTTCCCTCCCTGGTGTCATGTGACTCAGTATTACAAGGTCTCAGGGGTGAATGGGGAGCAGGTGTGTTAAATTTGGTGTTATCGCTCTCACTCTCTCATACTGGTCACTGCATACTGCAGCCCCAGACCCTGACATTCCCACCACCATGCTTGACTGTAGGCAAGCCACACTTGTCTTTGTACTCCTCACCTGGTTGCCGCCACCATGCTTGACACCATCTGAACCAAATTAAGTTTACCTTAGTCTCATCAGACCACAGGACATGGTTCCAGTAATTCATGTCCTTAGTCTGCTTGTCTTCAGCAAGCTGTTTGCAGGCTTTCTTGTACATCATCTTTAGAAGAGGCTTTCTTCTGGGACGACAGCATTGCAGACCAATTTGATGCAGTGTGCGGTGTATGGTCTGAGCACTAACAGGCTGACCACCCACCCTTACAACCTCTGCAGCAATGCTAGCAGAACTCATACGTCTATTTCCCAAAGACAACCTCTGGATATGATGCTGAGCACGTGCACTCTACTTCTTTGGTCGACCATGGCCTGAGTGGAACCTGTCCTGTTAATATCCTAGACTAAATATTATAATAAAATATTTACAAAAATGTTAGGGGTGTACTCATTTTGTGAGATATTGTATATATATATATATATATATATATATATATATATATATATATATATATATATATATATATATATATATATATTTATGGTCGGAGCCCTCCGATCTTCGAGAGATATGAAAGAACACATAAACACGTCACAAGACTAACAACATAAATAGACCTGAAGTGTGCCCTGGCCTGCTGTAAGGTGAGCCCTGGTGAGCTGGGCGATAAGCCCTGGTGAGCTGGGCTATATGCCAAGAGAAGGGCGCAAAAGACTTGGTTAGGGAGGTAATTTGGTATTGTGTGAAAAGCCAACTGTGTGGCGGCATGACATGGAAGCCAGGATGTGATGGAGGTCTCCTGTTGTCGCCCTGGGGTTTGAGGCTAGTAACCCGTGAGACGCTGACGGAATGCAGCACTTCTACCCTCCTGTTGGAGTTGCCCTGCATGCGCGTCTCCGACTGTCCCTAAGGCACAGCGCAAACTCTGAGACAGTGAGCGTGCGATTAAGTCAAGGGTCTCTGGCCTTCAGGATGATGGAGACGTTTCCCCTCTAATATGATTTGTTCTCGGCCAAGTTGTTTGCTGCTATGAGGAGGGATGCTAAGTTAACGTCATTATTGTCCCAGATGTGTGTGTTTTTTTTTTTTTTTTGTAAAGCTTGTAAAACAGGAGAAAAAATAAAAAAAATAAAAAAGGGGGGGGGAAATATGGGCGTTTTTTTTTTTTTTTTTTTTTTTTTCTTTCGTGTTTGAAAGACAGGAGAAAATATATGGGCGTTTGTAGCTTGGGGAAAAGGGGGGGGGGCAGAGCAGGATACCTGTGCGACAGGTATGGGGACAAACAGGGGTTGTGCGCGAGCGCTGAGTGGGATGTTCCTTGGGCCTATATGTAAACTCAGGGGATGCGTGACACCCGAGGTGAGCCAGGAGGTGACTGGCCGGGTAGCCGATGCTCGGGTGTCTGTCTGTGCTTGGCACGGACTGGTTAACCAGAGCCCCCCCAGGGCGGCACTGGGGGAGTGGCTACTGATTGGTTGCTAAGTAGGAATGTTTCGATCTGTAGCAATTTGACGTAGGTTCGGTCAGCTAATACTTGCACTGCCAGCAAGTCATGAGATTAGGTGACCTTGTCTGCGTAGTGAAGGCTTGTGCTTCGAAAATAGAGTGAGATGCATAGAAGTATGTGACAGTTACTAACGCCTGGAGATTTTAGCCAAAACTATGGTGTTCTGCATGGATTGGGGAGGGGAGATGTGGGAAACGAAGCAGGATACCGTACGACGGTATAGGGACAATCGGGGATTGCGCGTGAGCGCTGAGTGAGTTTGTTTCTTTGGCCTGTTTGGAAACTCAGAGAATGCATGACAACCGAGGTGAGCCAGGAGGTGACTGGCCAGGTAACCGATGCTCGGGTGTCCGTCTGTGCTCGGCACGGACTAGTTTAACCAGAGCCCCCCCAGGGCGGTACTGGGGAGAGTGGCTGCTGGTTGGTTGCTAAGTAGGGATGTTTCGATCTGTAGTAGTTTGACGTGGGTTCGGTCAGCTAATACTTGCACTGCCAGCAAGTCATGAGATTAGGTGACCTTGTCTGCGTAGTGAAGGCTTGTGCTTCGAAAACAGAGTGACATGCATAGAAGTATGTGACAGTTACTAACGCCTGGATACTGAGCCAAATATGTGCGTGAAATGAGGATATGTAGTGAAAGGTGTGTAGAGAGAAAGGAAACTAAAATAACAACAACCTACGCACCTGCTTGCTACCCTAGTGCTAGAGTCTCTGTTGGGGTCGAACCTGGTAGACCTGGTACCTACGATCGGGTGACATGAAAATTTTTTATTTTTTTTTTAAAAAAGATGGGTTGCAAGAGCTGATTCGGGGCCATAGCTGACCCCCTGGTGAAGAGATGCAAGCCCTCGACATTTTTTTTTTTTTTTACCTGGGAAAGAAAGAGATGGTCTGATCCTGTTCGTAGGAGACCAGGGGCGACTTACTGACCTAAAAAAGGTGAAAAGGGATAGAGAAAGGCATGAGTAGCTGAGTTGGCTACTGGGGAGGTTGTGGCTGCGGAGGCCAGTGAAGGTCGAGCTGCAACGATTGCAGGGGTGTGGGAGCCATGACACAAACCTGCGGTGATGCAAGATGTGCGGGGGATGGCTGTGCCTCACGTTGGCTGGGTTGCCGCGAAGGCAAGGAGTGGAGCGACTTGCAGAGGTTGCAAGGTGTGGGGGCCCATGAGCAAGATGTGTGGGGGATGGCCATGACTTGCGTTTGAGATGGGTTTGCCACGAAGGCAAGGAGTGGATCGACTTGCGGAGGTTGCAAGGTGTGGGGGCCCATGACACGAACTTGCAGTAACTGCAAGAAGTGTGGGGGATGGCAGTGACAGATGCTCTGATGGACTGGGGGGGGGGGGGGGGACAAAAAGGGGGAACTGACCTGGAAGGGTGAAAAAGGGGGTAAAGAAAACGTATGAGTGGCCGTGTTGCTACTGGAGATGATGGGCGTTATGCCAAATGCGGCAAGATGTACGAGTAGCCGTGTTGCTACTGGAGATGACAGGTGTTTAAGCAAAATGTAGAAAGACGTATGCGTAGCCGTGTTGCTACTGGAGATGACAGGCGTAATGCAGCAAGATGTATGAGTAGCCGTGTTGCTACTGGAGATGACAGGCGTAATGCCAAATGCGGCAAGATGTATGAGTAGCCGTGTTGCTACTGGAGATGACGGGCGTTTATGCCGAATGCAGCAAGACATATGAGTAGCCGTGTTGCTACTGGAGATGACGGGCGTTTATGCCGAATGCAGCAAGACATATGAGTAGCCGTGTTGCTACTGGAGATGACGTGCGTTATGCCAAATGTGGCAAGATGTATGAGTAGCCGTGTTGCTACTGGAGATGACAGGCGTAATGCCGGATGCAGCAAGACGTATGAGTAGCCGAGTTGCTACTGGAGATAACGGGCGTTTATGAAAAATGCAGCAAGACGTGTGGGTAGCCGTGTTGCTACTGGCGATGACGGGCGTTTCTGCCAAATGCAGAAAGACGCGTGGGTAGCCGTGTTGCTACTGGCGATGACGGGCGTTATGCCAAATGCGGCAGGATGTATGAGTAGCCGTGTTGCTACTGGAGATGACGGGCGTTATGCCAAATGCAGCAAGACGTATGATGTGGTTTGCAAGGTGTAGGAAGACTTGCAGCGTATTGATGTGTGTGTAGGATTTATCGCGCGCAACGAGATGTATTCATACTTTCTGATGTGACTTTAGTCTTATGAAGAACTCGACTTGTTTGAGTAGGTGATGGGACGGAATTTGGTGCGACTGCTTGTTGCGTGTTTCAGGGAAGACTCGAATCGTAGCGCCGATGCTGCGACTAGATTCGAATCGGCCGTAGATGCGAGGTGACTGAGGGGCTTGTATGCCACATCTGAACCATCGCTGATGACATGGCTGGTTCGGTTTTGACGGAAAGGTGATGGGGGGGGGGGGGGTTTGAAGGGGGGGGCCTTGAGGATCCGAACCATAGAAGCAAGGTTTAGCGACTAGGCTAGAATGATGGTGAGTGTATGCTATCCGGTAAGAGGTGAAGGGGGGGTCGGTTGCGTCTGGCTCGAGTGCGTTGGGTAGAAAGTATGACAAAACATGAAAGATGACATAGAACGACTTGTGAAGCCGAAAGTGCGACTTTGCGACATGGACATGATAACGTAATGATTCGAGTTTAGTAGGAGTGGTAACGACAAAGTCCTACCTGCGACAGTGAGTGTGTAGCGATAATCGATGAAAATATATGACCGATCTCGTGAGCCCAACTGTATGGACATGTGTGTGACCTGTCCTGTTAATATCCTAGACTAAATATTATTTGAATAAAATATTTAAAACAAAACAATTGGTTTTAGGGTGTATGCCATCTCTTCCTGTGACCGAACTGACATTTTGTGAGATATTGTATGTATGTATGTATATGATATAAAGTCACTATATATATATATATAAGAGGTAGCTTTGTGAAGGGGTGCCAGATAGTAAGCATGTATTTATTGCGTATAACACGCACCGGCGTATTTATCTGCGTATAACACGCACCGACGTATAACACGCACCCCAAGTTTAGGAGGGCATTTTAAGGAAAAAAAGTTTTAGGAGGGAAGTTTAGGGAGAAAAACACTTACATTTAAAGCGGTTCGGCACACATTTCATTTAGTAAATCTCTTTGCCTTCCAAATCAGGCAAAGAGTACTAAATGAAATGTGTTTTTTTTTTTTTTTTTTACTTACCTTGTAATCGATGACTTCCTGTCTTCTGTCTCTTCGGGGGTGGGCGGGCGGGGTCTGTGCGGGGATCCTCGTCACACTGTCTCCTGGGATCTGGTGTCATTGATCCCAGGAGTCAGTGCGGGCATCTTCCGAAATCTCGCGAGATTTCGGCCACATCTTCCGAAATCTCACGAGATTTCGGACACATTTTCCGAAATCTCGCGAGATGTCGGCAGATGTGCCGACATCTCGCGAGATTTCGGAGAACGTGAGCTGCACTTTGCCGTTACTGCGCACGCGCGAGCTCGGCGCAGTAAAGGCGGTGCATGCTGGGCCATCTAAAGTGCCTGTGGGGTTTCACATGCCCACAGGCAAGATGGCCCCCAGCAGACAAGAAGAAGATAAAGAATTTTATCGGAGGAAAACCGGCGGCGATCGAGATGGAAGATGGAACAGGTAAGTCCCCCAATTGAGCTATATGCCCTTGGCATATAGCCCCAAAAAAAAAAAAACAGTGCAGAACCGCTTTAAGCGTCATTTGCAGCTTGCCCAGCGTCATTTGCAGCTTTGCCCAGTGTGATTTGCAGCTTGCCCAGTGTGATTTGCAGCTTGTCAGCATCATTTGCAGCTTGTCAGCGTCATTTGCAGCTTGCCCAGTGTCATTTGCAGCTTTGCCCAGTGTCATTTGCAGCTTGCCCAGTGTGATCTGCAGCTTGCCCAGTGTGATCTGCAGCTTGTCAGTGTCAGTTGCAGCTTGCCAGCATAATTTCCATCTTTCCCACATTTAAAATTGCCGCCTAGAAAGACCGCGCGGCCGGAAAAGACCGAGCGCCGGCGGAAAAGCCCAAGCCGTCTGTTCGGCTCCTGCTCGCAGTCCCGTCTCCCTGCTGTTTCGGAAGCGAGCGAGGGAGGCGGGACTGCGAGCGGAGCCGGAAAAGCCTGAGCCGTCTGTTCGGCTCCGCTCGAAGTCCCGCCTCCCTGCTGTTTGGGAAGCGAGGAGGGAGGTGGGACTGCGAGCAGAGCCGAACAGACAGCTCGGTCTTTTTCAGCGGCGCTCGTTTTTTTTTCGGCGGTCGCTGTTTTTCGGCGCCGTTTGATTTTTTTTGGCACTTTTTTGGGGGGGGGGGGGATCGGCGTATAACACGCACCCACGACTTTCCCCCGATTTTAAGGGGGAAAAGGTGCGTGTTATACGCCGATAAATACGGTACTTGCGTATATATATATGCAAGTATATGAATACTTGAAAAAGTATTCATACCCCTTGAAATTTTCCAAATTTTGTCATGTTACAACCAAAAACATAATTGTATTTTATTGGGATTTTATGTGATAGACCAACACAAAGTGGCACATAATTGTGAAGTGGAAGAAAAATGATAAATGTTTTTCAACATTTTTTACAAATAAATATGTGAGAAGTGTGGCGTTCATTTGTGTTCAGACCCTCTGAATCAATACTTTGTAGAACCACCTTTAGATGCAATTACTGCTGCAAGTCTTTTTGGGTATGTCTTTACCCGCTTTGCACATCTAGAGAGTGAGATTTTTGCCCGTTCTTCTTTGCAAAATAGCTCAAGCTCTGTCAGATTTGAAGGAGAGGGTCTGCGAACAGCAATTTTCAAGTCTTGCCATTTAGGTCTGGACTTTGACTGGGCCATTCTAACACATGAATATGCGTTCATCTAAACCATTCCATTTTGGATCTGGCTGTATGTTTAGGGTCATTGTCCTACTGGAAGGTGAACTTTAGCCCCAGTCTTAAGTCTTTTGCAGACACTAACAGTTTTTCTTCTAAGATTGCCCTGTATTTTGCTCCATCCATCTTCCCATCAACTCTGATGAGCTTCCCTGTCCCTCCTGAAGAAAAGCATCCCCACAACATGATGCTGCCACCACCATGTTTCACGGTAGGGATGGTGTGTTGTGCAGTGTTAGTTTTCCGACACACATAGCATTTTGCTTTAAGCCAAAAAGTTCAATTTTGGTCTCACCTGACCAGTGCACCTTCTTCCACGTGTTTGCGGTGTCCCCCACATGGCTCCTTGTAAATGGGACTTCTTATGGCTGTCTTTCAGCAATGGCTTTCTTCTTGCCACTCTTCCAAAAAAGGCCAGATTTGTGGAGTGCCAGACCAATAGTTGTCCTGTGGACAGTAGAGAGATATATATGTGTGTTTCTCTCTCTCATAGAGAGAGATAAATCCATAAATCCAATGTAATTAGTATGATAAAAAAAATACATACACACACACATATATATATATATATATATATATATATATATATATATATATATATATATATATATATATATATATATATATATATATTATGGTTGAAGCCCTATGGCCGACACGTATCTGAAGGGAAATAACTTAACCAATAAGATCTATAACATGAAAAGGGAGACCTGAAGTGTGCCTTGGTCTAGGGCCGGTACGCCAGAAATAAGGGGGCATACCCTGATTAGAAATGAGTATTTGATGGGGGTGATGTTGTGAGAAATGCCCTTAAAAGGGGGAATGGGAGGGTGGGTATCGCGCACCGGAACCGACGAAGACCACAGGTGAGTGGGCCGGTTAAATACCCTCCCGGGCTCCTCCCATAAATTCAGGCCACCATGTTGGCCTTCCACTTATGGTTGAAGCCCTATGGCCGACACGTATCTGAAGGGAAATAACTTAACCAATAAGATCTATAACATGAAAAGGGAGACCTGAAGTGTGCCTTGGTCTATGGCCGGTACGCCAGAAATAAGGGGGCAAAAACTGAGGTAGGGTTTGAAGATATTTATTGCCTTTTAGTATTGACTACTGCGTGAGCTGGGCGAAGGCCCGTGACATTTCCGCCTGTGGGTCGTGTATATACCGGGTGAAGCAGGCTGACTTCCATCTGCCGAGTCTCTGGATGATGTGGCCTGGGACCCCCTGCTGTGAGGCGGCTGAGGCGGCCCCGATCCGAAAAGAGTGACCGGAGTACTCGCTGGGGTTGAGGCGTAGGTTGAGAGGAGAATTCTTACGTGTGTCATGAACTGACAGGTGCTCAAGGGTTTGACTGGAAAAGGCAGAAGGGGATCGGTGTCCCTTTGTTCTGGCAGGAGTGAGAGCAGGCGGTTGAGAACCGTTACTGGGCACCAGGCATTGCCGGTTCTGTATAGATGGATGTCCACCCCGTGGCCAGCTTGCTGAGTCTTGGAGACGTTGAGGTGGAGCACGAAGTGGTCTTGATGGCGAACTAGGTGGCGTCTGCACAGGGTTTGGCTGGTCGAGCTGTTACGGGTGAATTCGCTGGGACGTAAGAACCCATAGTAGGCCAGGTAGATGGCGGCTTGTATGACCTGGCTGAGGAGGACACCAAAGGGGGAACCAGCGAGTATGGCGGACATCTCGCGGAAGATGGCGCCAGTGATGGGGCGACGTCTGGTTCTGTTTGCTGGTTGCTGCTTCTGGACGCCGCGTAAGACGGCTCGGACGGCGTGGGACGAGAAGACAGACGGTCTAGTAGGATCTTGAAGGGCCAAAAAGTGCTGTATGCCGGCCAGGTATAATTGAAAGTATCTGCGGGGGCCAAGGGCCAGCGAACCAATGGAGGCCGAATATGGCTGCAAAGTCCGTGGAGGCCGCGGCATCTGTCACCACCTGTGGTGAGAAGGGTGAGACGGCCGGGATAAACATGGATATCCCGTTCCACGAGGAAAGGAACTCTTCCCACATCGCTAGGTCTGCTATGGCCGCGGCGTCCAGTTTGAGGATCTGATCGGGGTCTTGTGCCTGTGACAGGTGGACTAAGAGTCGTGAAATGAAGGAACGACCTTGAGGGACGATCCGCATGGCAAAATTGAGCATGCCAAGTAGTGACTGGAGCTGTCGTCTTGTGCACCCTCTCGTGCGGGTGAAGTCCTGAAGAACTGCCCTGATGCGGGTCAGCTTGTCGAGGGGTAGGCTGGCCTGCATGGAGCATGTGTCCAAGACAACTCCGAGGAAGGTGATGGAGTGTGCGGGTCCGTCGACCTTGTGCTCGGCTATGGGGACATTGATATTCTGGAAGACGACTCTTAATTTGTCGAGGTCTACTGGTGAAACGTTAGGCTGCTCTATCAGTAGGAAGTCATCTAGGTAGTGGATGACTTCTGTGCATTGGGCCTTGTGTAGGAGAATCCAGGTGAGGGATTGAGCGAACGTGTCGAAGAGCCAGGGGCTACTTTTGGAGCCGAACGTGAGCTTGGTGGCGAAGTAGTACCTGTCTCTCCACCTGATACCGTGCCAACACCAAAGAGACGGGTGAATCGGCAGAAGTTTGAAGGCGTCCGATATGTCGGCTTTGGATAGCCAGGCCCCTGTGCCTGCTTTGAGGATGGCCTGGATCGCCAAGTCGACGGAGGCGTATTTTAAGGAGAACTCCTCGGAGGGAATTAGGGAGTTGAGGCTGGGGACGTGGCAAGAATGAGGCGCAGACAGGTCGTACACCAAGCGAACTTTATTTGAGAATTTGCCCTTGACAAGCCCAATAGGGCTGACTCTCCAGGTGTTGAAGGGGGGTTGTGTGAAGGGACCAATGACGAAACCTCGCTCCAGCTCGGCTAGGAGTAGTTGGTCTATGGCCTGCTCGTCGGTGGCCGCTGATCTGAGATTCCTACACTCGTAAGTAGTGTGGGGCAGGGAGACAAGGCCGGTATGGAAGCCCGCCGTGAATCCTTGTATGAGGAACGTGGCTAGTGAGGGGATGGGGTGTGAGTCCAGATAGACTCCTAACCATAGGATGTTTATGCGGCTCAGTCACAGATTTTTCGGTTTGAGCTCGCATAGATTTTTCGGGTGCGCCCTGTGGCATACGACGCACACGTGGAGCAACCTGCATTGGCTGAAGTTACACGAGCCGTAGTTGTAATTATTGCAGATGGCCGCTCCTCCCATGGTCCGGACGGGGCGTCCGAGTTTGTCGAGCTGGGGTTTCTGTGTCGGTGCTGGCGGGTTTTGTGCTGGAGCCGAGGTCGAGGGAAACTCGACCGAGTGGCGGAGTGTTGCACTGGAGCACCAGGCGGCGGTGTGCGTGGAGGATTGGCAGACTGCGCACAATGGTGAGCGCAGACCGGCGAAATGGCGACAGAATAATTCTGTGTCCATTAGGCTCCAATCTGTGGGTGACTGGAATTGCGCCATCCTGGCGGCTGCTTTTGCGGAAAAGGAGCGGTGGTAGTCATAAAATGAGAACCCGCCGTATTTGTAGCCCAAATCTACCACGGTGTGGAGATATGAATCCAGCTCTTCCCTTCTGCCGGGGGAAGCTGAGCATATGATGTCTCTAAGCATCCCAAATGACAACGCAAATTCTGGGACGGACAATTTGCGGTTGAGTCTGGGGTCTTTAGCTTTGAGGACCACCGAGACATCTCCCCAGGTATAGGCCTTGTTTTCGGCTAGGTCGTGGACTGAAATGAGAAGGGAGGCGAGGTTGACGTCCTTGCCATCCAGTATGTCCTTCTTAATGCTGGCTGGAACCAGGTGTGCTGGGCAGACCAGGGGACATGTCCCTGCGGTACCTGTGGCGACTGTTGTAGGTGGCTGTATCGCGGCGGGGACGGCCGGGGCCGGGTGAGATTCGAGGAGAGTCACTCTGGCTTGGACGTCCGTGACTGTGTTTCGCCAAGGACGACACCATGGTGTGGAGTTGTGTTATGGCCGCAGATATAGACTGGAGGGAGGCTTGCTGAGTGCTGGGCCC
This sequence comes from Lithobates sylvaticus, assembly GCA_028564925.1. Taxonomy (NCBI): domain Eukaryota; kingdom Metazoa; phylum Chordata; class Amphibia; order Anura; family Ranidae; genus Lithobates; species Lithobates sylvaticus. The sequence goes on along the minus strand of CM053029.1, from coordinate 245,079,280 downwards.
TGCCATGGCAGGAGGAGGAAACAAGAGCCTGAAGAGCTCCGCCTTCCTGGCCGTGGCGGGGAACGGCACGCCCCTGCGTCTAAGTTCTGCCGTCAGTCTGGGGATGGTCCATCCCCTGAGGGACTGGATGCTGTCACTCATGGACACTGGGGAACGTGACAAGGGGGCGGTGAGATCCTCGCTGCCCGCTTGCGACATGGTCCTCGGATGGGCTGTGCCCTGAGGCGATGTCTTGAGGCGTCTGAGGTCGTAAGAAGGTCGACCGGAGCTGTTCAAGGGGATGAGATAAGCCAAGACTGTTTCTTTCCTTGTGTAAACATACGTACCCAACTGCTGTGCTCTGGAAAGGACAAGTGTGTGTACGTACGTGGACGTGCGTACACGGTAAGTTTTTATATTTTACCTGGAGAAACACCGTCCAACCTGTGCAGGGTGGACCTACTGAACTTGGACTGACCTAGGGAAGGAAAAATAAAGAGAACTGTGCATATACACTACTTATTTTTTTTTTTTTTTTTTTTTTTTTTTTTTTTTTTTTTTTTTTTTTTTTTTTTTTTTTTTTTTTTGAGTGAAATGAGAAACGTTTGTGCCATGTCGTGGGCGCAAGGTGTCGTTTTATGAGTGTGACTGCTGATTGCCGAGAATTTTGGAATGAAATGAGGCCAACTCGACTGGGGTACGTTGAGGCGAACTGATGCATGGTAGATGCCATCGGATTCGGATCAGGACGTTTTTGTGTGACAGCGAACTGATCGGCATGACAGAAGTATGAAACGGTCGAGCCGCGATGGCGACTGTAGACGAACCAGACTTCTGGAGCATGTACTGAAATGAGGCCAACGGATGTTCAGGGCGCATCGGTCCGAACCGGTGCGCAGCGCGACTGGGTTCGAAGCGAGGTGCGGCCTGGCGGTGAGAGAAATGAGGGGAACCATTCCCTGAGGTGCTGAACGGTCGGTCGGGTCTCACGACCGACGACGAGCAGACTCAGGGGTGGTTACTGAAATGGGGCCGACAAACCTGGGGTACGTTGGAGGCGAAGACCGATCCGCAAAGGTGCGACCGGTTTCGAATCAAAACGTGACTCGTGAGGTGAAATGTTTTCCTCGTGACAGAGGCGCCGAGCGGTGAGCCTAAAAACTTTTCGACTGACAGCGACCGTACTTCTGGAGCACGGAATGAAATGGGGCCTGGGAGCACCTTGGGGCGTGCCGGTACGAATCGAGGCACCGGGGTGCGCCTAGACTTGAATCGGAACGTAATACGTGACAGTGAAATGATGCCATGACAGAGGTGTTTTTTCGACCGGTGAGTCGAGAAATTGCGGCTAACGGCCGCTCCCTGGGTCATGTATTGAAATGGGGTTCCACTGCTGGGACATGCCGGGACGAATCGGATGTGGCTAGATTCGAACGGCGTGTCGGTGCAGGACCGTGAAATGGTGAAATGACTGAAATGTTTTTGAAATGGCTGAAATGTGACCGTATGGCATGATACTGCGACTGATTCCGAATCAGGTGATGCGTAAGCGACCGGCTACTGTATGCAGATAGCGGTACGGATGCAACGTACGGGTACTAATGGAATGACTTGTGCGTATGTGAACAGCGAGATTCGTGACAAGGTAAGTAACGTTCATAAGTGAAATGGTGGTCAAACGAGACCCCTACCTGCGGCAGCCGAGCCAGATACAGTGTACAAAACCTTCGAACGAGAGCAATCCACGAGACGTCTGGCACTCACGAACGCTAGCGAAATCGAGTAGTCGGCTTAGTGACGTAGTATATCGCGCACCGGAACCGACGAAGACCACAGGTGAGTGGGCCGGTTAAATACCCTCCCGGGCTCCTCCCATAAATTCAGGCCACCATGTTGGCCTTCCACATATATATATATTTAATTAGTATAGAGAAAATGTATAATATATAGATGTACATACATAGATGTGTGTGTATATATAAGAGATGTATATGTGTATATATATTTAAAAAAAATAATATATATATATTATAATATGCATGAATTGAATAATAAAATGATAAAATGGAAAATTGTTTTAAAGAAATACGAATTAAATCTAGTATTAAATATAGGAAATATGTAAAACATAAATAAAAAATATATGACTATATAATTGCATTTGTATGGCACCAACATAAGGCGGCCATATACATACCCGTATTTGTGTGTCTGTCTCTATAGGGGATACATTTATACAGTATATCTCTCTTTATCAGAAACAATCTTACCAAAAAGATCTCATAATGAAAAATACATAAATAATGAATGATGATAAAACAGACCTACGATACCATAAGGTGAACAGTTTGTAAGCCTCCCTATATCTATGGGAGCCTTCTAGGGCTGACAGACAAGGAACTGAATTAGGTATAATTGGTGTTATTATCCTTTTACACAACATATGAACATAGATACAATAATATGTATGGGGCAGTGGCCAAAAAATGATGTTCTAGTATCTGTATATGTACACATATACAGTATATCTATGTGCACATCGATCTCCAGATGTCACACACAACCATACATAGCGTGGCACCATTGTGTTGGTCTATTACATAAAATCCCAATAAAATACATTTACAATTTTGGTTGTAACATGACAAAATGTGGAAAATATGAAGGGGTATGAATACTTTTAGTATTTAGTATTCAAATACTTGCATATATATATATATATATACATACATACATACATACAGTATCTCACAAAATGAGTACACCCCTAACATTTTTGTAAATATTTTATTATAATATTTAGTCTAGGATATTAACAGGACAGGTTCCACTCAGGCCATGGTCGACCAAAGAAGTAGAGTGCACGTGCTCAGCATCATATCCAGAGGTTGTCTTTGGGAAATAGACGTATGAGTTCTGCTAGCATTGCTGCAGAGGTTGAAAGGGTGGGTGGTCAGCCTGTTAGTGCTCAGACCATACGCCGCACACTGCATCAAATTGGTTGGCAATGCTGTCGCCCCAGAAGAAAGCCTCTTCTAAAGATGATGCACAAGAAAGCCCGCAAACAGCTTGCTGAAGATAAGCAGACTAAGGACATGAATTACTGGAACCATGTCCTGTGGTCTGTTGAGACTAAGGTAAACTTAATTTGGTTCAGATGGTGTCAAGCATGGTGGCGGCAACCAGGTGAGGAGTACAAAGACAAGTGTGGCTTGCCTACAGTGAAGCATGGTGGTGGGAATGTCATGGTCTGGGGCTGCATTAATGCTGCTGGCGCTGGAGAGCTACAGTTCATTGAGGGAACCATAAATGCCAATATGTACTGTGACATACTGAAGCAGAGCATGATCCCCTCCCTTCGGAGGCTGGGCCGCAGGGCAGTATTCAAACATGATAACGACCCCAAACACACCTCCAAGATGACCACTGCCTTGCTAAAGAAGCTGAGGGTAGAGGTGATGGACTGACCAAGCATGTCTCCAGACCTAAACTCTATTGAGCATCTGTGGGGCACCCTCAAATGGAAGGTGGAGGAGCGCAAGGTCTCTAACATCCACCAGGTCCATGATGTCGTCATAGAGGAGTAGAAGAGGACTCCAGTGGCAACCTGTGAAGCTCTGGTGAACTCCATGCCTAAGAGGGTTAAAGAGGAAGTAAAACCTCCTCCAAAAAAAAAAAAAAAAACAGAACCTGCAAGGCAAAGGCATAATGAGCTAGTAGCATAGCATACTAGCTCATTATGAATAACTTACCTGAAAACAAAGCCCCCGAAGTGGTCCTCATCCACGACCTTCTCCACCGCCATCAAGCCCGGAGTGACTTCCGGGTCTCGCCGCTCCAGTGCTGCCATTCGCTGGATCGGCGATGACGTCACTCCCGCGCATGCGCACGAAAGCGGCATATAGCCGTGATCTCGGCATGCGCAGTGCGCCTGCGCGCCGCAGACAGCGATGCCTCTTTTTTTCTAAATATCTCCTAAACCATGTAGGTTTAGGAGATATTTATTAGACCTACAGGTAAGCCTTAATCTAGGCTTACTTGTAGGCCAAAGTGGTTTGTAAGGGTTTACAACCACTTTAAGGCAGTGCTGGAAAATAATGGTGGCCCAATTTGGACATTTTCAAGGGGTGTACTCACTTTTGTTGAAAAAGGTATTTCCTGACAGGCTCCATGGAAGCATACGTGTGGGTTAGCCCCGCCTCCATAACTACCCAATAGGACCCCTCTCCCATAAATCTTTGCTCCTGGCTGCTATCTGTGTTCCTTTTTTATTCTCCTCCGTAGGACTGGTGTTCTCCTACCTGAACATACCTTCACTACGATCAAATCGGCCGATTGTCAAGTTTTGATCCTCCGATAGGCCCTGTCTGTTAAGCATGGGTATGGAGTGTATGGCAGAGTAGCGCTGAAGACCTGGATCTGGTGTCTATAAGTGCGCATGGCTTATTGCCTACTGCTGTGAGGTGGCCATTACCTGCCAGGATGACCGGTGGTGTGTATGTGACAAGATTCAGCCAGATGATCATTGGTGGAATGGTGAGATGTATCAGTATCATAGCAGCAGTGTTTATGTGTACCTGTATTTCTTGTATTGTTCCCAGCTGATGCGGTGTATGGCGCTGACGCTTCTGCGTTCCAGCAGCCTTTCTCCCTGTTTCCGGGTCCGGCGCGGCGTTCTGCGCATGCGCGGACCCGATCCAAATCGAGGCTTGGTTCTCGCGCATGCGCGTGAGCAGCCGGCGTCTCACATCGGCGATGACGTCACGGGCGCCACTTTAAAATTAGTTGAGAGCTGTCAGATCCCGGAAATAATTGCAGAAGAGACGGCGACTTCCCGGGGCTAATTACTGAAAGGTGCAAGGTAGGATTCTTTACTTGCTGTTTGGTATTGGCTGTTTTTAATGATTATCAGCTTATGGGGGTTTCTCTGGATTATTTTACAGTTAGTAATCTGTTTACATGGATGCCTCACGGCCCCCTAGTGGCCAGCCCGCTTGTAACAGGTATGTACATAGTTTGGTTGCTGTGTATTATGGAGAATTTTAGCACTAGATTTCATCTGGTCTTTACCTTTCCTTTCTTTCTCTTGTATATTTTTCTCTATAGCCCTTCTAGATCTGATCCGCAGCGTAGTTCGCATAGCCGTGGATCATCAAAATCGCACCACCAAAAGTCATCCTCAAAATCTAGTCATCATAGATCTTCTATATCTGAACAGCGCAGTAATGATTACTCTCGCCCCCCTTCTTCTCACTCTAGTAAGAGGCCAGAAAAATCATGCTGGGGTTGAGGAATGCCTGTTCCAACAGACAAATCGCTCTGCGATCATTGCTTCTCTAAAGCCGCAGATGAGAGAGATGGTGCAGACCAACTTTTGGAATCAATGGTGAGAAGAGTAGTAAAGGAGTCCTTGCAGCAAAGGGAAGTTCAACAAACTTGTGAGTCCCCATCAGACCATTATGCCCCCCAGGGGGGAAGGGCTATTGCAAGAGACATGGAAATCCTCTCAACCAAGTAGCCACTCTGCTCCTGTCTCAGATAGCGATTCGGAACTGGAGGATCCAGGTTTGGGATTTGATTATGCGCTAGTGCCTGCGTTAGTCAAGGCGGGGAGAGAAGCTCTGAAGTGGGAAGACCCTGTTACTTCACCCCCCAAGCAGAGAAAGTTTTTCAAGCAGCTCAATAAGGAGCGACAATATTTTCCTTTTCTATCAGAATTAGGAGAGATCATTTCTGATGAGTGGAGCAAGATGGACAGGAAAAGTTCCATGCAGTCAAAAATGTTTAAACTGTATCCCTTTAAAGAGGACGATGTAAAACATCTTGAATCAGCTCCTTTGGTGGACGCAACGCTTATGCGTTTAGTAAAGTATGTGACTCTTCCTTTAGAGGACACGGTATCTTTTAAAGATCAATTGGAAAGGAGAATTGATTCAGATCTGAAGAGGATTTATCTGACCTCTGGAATGGCATGCAAACCAATACTGGCGTTAGCAGCAGTTTTAAAGGCTATTGAATCCTGGGCCGATAATATCTAAGAGTTTTTAAGAGGAATCTCTATGGAAACGGCTAAAGATTCTTCTATCCAGGAGATTAGAATGGCTTCCGCCTTTCTGGGGGAGCCATCTATTGATGTTGTCCGCCTGCTGTCCCGGGCTATGTTAGTGGCAGTCTCGGCCCGCCGTGCTTTATGGCTCCGTCCATGGTTGGCGGATCCAGCATCAAAGCAGGCCTGGTGCCGTATCCCCTTTGAAGGGGCGTCCTTATTTGGTAATAAGTTGGATAGCGCCATATCCTGGGCCACAGGTGGAAAATCTGGTTTCCTCCCTCAAGACAGACGTCTTCAGAACCAGAAACGCTAATTTCCAAGAAGTCAGAATTCTGACCGCGCCAGGGATGCGCACAGCTATAGGCCGGCCGGGAGTTTTCTAGATCATGGAAGTTTAGACAGTCTTCATTTAAAAAGACCTCAAAAGGTGGTTCCTCTGGCAACCAGGATTCTGCAAAGTCCTTTTGAAATTGGGCCCGCTCAAACATGTCAGGTGGGGGCTCACCTTCTCCACTTCAGGCATGTTTGGGCGGCCTCAATTCAAGATTATTGGACCGTTAAGATGGTGTCCTCCGGTCACAAGTGGGTCTTCATCAACACCCCAAGATTAAGGTTTGTTCCCACAACTCTTTCAGGCTCAGAGGAGAAAAAGCAGGTCCTATTGATCTACCTGAATTGTTTACTGGAGCAAGGCGCAGCCATACCCGTTCCAGAAGACGAACGTGGCGTATTCTCCTCTGTTTATGGTACAGAAGAAAAACGGCACATGGAAGCCGGTGATAGACTTGACCCATCTCAATTCCTTTATTCGCAAGGAGAAATTCAAAATGGAATCCCTGCTTACGATCCAGCAGTCAGTGCATCTGGGAGATTGGTTGATATCGATCGATTTAAAAGATGCATACTTCCACGTGCCAGTGGCGAAGGACTTTCAAAAGTTCCTCCGCTTTGCAGTAGGCGATCAACACCTACAGTTTACTTGTCTCCCTTTCGGGTTAACAACTTCACCTCGGGTCTTCTCCAAAGTTCTTTTAGCAGTAGTAGCTCTTCTCCGAGTCAAAGGTGTTCGTCTCCACCACTATCTGGACGACTTGCTCCTGCTGTCCCAGAACAGAGATCAGATCTTGGAACACAAGAATTTTGTCATCTCCACCCTGCAGGATTTTGGGTGGCTCCTGAATCTAGAGAAGGGCCATCTAGATCCATCACAATCCCTTGTGTTTCTAGGGGCTCAGTTCAATACGGTAGAAGGTACTATCTCTCTTCCAGAAGAAAAGATTGGAGTGATCCGGGACAGGATTCACGCAGCCCTTGCGTCATCTCACCTTTCGGCTCTCCAATGCCTGAAAGTAATTGGCACAATGACAGCCACCATTCCTATGGTGAAATGGGCCCAATGGCACACTCGTCCCTTCCAGAAGGGGTTTCTACAGCAGTGGGATTCATCCAGCCAGACCCATTGCATACTCCTCACTCCAGCCATGAGGGCATCTCTTCTCTGGTGGCTTCAAGGGAATAATCTGCGCAATCACCATTCCATCATTCCCATCTCTTGGGTTACGGTGACATCAGATGCCAGCAACCAAGGATGGGGGGGGGCGCTCATTGCCTGTCAGATGTGGCTCAGGGCAGGTGGACATTCCCATGCCAAAGGGTTGACTCCAACATCCTGGAGTTAAGAGTAGCCTTTCGGGTGCTCCTTTCATTTCGCCATCTAGTAGAGAAGTTGTCTGTAATGCTAAGGTTGGACAACACAATCGCGCTGGCTTATATACGGAAGCAAGGTGGAACTCGCAGCTGGTCCCTATTACAGGAAGTGGAGCCAATAATGAACTGGGCTCAGAAGAATGTGTCCAACATTTTTGCAGTATACATTCCGGGGATCCAGAATGTGCAAGCGGACTTTCTGTCACGGGTCAAAATGGACAACAAGTGGTCCCTCCACAGAGATGTATTCGACTGGCTTCTGACCCTGGGAGTGTCTCCAGAGGTCGATCTGTTCGCTTTGCCGTGCAATCACAAGATGCCCAAATATTACTCGAGGTTCAGGGATCCTCAGGCATACGGGACAGATGCTCTCACGGATTGTTGGAAGTTCCAGAGAGCCTACGCCTTCCCTCCAGTTCCTGTGATTCTGCAGTTCCTTCGGAGGCTCAGAGCAGAGAAGGTTGAGATCATTGCAGTGATTCCATTCTGGCCCAACAGGCCTTGGTTCCCTCTGTTGCTGCTCCTCAGCTACCAGGATCCAGTTCCCCTGCCTCTCAGGCCGGATCTACTATCCCAAGGCACGATGTTACACCCGTGTCTGTCCTGTCTACACCTCAGGGTGTGATTCTTGAGAGGGGAAGGCTAGAAGCTCTGGGGTGTCCGGAAGAAGTGATTCCAACCCTTCTTAGTGCCAGACGAAAGAGTACGAATAGAATGTACGAACGCATATGGTCCAGATTTACTGTCCACATGTCTTCCAGGTCAAATTCTTGCAATTCTCCAGCGGTCCAAGATATTTTGAGTTTTCTCCAATCAGGGCTTGATCTATCTTTGGCAGTCAGCTCATTAAGAGTACAAGTCTCAGCCATCTCGGTCTTCACAGGAGTTTCATGGGCAAATCATGCTCTAGTACGACAATTCTTTAAGGGAGCTATCAGGCTTAGGCCTCAAAGAAGACCTCGGTTCCCCAAATGGGACCTTCCTTTAGTACTGGACTTTCTTTCTAATCTCGGAAGAGATCCTGAGCAACCTTTGTCTTTAACAGACCTCATTCTCAAGACCACTTTCCTGGTGGCTATTACTTCAGCCAAAAGAGTGTCAGAAATTAGGAGTTTAGGTTCGGAGGAACCCTTCCTGACCTTTTTTCTGGACAGAGCAGTATTAATCCCTATGTTAGGGTCAAACCCTAAAGTAACATCAATATTTCATGAAAATCAAGAAATTGTTCTACCTACGTTTAAAACAACAGACAATCAAGAGATTCATCTGTTGGATGTAAGTCACACATTTAAGCAATATCTGGATGCTATGGCTCCTTTCAGACGTATGGAATTTCTTTTTGTACTTCTCCAGGGCAAGAACAAGGGGATGCGAGCTTCAATTAGGTCAATCTCATCTTGGATTGTCCAAACCATTCAAAGGCCATACAAAGCAAAGGGCTTGGCTCCTCCTGAGGCAGTGACGGCTCATTAAACCCGGAGTATCTCGACTTCGTGGGCAGCATCTCGGCATGTCGCACCAGAGATCATTTGTAGAGCGGCTTCTTGGTCTTCAATCAATACATTTGTTTCCCATTATTATGTTGAACCAGCTGCTCTGTTCTCTATTAATTTTGGTTTACAAGTATTGTCGCCTGACAATGTTAAATACATTTTGGTTTTCTTTGCTCAACATTTTGCCCACCCGGGTGTGTTTGGCGAGTTATGCTGCCATGGAGCCTGTCAGGAAAATGGAAAATTTATATCAAATACTTACTGTAATTTTCCTTTCCTGATAGGCTCCATGGCAGCAGGAGTTTCCTCCCAAATGTCTGGAGTAGGCTAGTTACGGAACACGGAAAGCAGCCAGGAGCAAAGATTTATGGGAGATGGGTCCTATTGGGTAGTTATGGAGGCGGGGCTAACCCACACGTATGCTGCCATGGAGCCTATCAGGAAAGGAAAATTACGGTAAGTATTTGATATAAATTTTCCATTATTTGACATGGCCCTGTCCATATTTTATTTAATTAAATTTTTTTTTTTTTTTTTTAGGCAAAAGAAAAAAAAACAATTGATGTGCTGTGTGATATTTAGATGTCAAAAAAAAAGAACACTAAAGTGGTTTAGCATATTAGGTGGCTGGTAGCACATGGAGCGACAATCAAATCAAACGTGAATAATTACATTATATACATTTCAGGAAAACGTTACTATAATAACCGAGAATGAATACATGACTGGTTCCATTTTAGGCAAGGAATTTGATAATGGCTTATACTATTTGTCCATTTCAAAGAGTTAAAAGTACAGTAATCTGATGCTAAGGAATGTGCTGTATACCTATTTTTTTATTTCTTTTACTTGCGTAAAGAACATGGGAGAGCCAGATAAGACATACAGTATACATGCAGTGTGACCTTAAGAGCTTCAAGGATTGTTCACACGGGTGACTTTGTAGTGGCAATAAAGTCATCAGTAGTCAAAGCAAATAATCTCACATGATTTGCCACTGTGCAACTGAACTGAATCTATGCAAACAATTTTCTGCTAATGACAGCATTGCTTGGCTGGCATCTACAATTTCCACTATGTATTCTACAGGGTATTATGTAGTATGGAAATGCTATAAATCACAAATTTTATTCATCTGTTTTTGCTGTTTCATTGTTAACACAGATTTTTTTGATTTTTATCAAATTTATTTTAATAAAATGCTTTCGGAGTAAAAAATTGATCTAAAGATAGTTTTCTATTTAAGATACAATAATAATTTAGTTTATTCAGCATAAAATGTAGCTTAGTTATGTAGCATGAGGCTGTATATTCTGCAATATTTACATGTTTGGTAAACTCATTCAATGAATCCAAGCTCTGCAAGCTGAGATAACATGCACTGGATTGATGCATTCACACAATTTTACAGTAACCATGAGAAAAAAGAAAGTTCAGGAATATTCCTTTATCCCATTGTTTGCAAATCTATGTACACTACAAACTGTATGATTGTTTGAAGAGAAATGCATCTGTACCAGGCTTTAAGTGTGAGGAGGAAGGGCAAGCAGTAAAAATGAAAGTGAAACCACATAAGCAGCTTATAAACCTTGTGATCTTTCTGCACATAGCTTGAAGTGCTTTACTCCTCTTTTGAGAAGCAAAATGGCAGCAGGCTGTAAAAGAGACCCAATTTTGGAATATTTAATAACATGACAGCTTATTATTCTAAACAGGAAACCATAATTTTGTTTGCAAATATTAAAGATTCTAACTAGCAGCAAGAATGAGTCTTACATTTTTCAGATCCATCATGGCAGCGCCTGTTAGAGAACATCTGAAATATGAATTTTTATGCATACAAATTCTGTACGAAATACGAAATTTAGTTTACGAATTTCGGATCCAAATTCATAACGAACATTCGTAATTGTTACGAAAAGTTAACGAACTTAAAAGTTAAAAACCCAGGAAGTCAGCACAGGGATGGTGGGAACCCCTCATAATGGGCACAGCGGATGTACATTCAGACCCGGGAACTCAGCACAGGGATGGTGGGAACCCCTCATAATGGGCACAGCGGATGTACATTCAGACCCGGGAACTCAGCACAGGGATGGTGGGAACCCTATGGGAATTTCTATGCTTACGAATTTTATACGAAATACGAAATTTCGTTAACGAATTTCGGAATTTCGGATCCAAACAGAAACGTCACTGGTGTTTTGTTCACCAATCAGAGGAAGTCAACACACAGGGATGGTAGGAACCCCTCATAATGATAAATTCATCACAACGAACTTTCGTTATTTTGTGAAAAGTTTACGAATCTAACGAAAAGTCGTATTTCGTACAAATCCGAATTGAATTTCGGACACGAATTACAAAATACGAATTAATTTTCGTACGAAACTAAACGGAATGAAACAAAACAAATTTATTGACAGCGCACATGTATAAATACCAATGACCTTCTCAGCATTGCCACACCCTCTGACACACCAAGGCTGAAGGGACAATATTTATTTGTGCAACACACAGTAAAACACTAAACAAAGGATGGGCATAAACAGTGTGTATATTTAGCAGGTATACGAAAAGAGTTACCAAATATTGTGTGACTCAGTAATAACAAGCGGACCAAAGACTTGGCCCCTGATCCCTATATTAAGTAGGGACCTAACTAGGGGGCAATGCAAAAATAGTGGTCCAGCAGTCTCTGGAAAACTCTCTCCTGCTGGCTAGTGCATTGGGGACCAAATCCCATGTTGGAACACTCAAATGTGAGTCCCACAAACCTGGGTTTAAGTTTCTAAACGTTGTCCCAAGTAGCAGTACTGTTGCATTAACTAGTGTGCAGAGGGTGCAGCCACTCACAAACCCATAGGATGAGAACTTCTCCTCCTGCTCTCTGCATTGCCAGCTGCTATAATGTCCTCCCCTTGACCAGGCGGCAACACTAGACTTGACAGTGGCATTCCAACAGACCAGAAGATGTCAGCGACTCGGCCTCCCCAACACTGAAGCAAATCATCCTATCAGCAGCTTGCTGCATGGGGTGTGTTTTACAGTGTCCTTCCAACAATGACTGCCTCAAGCTCAGGAACAATCCTTACTTTTCCTCCTCTGTAGGGCTCTGGTAATGGTGGGATCTGTTGTTTCAAAACGCTCTGGGGACTACATCTCCCACAAGTCCTTGGTACTCCCAAAATGTTTGGTGCTTTGCCGGGCTACACAGCAACAGTATTACTGTGATTCCTTTATTTTCCTGGTTGGTGGGTTGGACTGTCCTTGGCTCTCTATGTGGCTGCACACAGCCATGGACATTTTCAGTGTTTAATGGAAGGCCAGGAGAGGGAGCACAGATGAGGGAGCACAGCTGCAGCACTGGCTTTATATGAGCAGCTACAGCATGTGCGACACTGTCAGTGACAGCCTGGTCCGTGCAGCTGTAGTCCACAGTGTGCCTCTGACTGGGACCTACACAGGGCATTTGAGCATCTATGGCAGTAACAGATTGGATGGAGATTTAGTTGAAAATTTGAGTACAACACCGCTTTAAGAGTAGATCTGAATACATAATTTTTTTTTTTTTTTTTTTTAATGCGTTTGAAGCAGAAAGAAACATGGGGAAAAAAAACAACCTATGCAATTAGGGCAGTCTCTTAAATGTCTGATTACAATTAAATCCCCTAAATGTGCTTTTTTTATATAATATAGGGAAATATTAACCACCTCCCATCCATAATATAGCCGAAAGACGGCTACAGCATGGACCTAATTTGCCGGGAGGGCATCCATAGACATCCTCCCTTGCTCGAGTGGCCTGCGCACCCCCTGCAGGGTGCGCGCGGAGCGCTCTGTGTTCAGAGTGTCTATGAGGCTCGGCTGATCACAGATTGGAGTAAGGGGTCAATCCCGACCCCTTACCACGTGATCAGCTGTCAGCCAATGACAGCTGATCATGTGATGTAAACAGAGCTGGTAATTGGCTATTTTTTCTCCTCACGCTGGTAACGTGAGGAGAAAACAAAAAGCCGATCACCGGCGGCTGTGAGATGGACATCCGTCCCAATCGTGGAGAGCCTCTGCAGAGGCTTCTATGCCCACCTGTGCCACCTACCAGTGCCCACCAGCACCACCTACCAGTACCCACAGTACCACCCATCAGTGCCCACAGTGTCACCTATCAGTGCCCACAATACCACCTATAAAATGTCACCAATCAGTGCCTCATTACCAGTGCTGCCTATCATTACCACCTACCAGTGCCCACCAGTGCCACCTATCAGTGCCCATCAGTGACATCTATCACTGCCACCTATCAATACCACCCATCAGTACCGTTTTATCAGTGTCGCCTGATATGTGCCTATCAGTGCAGCCCATCAGTGCAGCCTCGTCAGTGAATATCAATGAAGGAGAAAAATTACCGTTTGCTAAATTTTAGAACTATGAAACGTTTTTTTTTTTTTTTCAAAAATGTCTGTTTTTTTTGTTTGTTTAGCAAAAAATAAAAACCCAAGTGGTGATTAAATACCACCAAAAGAAATCTCCATTTGTGTGAAAAAAATTATAAAAATTTCATTAGGGTACAGTGTTTTATGACCGCGCAATTGTCATTCAAAGTGTGACAGCGCTGAAAATTGGTCTGGGCAGGAGGAGGGTTTAAGTGCCCAGTAAGCAAGTGGTTAAGGCTCAAAGTTAATGTTTGCATTTTACTACACAAGGTTTATTGTTATATTGTGACACATGTAGGAAAAGAAACTGCATAAATTGTTAGCATAAGTCGGGTTGGTGAAGACACAAATTAGCACAATGACAATTTATTTTCCCAGGTTTGCAAGCACTAAAATTCTGAATGACGTTGCATTCACCAACTGTGGTTCAGATCACTAGACATAATTGTTAGGAAGACAGAATAAATCTGTGGAGGGTATTTGTTACATTTTTAAAAATATATTTGAAATGGACATTTCTCATTTTCTAATTTGTGACATTAACTTATTAGTAGCAGCTCACATTTTGTGTCAGTAGGATTTTAAACTGCTTTTTTTGCAGCAAAACTTCCCTTAAAAAACAAAGATGGCTTTTGCTTCCGGTGGGTATTATTTGGGATTTCTTATTTATCCTTGGTGTATATGGGTTTTTAATGCATGTCCATATGGTCTTCTTTTTTAGATTAAACTGCATTTTTTTCCTCTAATGCCCTCTACACACGATCGGACATTCCGACAAAAAAATCCCATGTTTTTTTTCCAACGGATGTTTGCTCAACGTTATCTTGTATACACACGGTCACACAAAGTTGGTCAGAGATTCCGAACGTCAAGAACATGGTGACGTACAACACGTACGACGAGCCGAGAAAAATTAAGTTCAATAGCCAGTGCTGCTCTTCTGCTTGATTCGGAGCATGCGTGGCACTTTGTGTGTCGGAATTGTATACACACGATGAGAATTTGCGCGAACAGATTTTGTTGTTGGAAAATTTGAGAACCAGATCTCAAATTTTGTGCGACGGAAATTCCGATGGAAACTGTCCAATGGAGCCTACACGGTCGGAATTTCCGACAACAGGCTCCGATCGCACATTCTCCATCGGAAAGTCTGACCGTGTTTACGGGGCATAAGACTTCCTTTTAAAAAAGGGAGTTTTTTTTTTTTTTTTTTACAGGGTTTGAGTTTATGTTTGAGGTGCTTAAAAAGCAGCATTCACAAATTCACAAAAATGATAATGTCCCAGGAGCAAATAGTAGCTAAACTGTTGGACTCGATTTGAACTAGTATGGGAACCCTGGGCTTTATACATTAAAGTCCTACTTTATCCTGGTCAATTATCTACCTGAAGGATCTTTCAGGAAGACCTACTCTCTCTTATCTCCTCCTTGAATTCCCCTACCTTCTCTGTCCTTATTCTCTTCTCCTTATCACTATATCTTTACTGCACATACGGTCAAAATTTTTAACGCATATCGATGGCAACTTTCTCTCAGATACATAATGAGCTATATAAAATCTCCCACATAAAATTTCTAAGATAGATCGTTACTGGATTATAGGGGCTTGTTTTACATGTTTGTAATTCCCTTTTCCTCCACCCGGGGAAAGTAGTGACCTAGGGCCCAGCCGGGTCTTTGTTCCTCAGGGGAGTAAAGGGGAGGCGGACTGGCTTCACCTTTAAACTGAGTCCAAGAGCTCTATTACTCCACAGTGTGAACCCATTGGGGTGGAGTGATTATCCCAGTGGGCTCAGAACTGGCTTGGACCATCGCCGCTAGATCATTTATAGTAGTTTCCCATGGTAGGACATGATTCAAGGCCCCAAAATTAACCGGGTAATATGCCAAGTGATATAACTCATCACATCTAACTATACGAATCGGTAGATTTGTGTGTGCTGTATACAGCTAACCTGCCATCTACAATTATATATCTTTTGATGTTTGCTATTTCGGCCATGTAGGCCTTTAAATCATTTATTTTTCCTTCCACATGTATTTGTTGATATTTTTCTATGCCTACTCAATAAAACTATTGAAAAGAGAAAAACTGATCAATTTAAATCACCCTTTGCCAGTGTTAAGTGGTTGGTCTTATCCATGTAAACTGATACATTCTGCTGGAGAGCTTGAGCTTGTGAAAAACTACAGAATTGCTGGCTGGATCACCAGATGAAAATATACGAAAGAAAGGCTATTAAAGGAAACGAATACAGCCATCACATCTAGGAATTGATAAGCTGCCATATAATAAATGGTTGGGTTTAATACTGCTTTAATGGAAATTGACCAGCTGAAGGACAGTTTTGCATAATTAACAACGGGAATAGCATCAGTAAACTACTGGCCAATTTCTATTCACTGGTCAATGCAGCCTATTAATGTTTGATGAAAAAGCATGTGTCATGTATGCTTACACGCTTCATATTTTAAGTGCCTACTCTTTGCCTTTATATTTGTTATTGGTCATAATTGTGCTTGCCAATATAGTTTTGTATACATTTGATTGATGTTTCTTGTATGCATCATGTTTTGTTTTTGTGCTTCAATAAAAAAACACTTAAAAAAAAAAAAGCATGTGACACTGCTGAAACTACTACTGAAATTATATAGATTTGAGTACTGCTATATGTAAGCCAAGCTAATTGTAAAATAAAGGTATTAATTTCACAGCCAAATATGCACTGCTAATGTATGAAGTCGCTGTGACTGTCTGTGAAAATTGTAGTGCCACACTACACCATGTACAGCTTTAAGACATTTCACAAGCATGTTTTTTTTATTTTTTTTATGTATTTTTTCTCCTCAAAGCCCCATGAAAAGATCCTCTCCCTGCTTTCCTGCTGTATGTTTGAATTTGTGCATTTGTGCATGTCCCCCCCCCCCCCCCCCCCCCATGGCAGTGCCAAGTTTTTCATGCTTTTTTGATAGTAGTTTGCCTATTAGCTAAAAAAGCTTAAAGTGATTGTAAAGTCTTGTTTTTTTTCTCAATAAAAATAACAGACATGTTATAATTACCTGCTTTATGCAGTGGATTTGCACAGAGCAGCCCAGATCCTCATCTTCTCAGGTCCCTCTTCTGTTCTCCTGGTCCCTCCCTCTTGGTGAGTACCCCAATAGCAAGCAGCATGCTATGGGTGCACCCGAGCCGAGTCACAGCTCCCTGTGTCCATTCAGACACAGAGTTATGGCCGGCCCCACCCCTCTCCCTCCTGATTGGCTGGCTGACTTTGATTGACAGCAGCGGGAGCGAATGGTGCCGCTGCTGTGTCTCAGCCAATCAGGAGGGAGAGTCTCGGACGACCGACACACTCGTGGACATTGCTGGACAGAGATGAGGCTCAGGTAAGTATTAGGGGGCCTGGGGGGGGGGGGGGCTGCTGCACACAGAAGTCTTTTAATCTTAATGCATAGACATCACTTTACAACTCCTCTTAACAACAGGATTTATCCCAATGACTTCAAAAGGAACGCAGGTAGATTTGCACATCCTTACTCATTACAGATCCTCATACACATAAGCACATTCTTATGGGGTACATAGAATGTAACAATGGCCTCCTGTGTGTGCACAGTCCCACTGTGTGTATATGTGCTTGGTTATTTTGCCTGCTGTAGTGTGGAGCATGTCAATAGGTCTATGTTAACTAAGCAAAACGGCCAAGTACTGATATACTAGGGAGGAATTCAGTGCAGATTAGGTGAACATGTCCAAAAATCTGCAATTTTTTTTGTAAACCCTACTGAAGTCAAAAAGGGAGACAAATTAAAAAAAAAAAAAAAGTTAATTCTCAAGCCAATATGCTTAGAGACTGTTAAACAAAAAACATAAGGAGCTGGGTACTGGTGGCAGGGACATGTACCAACGCAGCCTTAAAATAATAAAAAAAAAACACAATTCAGCATGGAGCAGCTTTTAGGGTGCTTTCATACTGATTTGGTGCAGTGCAGTGTATCCTTGAGTTTTGTGCAGTTTACCTCTGCTTTGCCATAGACTTCTATTGTATAAGGCACTTTTTATGCATTTTGTGAATGCGCCCCGAAATTCCTGCATGCGGGACAGTGCAGAGCAGTGTACCCGTGGTGAGGAAAAAACTGCACCGCATAATTTAAAATCATTGGTGGCAGCTAGTAGTAAATAAGCACATCACACATTTGACAAAGTCCTTTATAAAAAAAATGCCCCACAGTGTGAATCCATTGTTAATCATGTTTTTTTAGAGATATACAGTAGATACATGTCAACCACAATGCCAAAGATCCCAAGGACCCATCGAAACAAAACACACCAACTCACTAACACATCTACTTCTAAAGGTGACGTCACAGACTAAATATAGGTTGCCAGGATCAACTTTTATTGTGATTGCTGTGGCTCTATATCACTGGATGACATGGGTATTGATGGAATTATACCATTGGATGTGTTTTTTAAATAAAGGATATTCCAAATATATTTTTTTTTGTGAACGGGTGCCATGTATTCACATGAGTAAGAGTATTAGAGGGCCTTCTTATTCTAAAAAGGGCTTCCAGACCCCTAACATTCAACAGGGCAGGGATGGGGGGAAGAGGATCTTGGCAAGGTACCCTCTCAATGTTGAGGACATATGGCTTGGTATGATTAACCACTTAAGCCGCAGAAAGATTTGCCCCCTTATTGACTAGGCCATTTTTCGCGATACGGTACTGCTTCGCTGACAACTGACAATTGCGCGGTCGTGCGACGTTGTACCCAAACAAAATTGATGTCCTTTTTTTCCCACAAATAGAGCTTTCTTTTGGTGGTATTTGATCACCTCTTCGGTTTTTATTTTTTGCGCTATAAACAAAAAGAGCAACAATTTTGAAATAAAAAGCAATATTTGCTATAATAAATATCCACCAAAAAATATAAAAAAATAATGTCTTCCTCAGTTTAGGCCGATATGTATTCTTCTACATATTTTTGGTAAATAGTAAATATTATACACTTAGTGCTATTTTTTTCCGCAAAAAAAAAAAAAAGCATCTACAAAATAGGGGATATATTTATGGCATTATTATTATTTTTTTTACTAGAAATGGCAGTGATCTGTGATTTTTAGCAGGACTGCAACACTTTTTTGGGACTATTGACATTAATACAGCAATCAGAGCTAAAAATAGTCACTGATTACTGTATAAATGTCATTGGCAGGGAATGGGTTAACACTAGGGAGCGATCAAGGGGTTAAATGTGTGTTCTGCCTGGTGGAGGAGACCGATCGCTGTTCATACTTAGAATGAACAGCAGATCTGTCTCCTCTCTCCTGACAGAATGAAGATCTGTCTGTTTACATTGACATATCTCCGTTCTGTCTCTCTCAGAAGTGATCCTAGGTGCCTAGCGGACATCGCAGCCGCCCAGCACGCGCATCGGCTCCATTGTCACGCCATGCGCACCCCCTAGTTGTCTTAAAGCGGCTGATATACAGCTACGGCGATTTGCCTGGGGGAGCCAACCTGCCGCAGTATAACTGCTGATCCTCAATTGGTTAAGGATACCCCTCCTTTCCTGAGCAGCCAGGTTGTATGCTCAGATAAGGATCTGGTATGTATTTTGGGGGGACCCCATGCAATTTTTTTTCTTGTTTTTGAATGGGATACCCTCTTAATATCAGATCAGACCCCTACATATAAGGGTCTAATATACATTTTGGTGTTGCTCCACAACTTTTTTTTTAAATACAGGTCCTTCTCAAAAAATTAGCATATTGTGATAAAGTTCATTATTTTCTGTAATGTACTGATAAACATTAGACTTTCATATATTTTAGATTCATTACACACAACTGAAGTAGTTCAAGCCTTTTCTTGTTTTAATATTGATTATTTTGGCATACAGCTCATGAAAACCCAAAATTCCTATCTCAAAAAATTAGCATATCATGAAAAGGTTCTCTAAACGAGCTATTAACCTAATCATCTGAATCAACTAATTAACTCTAAACACCTGCAAAAGATTCCTGAGGCTTTTAAAAACTCCCAGCCTGGTTCATTACTCAAAACCGCAATCATGGGTAAGACTGCCGACCTGACTGCTGTCCAGAAGGCCATCATTGACACCCTCAAGCAAGAGGGTAAGACACAGAAAGAAATTTCTGAACGAATAGGCTATTCCCAGAGTGCTGTATCAAGGCACCTCAGTGGGAAGTCTGTGGGAAGGAAAAAGTGTGGCAGAAAACACTGCACAACGAGAAGAGGTGACCGGACCCTGAGGAAGATTGTGGAGAAGGACCGATTCCAGACCTTGGAGGACCTGCGGAAGCAGTGGACTGAGTCTGGAGTAGAAACATCCAGAGCCACCGTGAACAGGCGTGTGCAGGAAATGGGCTACAGGTGCCGCATTCCCCAGGTCAAGCCACTTTTGAACCAGAAACAGCGGCAGAAGCGCCTGACCTGGGCTACAGAGAAGCAGCACTGAACTGTTGCTCAGTGGTCCAAAGTACTTTTTTCGGATGAAAGCAAATTTTGCATGTCATTCGGAAATCAAGGTGCCAGAGTCTGGAGGAAGACTGGGGAGAGGGATATGCCAAAATGCCTAAAGTCCAGTGTCAAGTACCCACAGTCAGTGATGGTCTGGGGTGCCATGTCAGCTGCTGGTGTTGGTCCACTGTGTTTTATCAAGGGCAGGGTCAATGCAGCTAGCTATCAGGAGATTTTGGAGCACTTCATGCTTCCATCTGCTGAAAAGCTTTATGGAGATGAAGATTTCATTTTTCAGCACGACCTGGCACCTGCTCACAGTGCCAAAACCACTGGTAAATCGTTTACTGACCATGGTATTACTGTGCTCAATTGGCCTGCCAACTCTCCTGACCTGAACCCCATAGAGAATCTGTGGGATATTGGGAAGAGAAAGTTGAGAGACGCAATACCCAACACTCTGGATGAGCTTAAGGCCGCTATCGAAGCATCCTGGGCCTCCATAACACCTCAGCAGTGCCACAGGCTGATTGCCTCCATGCCACGCCGCATTGAAGCAGTCATTTCTGCAAAAGGATTCCCGACCAAGTATTGAGTGCATAACTGAACATAATTATTTGCAGGTTGACTTTTTTTGTATTAAAAACACTTTTCTTTTATTGGTCGGATGAAATATGCTAATTTTTTGAGATAGGAATTTGGGGTTTTCATGAGCTGTATGCCAAAATCATCAATATTATAACAAGAAAAGGCTTGAACTACTTCAGTTGTGTGTAATGAATCTAAAATATATGAAAGTCTAATGTTTATCAGTACATTACAGAAAATAATGAACTTTATCACAATATGCAATTTTTTTGAGAAGGACCTGTATTATCATTGGTTGTTATGGTGCATTATAACCAGGGACATTCATTCAGGGGAGGCAGAGCGAAAACGATAGAGGGTAGTAGCTCGGCGATTTTGGGTCACAGAGAGGGGTATCTGAAGTCCTACCCCGCCACTGGTGAAAATGTGGGACTCCTGCCACCTATGGTTCTGGAGATATGGGGCTTCTTGTGCAAAAGCTACATACAGAGAGGCCAGTTTAAATACAAGCTGGCACACTTTGTTTGCAGAGACTGAGAGGATGAGCTCACTGTGCCTCTTACTTCTTGTCAGAAGCACTGAGCCTAATGGACATCTTGGAGCTTGGACCAATGGTAAAGCACCATCGGAACAAGCTGTCCAATAAAAATAAAAATGCTGCAGTGGAGCCACGCCTCTCACTGCAGTGTCATAGAAGGGGGCATGTATCTAAAAGACACATGCTCCCTTCCAGCCCAGCCCTCTTAACTAGAAGGAAAAAGCATGGGTTTATGGGTATAAGATGTACCCATAATCCCATGTTTTTTTCCCACATTTAAGAGGGAGAATGAAAATCTTCTGCCTGCTGAAAAGGTATTGTTATAACATATAGCATAATAATATATTATTTAGCTTGATTAAAACATAATAATGTATTATTCATCTATTTACTGTGAAATTACTGGTTTGAAGTTATAACTTCAAACTTCAGTAATTTGTCCATTAAGCCACCTGCTTGAGTACAGTTTTTGAAAATATAGTAAATTACCTTAAAAACAATATATAATAATTATTTGTATATTACTTACTTATTACTTACTTAACCACTTGCCACCCAGGCCAATTCTATTACTTCTCTACTACATGTAAAAATCATATTTTTTTTGCTAGAAAATTACTCAAAACCCCCAAACATTATATATATATATATATTTTATCAGATAACCTATATAATAAAATGGTGGTCGTTGCAACTTTTTATGTTACACGTTATTTGCGTATCAATTTTTCAAATGCCTTTTTTTGGGGAAAGAAAACTGTTTCATGAATATATAAGAAAAAAAAACACTTTAAGCGGAGTTCCACCCACTTTTGAGAGGTGGTCTTAAACAAAAGCTCACCTCTCCACCCCTTGTTTTTGGATATTATTTTTTTTTTTCTTCTAACGTACCTTTTTATGAAGTACATTGCACTTCCGATCCATCCGGTCCGCGGCACAGGACGTCATATTCTTTTTGTGCAGCAAAACCCCCTGCTGTCTTCTAGTACCTGTGTTTGTCCCAAAAGATAGCTGGCCATTCACAAAGCGCCACGCAACTCGCTTATGTGCAGTAGAAAACGGGGACCACTGCCGGTTTCCCTTAGTTAGACTGGCAGCACCTGCACCCGATCCGATGGATGGATCGGCCTCGGGGAGCCGACATTGCGGGCCCCCTAGACAGGTAAGTATCCTTATTAAAAGTCAGCAGCTACAGTGTTTGTAGCTGCTGACTTTAAAAAAAAAAAAAAAAAATTGCGGGTGGAACACCGCTTTAAGTTAGCCCGATTTATGTATAATGTGAAAGATGATGTTTTACGCCAAGTAAATAGATACCTAACATGTCATGCTTTAAAATTGCACACACTCGTGGAATGGCGGCAAACTTCGGTACTTAAAAATCTCCACAGGCTTTGCTTTAATTTTTTTTTTTACAGGTTACATGTTTAGAGTTACACAGGAGGTGCTAGAATTATTGCTCTCGCTCTAATGTTTGCGGTGTATGTAACCTGTGTGTATCTGGCGCTTATACTAGCCAGTGCCTCACCAGCCACTGACCTCACCGCACATCCCTGATTATAACCATGAATGACTGAATGTCTGCCGGCGTACTAGCAACAGGTAACATTATCGGACAGGAAGCCGTCTAGCACAGCATCCTTGGTTGCTAAAAGGCAGGCAGCCACTTGCGTCCTAACAACCAAATGTGCTTACAGACACACAGTGGGAAGTCGTCATTTAATGCCACCAGTAATACCGGTAATAAATGAATGACTTCTAGCTGCAGTCATAGGTTCGTTTTGGTTGACAGGAAAACCTCTGATTTAGTTTGCCAAAATGCAAGCACTCAAAGTTTGGGCGATCCCTGGATGGCAGCAAACATGAACCCCCATCCCTACTTTGTAATATACAGTATATTAGATACAGTAGGGGAGGGCATACCAATTATTCAGAAGCTCATTTACACACACAAACCTTACAAACATTTAACTAATTAAAACAAAATAAAGTACAGCAATGCTGGTGTATACAACTATTAATCCCTGCTAAAGGAGAAAGCAGTAAATACATTTAATCAATCAGGAAGTTTATTTATTGAAAATTCACTTGAGGAAAAAAAAAATCACTGTGGGTTACAAATCCAGACTGTGCTGTTTTTCAGTCATTCCTTTCAGGCTGAACAGGATAGGGTAAGCTAGAAATCTCCACCCTCCACAGAGTGAAGAAATTGCAGTGAGTAGTTTGGTTGCTATGCATGTTAATGACTTTGTACCCTGGGCTGTAGGATCTGTTTTAAAAGAGGACAAGCAAGCAAGGCGAAGCTCAGAGTGAAGGTGGAAAACAGTCAGTGAAGGCATCAGCACAGAACCAGTGTGAGCGCAGCTTCTGTGAACTCCACACAGGCAGACCTCCAGGTAGCACAGTTTACAACTGATCTCCATATTAGAAGTAACAGAATAGGAATTGGGACATGAAACCTCTTTATGCAGCAATCCTATTACTCATTCTAGCAATCTGCACACTCCAAGTGGAAGGTAAGTTACTATATTTTTTTTTAATACCATTTCTCTTATACAGTTATTTTATTTCATAATAGAATACAGTCTGCTAGTTGCATTTTGCTAGAAACTACTAGATGTATAAATGTGGTGTCAAGGTATAACGCACCTTGTTATGAATTATATAGTTAAGTACTCCCTGAAAAGCAATGCTCTTTTTGCAGTCTGTAAAGGACTTAAACATGATGTTATATTTTAACAAGGGAACATATCTCTGTAGCTTTTGAGTCTGAAATGTATTAATAAGCTGTGCTTTAGCATTACATTTTTTTAAATTTGAGAAAACTGTCTGATGTAAATTTACATACAGAAATAATAATGTTAGCATGACACAGATATAAATATAACACACACAATATTTACATATATACAATATGTATGTTAGTTTCCTCTGTCATCTTTTTTTTCCATCTTTTTTTTCCCCAGGGTCAAAATGCAAGTGTTCTAGAAAGGGTCCAAAAATTAGATTCACAGATGTTCAGAAACTGGAAATCAAACCAAGACATCCATATTGTGAGGAAAAGATGATTATGTATGTATTTATTTTATTTACCTTAAACTTTTATTTTTAAGCATGACAGTTAATATGTAAAGTTAAAATTTAAAAAAGTACTATAGTATTTCCTACTAAACCTAGTGAACACAAGAATGTTCACAAAGTGTTACTTTGTGCTGTTTTAATTTTCATGCAAGTTTTAAACAGGTTCAACAAGACTGCTTAGACTAAAGGACAGATCCGGGCTAGATCATTATTAAATTTAGAAACTAAAAATTTGATTTATACTGACAGCTTTATTTTTTCCAATGGAGAAACTCTATTCTTTTAGAGATGAGTCCTCTTATTTTTTAGTAGTATAGTAGGTAATATCTAGTAATGAATCGTGGTTGCCTGAATTGCATCATTCTTTGTAGACCACACAGATCAGCATGCAAATGTTAAAATTGCAGAGTTCCCTTATTCAACCTATCTCATAGTAACTACAGCAGCACGATTCATGTAACATAGTTTCTAGCTGTGGCGTTTTGGGTGTTCTTGCTATCCTGCACTGTTCCAGTACTCATAATTACATAATTCGTTTTGGGTGAACTGACCCTATAACATGTAGAATTTTAGTTACCTTTATTTCTACATGTTTGCCTTTGTCTGTTCTCAGGTTTCAGCAATGAAGGTGAAGGCCTTCTGAATATTTATTAAAGGAACTTCACAACATTTACAGATTTTACAATAGTGAATTGAGGATTATTTCATGCTTTAGCATTCCTTTTCACATTTATTTACAATCAGCATAGCAAAAAGTTTCACTGTGCATGGTTTCTGCTGTAGCAGATAAGACCATACTTTAGTTCCATCCAAGAAGAGGGGAACAGTGAGTTTCCATTCTAAGGGCTTGTAGTCACTAGAACATCTATGTTAACACGCTGATGTGCATTTAGGTGGTCTTCAGGAAAGCTGCATTTTTGAAGTATTACAGTACATTTTATTTTGGACATAAATTGTACACAGGTTAGTACATCAAAAAACAATCATGTAGGATGTTTATGGGAACAGTCCCAATTAAGAGTGTATTTTCTCATATCCATGCATTTTACCTGCATGATCACTGCATCTGGTGGGAATGAGCCCTTAACAGTGCAGGTTCTTAATTCATCTTCATCAGGTGTGGCCATTGACATGTTTTAGTTTATCTTGATCAATTATGTTCAGACTAATTCTATGTAAAGTCCTAAAACGTGGGTAAATCAGACAAAGCCTATATGAAAAATGATAGCGGTGGTTTTCAACTGCATGTCAAAGTCATCAAAAGATACAGAGAGATGCAGTTTAATTTATATGCAAATAACCACTTTTATGTAAATGTTGAGCTTGGTCTTGCTCATGCCCACTTCCCATCAGACAGCATGGACGTCTTTCACATTGAAAGACCAATAGTGAAGCTCAGAAGGTAATAACGATGGGACCAAGCTTGACATTTACAGGGGAAGTTAAGATTTCATGTAACTTCAGCTGCTTATATTTATGGATCTAACAGTCATTTTTGGATGCAGCTTTCACCTAGTTTGGCACTGTTTGAATTTACCAGACCTGCGACCGGTTTACTTTAAAGTACATCTGAGTCACAGTTACGAATCAAGTGTGCAGGAAGTAAAGTGATAGGTGGCCAAACCAACACATTTAGTGGATTGTGAAATAAGAGAAAGTGTTGCAACATGCAACTGTTTTAGGAAAAGTCAATATTTAAATATAATATATTCCACAAAAAATATATTATGCAGACTATTTCTTAGTATCTACTGATAATTATTAATATGCAGGATTTATATAGCGCAACAGTTTGCGGAGTGCTTTACAATATGAGGGCAGACAGTACAGTTACAACACAATTCAATAAGGAGAAATCAGAGGGCCCTGCTGGTTAGAGCTTACAATCTACAAGGGAGGGTGAAGTGATACAAAAGGTAATGATTGTAGGTGATGAGCTGATGGAAAAAATAAAAGTACAGTTGATAGGTGGAGGCAGGATAGGAGAAATGTTTTCAAGGATCACCTTAAAGTAGATAGAGTTGGAGATAGTCGGACAGATTGTTTAAGGGAATTCCAAATGACAAGAGAGTCTTCGGAGAAGTCCTGGAGGCGAGCATGGCAGGAGGTGACAAGGTAACTAGAGAGCAGGAGGTCTTAGGAGGAATGAAGAGAACGATTTGGTTGGTATTTTGAGACTAGGTTAGTGATGTAGCTGGGGGACAAGTTGTGGATGGCTTTGTAAGTTATTGTTTGTAATAGTATGCAGTTTTCACCAATCTCAGCACTGCCAAAGCAGTATGGCAGCTGTATGTGTCAGTGCACACAGTGCCTGCACATACTGCAAGCATTTAAAACTCCACTCTTTCAAAACCTACTCCCCAGCCCTGTACTACAGAAAACTACCAGTCAATGTCTTCCTCTGATTATATGATTATATCAGAGGAAATTACAATCCACGTTATTACCTACCTTTTTTTTTTATCTTGTGTATGAAGTATGTCTTCTGAACACTGAAATATTTAGGTTTTACTTTACACCTGCAAAAAATATGTACCAAATAAATATTGGCTGCAGCAAATTGTCTTTTTTTTCAAAACATACAGGAGTTCAAATCTTCAAAAACATGCTATCATACACAAGCTTTTTCTGACAAAGACTTGAGCTGTCAGATTACCAGGCTGGGCTTGCAAAACATCAGTCTGATTCTTAATATAGCTTTAAAGATAAATCACAGGTATGATATATTGTACATAATTACATTGGCCCAGCTAGGACCAATGTAACCAGTGGTGGCCCCTCCATTAGGGGCGCATTGGCACCAACCAACCCTCCATCCAATGCGTCCGGCCCCCTAATCCACATGCAGGGCGCTTCACGCATGGATTACAATGTTTTTTTTTTAAGCACGTAATTAGAGCTAGAGGCTCTAATAAGCTTAAAAAAAATGGTGGGTTTAGGGCGCAGAGCACTGCGCCCTGAGCCCATCTAGTTGTGTGACAAGAACAAATGAATATTTGCTATTATCACACTGATCGTGCTCCCGGACAATCAGGAGATCCATCAATCGATTGGCTGAAAGGACAGGCGATTCTATTGGACACCTAGGAGGAGAAGGGAGGAGACACATGGCGGAAGCTGCCGTGATAAGGAGGAGACACAATAGATAGATAGGGCTGGATGACCGACCGCCCGCGAGGGTGAGGCGGTGGTTGTTCGTCGACCCCCCCCAAAAAAAACGCCACTTAATCTAGCTATGTATATGCCATATCTGTCCGATGCCCCTGAAAGCTGGAAATTACTGTATTTTCTGGCGTATAAGACTACCTTTTACACCGAAATTACACAGCCAAAAAGTGGGGGTAGTCTTATACGCCGGGTGAAGAAACCGCCAGATGGATATCAGTCCGCCGGGTGCTCTGTAAAATTGTAATATGTATACAGTATGCGCCGTTCAGCCAATCCCGGCGGGCGATGCACTCTGATGAATACAGAGCCTGCTAAGCCTGCTCGGATTGGGTAACAACCTCTGCCATTTCGAGCAGGCTTTGTATCCATCAACAGATTAGTAAAATACAATGCCTGCCATGATTGGCTCAGCGGTGCACACTGTCTGCACACTATTCTGAAGTGTACCTGGCGCTACTGTACTAACACAGCATCATATACTGTGTGTACTTGGTGCTCTACATATTAACAAAGCATCCTGTACTGCACATCCAGCTCTTCCCTAAAATACAGGTATGATTTATGGTGCTTTGGTGGCGAGGATTCATTGTTGCTGCCTACCAATTGTGGGATCTCTGGGACTTGTAGTTCACCAGTTTCCTTTTTCTGATGTTAAGTCTGATGTTTCTTTTTTTTCGTTTCTGATGTTTTTTTTGTAAATGGTGTTGCCTCGGAAGGAGGGGGTAGTCTTATATGGCGAGTATAGCCCCAAACCTAAGTTTTTACTGGAAAAATAGGGGGTCGTCTTATACACCCAGTCGTCTTATACGCCGGCAAATACGGTACTGTAGACACCATGATCTCTACTTGCTTCTGAGTCTTGTGCTGAAAAGCTGGCCTGATGCATTTTAAACACAGGTTATCCACTCAGCACGAGTGCAATTCAGAAAATGTAAAGTGTTCTCTAAATGGGGGAGCTGGAGAGGCTGGGCTGTGATGTCCTGCTCTCTTCCTCATTCAATCAGAGAGCAATATGCATTTATTCCGAAAATGCAAAGCATTCTCTAAATGGCGCCCATGCCAACCTCCTTAGTTTAGAATGCATCAGGCCAGCTGCTCAGCACGGGACCTGGAAGTAGAGTGGAGATCAGTGTGAAAGAGCTACCTATAGAAATTACAATTGATGTACATATGTAAAATACTCATATTTACACAGAGGCTATATAGTTAGTTGATATCTTTGCAACTATGTAAATTTAGCTGATTGCTGCATGTCAACTGCCACATTAGACAAAAAGGCACTGAAATTCCAGCTTCTTCTAAGGATAGCTGAACCAAAAGTCAACTGTGCATATTTTAAACCTTAAAGTTATTTAAACTTCTTTTTCAAAACCTGGTTATATTTAATAGTCATTATAATGTCCTTCATTATTTGTAGTAGGACAATTTGTCTTCCCTGGCAGTACACCAGCAAGAAAAAAGTTGGTTTAAAATGATACTTAAGGCTATCACTACAGCCTTGTCCTGTTCAGACAAGCACCTTTGAATCCTCACTATATACTACATTTTCATTTTGGACACCACCAGCAGGAGGAGGAGTATTGTGAGGTTTGTTGCTATCAGGGCAGTGGCACTAGCACGTCACTGCTACCATAGCATTACATCAACAAACTAGTTTTACAATGCCTACAATGCTTACAATGCACATTCTCTGCCAGCTGTGCATGTGCTAAGAAAGGAATGGGAACACATGTTTTTTTATGTCCAAAATGTAAGCACTTGCTATAGAGATGCATTAATGTAATGGGAAGCACAATATACTATAAATGAGGTTGCTAAAATAATCTTACACCATGTTAAACTTATAAAAGTAAAAGTTTTACCCAAAATTAGACAACATAGATTGTCTGTTATTACCTTTGTTAGCTAGAAGATCTCATGTGTACCTCGCGAAAACTTGGCTTTACATTACAATTAAGGGCTCAACCTTAGTAGTAATCCTTGCCCATACATCTAAGCCATGCCTGCACACTGTCTCTCTGCTGAGTGAGAGAATTATTATTGGCCAATGAGACTTGTTTGACAGGGGATGATGGATAGATGAGGCTTAAGCCCCATACACACGCTCGGATTATCCGAGGACCAGGTCCGTCGGATCATGTCCGTCATACTTTGTCCGATGTTGGTTTTGCGTACACACGGTCGGACAAAGTTGTCGGAAAATCCGATCATTCTGAACGTGGTGACGTTTGTTGCCTACGACGGGACTACGTAGAGGCTAGTAGTCAATAGCTTTGGTCTTTTAATGTGATCTGAGCATGCGTAGCACTTTGTCCGTCGGACAACCGTACACACGATCGGATTTGGTGTGATCGGACCGTGTTGTTGGAAAATCTATCCAGCAGGAGATAGGACTTTGTCCGTCGGATAATCCGACGTACACTGTCCGATGGTGCATACACACGGTCTGATTTTTCAACAACATTGTCCGATCGGACAGAATCCATGCAAAAATCTGACCGTGTGTATGGGGCTTAAGAGTGGTTGTAAACCCTTCCATATACCCAGTAAAGTGACTGGCCTCAGGTAAAACACAGAGATGAAACAAATCCTTCTACATAAATTGCATCTGTCTATCTGCAGCCTTCTTTTTTCTATATCCTTTGAAAGTGATGAATTATAAAGCTTGTCTGAGAGTTCAGAAAAAAGAGAGTTCAAGTCACACTCTGCAGAGCTCATTGAAGAGAGATCTGACAGCTGATTGGAGGGAAGGGACACACCCCATCCACATGGTACACAGGAACAGAGCTGAGGCTGTCAATCAGCTGGAGGTCCCTCCCCTGTCACCATTTCACTCTTGGTGTCAGGAAAAATTGTCAGAAGTGATTAATGCTAATAGCATAGGAATGAAGCAGCAGACAAAAGTGACACTTAGTGCTCTTCATTGAGACAAGTACACAATATGCAAGGATAAGCTTTGTCCATATTTCATGTCTGAGATTTACAACCACTTTAAGTTGGCCCTATACTAGCATAAATGTGTTTGCAATTTTGTTTTAAGAACGTTCCTTTGATTTTCTAATTGCAAATGGGGTCAAATTGACATTTATCTTTGACCATAGTGAGAAGAAAATTCAAAGGAACGGGATGGAAATTTTTTGTCGAACAATCAAATTTCTAGCACACTGTGATTTGTATTTAGGAAATATTACCCATTACAAAATCAAATGTGAAAAGCATATGACATTCTTCAAGTCATCAAAAGTCCTGAGAATTTCTTACGTATATGTTCTTAAAATATACTAGTATATGGCCAGCTATGGCAACTACTACATATTAGAAGGTTAAGCTCTACTTGTTAGAAATGTGAAAACTAGATCAGAGAAATGCACAAAAGAAGATTTTGGCATCTTGTGATGCATGTTCTTAAAGTGTATGTAAACTGCACTTCCCTCCTTTGCTGCTTTTTTCTTTTTTTAATTTTACCCTTGGAAGTATTTTGTTATATCTGTTTGATAAGTGCCAGAAAAACGATCTGGCCAGAAATACAGAACTGACCTGTGTCCTTTACAAACTTCCTGAGTTATCTCAAAGTTCCTATCTTGAACTACAGACTGATTAGCCTTTATGCTGTGAGAGAAGGAGTACTTGAGTCCTTTAGCAAAAGACACTGAGCAGGGCTGAGAACGCGCAGGCCAGAAAAAGATGTGTGTCGCCCACAATAGGACTTGGTGGTAAACTCTGCTTTGTCACATTTACCTACATGTAACCTTATAATAAAGCTTACCTGTAGGTAAAATTTATATTTCCTAAACGTGCACATCACAGGTGCATGCACACTGCACTCAGTCCAGAGCTCTGTGCCGTGACCATTACTAACGTGCGCATGCGTGGGAGTGATGTCATTGCAGCTCGGCCGAAGCCCGGGAACCCAGAGGGAAGTCAGAGTGAAGATGGAAGCCCTGTCAAAGGCGACAGGACGGTGCTGGAGGGCTTAATTTTAAAGACAAGCCTTTTATAATGTGTTAGTATGCGATGCATATTAGCACATTATAACATTAAGTTACAGGGGGGCTGGATTTTTTTATTTTTTTATTTTTTTATTTTTTATTTACTGCAGCTTTAAAGAGCCAACTGCATATATAGCAGATTAACAAGTGGTTATGGAATGTGGAAAGTGCATGCATTGCAGAGTGCTGCATACATTTTTTATTTTTTTTTGCCTTGATATACAGTATGCTTTAACTTGGACTTTTACTCCAAAAAGTTTAAAATGCCTGACAGATTAAAGTAATTTTGACCTGCTCTCATGTTTAATTATTTCAGTTTACAATGGCTTTAAGGTCATTTCAAACTGTGGAATTACTGCCATGCAAACTATCTGAAATATCCCTTAGTGTCATTAACATAGTTAACATAGTCTAAATTGTACAGTGCATTACATTGTGTGAACTGGAAAGCAGTGGTGATTTGCCTTTCATTGTCAGCTCGTGAGACCCCAGAATGTCATGCAACTTCTGACTAATTGGTGGGAGACTGCTGTTCTAAATTAATAATCTACCAAAAGGTACATGATTAAGGGCAACTCAGTTCGAAATTATGGATGTACTAAAGGGCTCATGATTTGGGCCAGCTAAGTAAACATCTGTTCATACAGTCACCCATTAAAAAAAAATAAAAAAAAATAACGGATTTTGTCTGCTCTATAATAAATGTCGCTGTACACGCATATTGCCAAATATGTAAGATCTAATGGGTCTGGACTTTGGAACTCAAGAAAAACATCCCCAGTTTTGCTGGAGACAAGAAAAAAATGCTTTTTTTTGGGGGCTTTTCTGGCTCCCCTACTCCTGCATAGCCAAGCAACACACATTCTCAACTTACATCCAAACAAAAGAAGTCAGTCCCTTGGCTTTGTTTTTGATTTTTTAATATGGGTAATAACTTGTATGGGGTGAAGAGTCTTATGGAATGCCAAACTTGAAGCAAAGAACAACAAAAAGGGGACAACTTCACTCTTCTGTACAAAATGATCCTGAACTGCTTTCTTTCCTTTCCTCACACAGTCCTTCATAGATTAGGAGCAAAAGTCTATTACAGACTAGGAGCTCTCAGCCCCTCTTGAAAATAGCACAAAAAGATGAGGCAAGCTGCATGCAGGAGTTTACCCCCTCCTTGTGTAGAACTGCTCCCAGCTACACTGCTTGCAGTCACTACCAGCCCCCCTGGCTGCTCTGAAGATCTCCCACAGCACAGATAAAATGGTTAAGCACAACACTATCCTTTAGAAAGCTTGCTACATGTGGCAGTCTCTTCCCTTGAAAATCCCTGGGTGTGCTGATGTACTCACTCTGTCCTTGCTCCCACTGCTCTCGGGCAAGATTCCAAATCAAACTGCTCTGCTGAATGGATCCTCCTAAACCATCCCAAACAGGTCTGTACGATGCAAAAAAAAGAGCCTTGCCACTTTGCCAGGACAGTACGCCTGGGGATTGGCAAAGTTTCCATAAGTATGCAGATCAACCCTCCTGGCCTCTGCCCACTAACTTCTAGAAGTTTTTCCAAAGTTACAGAACCAGGGGGCGTCACCAGAGACCTGCCTGGATGAGTGATCCAACCTGACCTGTTATAAACACTGACCCAGATTTCAGAATCACACTTACCATGAGTCAAATAAATTTGCCTGCACTATTCTAGTAGCACACTAGAGGGTGCTACACTGCATTTTAGCTATTTGATATACAGTATGTGATTATTGACAAAACATAATTGCTATGCTTTTGAACTGCCAGTAATCAATGGATTAGATTTGATGGAATATTTTCTGTTAACACTGTTAGGATTCTACTATTTGGTATGTAGTTAAAATGGAACTATCCTTTTCAGCCAAGGAAATTGCTTAGCCTCTGTTCGGAAAACTGCCATGGTGCTGCACATGTGATCAGTTATGACACCAGCCATTTGGTGGTTTGACAGTTTGGTTGAGCGCACAAGCAAACGGGACAGTTAGCATCCCAGCCTGCCGGGTGTTTTTTTAAATAGATAGGTTTAATCTCACTTTAACTTTTAAGAAATCCAATAGGCATTAACTGTGGAAGCCAAGCACAAAAAAATGCAAGCAGAGGGCAAAAGACTATGCATCAGTATTTCATCTGGCCTTTCTGAAGTTAATTTGTTTTCCATTATTGACATAGCGTGCCATGTTCTACACTGGGGGTCAGCAATCTGTCAATCCCGATCTACCCATTGATGGGTAGAGTGCACCACTTCCTTGCCAAACCCCCCAACAGGGACAGGAGGGGTGGTGGGGATGTAATTTACTGTCACTGATCTTGTTTCCTCCTGCAGACGCTGAAAGCCACCTCTACTCTACTCCTCTCCCTTCTGCTGGAATTAAGTGGGTACAGGAAGAAAGGCCTGCCACCCCTCCTATTACTGTTCCTCTTCTTTTGGCTACCCTGACCCCTTGTGTGCTAACCTGGTCTAGTCTGCCCCCCCTCCCATTCAGTGGTGCCAGCTTCCCTCCTCTTCTCTCCCGCCGGCTGTTGCGGGTGATGACCCAGGATGGAGAGCAGAGGAAGGAGCCTGTAGATAAGTCATCTACCAGCCACTTCCCTTTCTGAATGAACACAGTGAGTGATTGACACCGATCACTCACTGTGTGCATAATTAAATCATAGTAAACTGTGTTTACTATGCTTCAGTTTGTTAATGAACAGGAAGCCTCTCAGCACAGAGCACTTTCCATTCATTTACTGTCCAGTGCAGATGCGGCTGCAGAGAATGGGACTGGGGAAAATATGTCCTCAGTCCCTTTCTCTTTTTCAAAAGTGAGACATTAGAGATCTGTTAAGACCCCTGATATTTCACCAAAGCCCCAAAAAGGGCTCCAAAAACATTGTAAATAAATTATTAAAAAATATAGTAAAAAATCATTTTAAAAATTGTAAAAAAATAAAAGCTAATGGCAAAGTCCACTGCCCTACTCACACCATCCTTTGCCCTAATTACAAGTCTCAGCAAGACACCGGGTGAAATTGCTCCTGGGACGCTGTTCATGGTGATCTATGCGTATCCCCTTGGACTTGCCAATGTTGTATTGAAGTTAGTCCTCTTGTGTATACAAGCTTGCTGTGTTCCATTTCCGTCTCCTCCCCCCACCCACCTGGTTATTTCCATTGCATGCTCGATTGCTACCAAACACCCATGCTGCATGAGCTTTCTGCATCTGTTCCTGTCTGTGCCTATTCATCAGCCATCAGTCCACCACACACTATACTGCCAAACGTTGGCCCCTTCACTAAGGACTGTGTATAATTGTGGCCCTGGTCAGCTCTTATGGCAGGTGTCATTTGCCCCCATGACTGGCCACTGCTGAATTCCTATCCTTCTGCTTTGCCATCACACTGCTTACTACAGTCTATTTTGTGCTGTGAGTGGGTATATGAACAAGAGCCCAGGTTGTTTTTATTTTGATTCTTGATAACATTGTCATGAATGGTTTTACTATGGTGTGGTGAAGGTTTGATACCTTTTTGCTACTTTTTGAAACTTGTGTACTAATAAAATGGGTTTGATACATACACTGCTGTGAGTTTCCATTGGAGCTGTCTTTTTTTCAAACTTTGGTCCGTTCTGGGACCTTAGTTGTATTTTTTTCAATAGACAAAGTCCACTGCTCTACTGACACCGCTCTACTAACACCATCAACTGTCCTACTAAAACCAACCTCTGCCCTACTGACATGTCCACTGCTCTACTGATACCATACACTGTCCTACTGACACCAACCTCTACCCTACTGTCCTCTGCCCTACTGACACCATCCACTGCCCTACTGACACTGCCCACACACCACCCACTGCCCTACTGACACTCTACACACTCCATTACCTGCCCTACTGACACTGTCCATTTTTAAAGTAATGCAAGTTTAGATTTTTACAGTGACATGTGTTTTATTATTTTTCTAAATTTTCTTTACTATTTATTTTAATTAGTTTATTTTAAGAAAAGGGCACAGAGCCCCGGTGATCTTTGATCTCTTTCATGTTGTTCAGGATCTCTGCCTCTCAAAGCTTGCCTACCCCTATGTTTGTGTGGAGGTACTGACTGGTGATCTGATCACTGGTTGAGGAATAAACAGGAAGCACAGATCTACAGAATGAATGAAGCTGAAGCAAGGAGATCCTTGCGCTGCAACTTTCTGTCCAGCAAGAAATACAGTGAGTGACATCACCAAATCTCACTGCAAATTCAAAATAACAGTCATAGGCACAGTACATTACATTCAAGCTGCAATTATACAGATATGAGGCTGTAGACCTTGCATGACTATTGCTCAGGAGGACAAAGGGTACATCTTTCGGGGTACCGCATAGGCACAATTAACATTTCTAGATGTCCCATATAACATAGTAAATCCTTTTTTTTTACCGTTCAGCTCCGCTTTAACCAATCCTAATATCCTTTCAAGAGAACTGCAAACATTTTCTGTTTATGACTTTTCTCGGCACACAAGAACATGTAGAGCAATTAAAAAAATAATGAAACCTGTGTGTGGCCAAAATGATTCTGATTGCACAATTCCAGCTTCTCTTTGCCTTCTGTTCTTTTATGTACAGACACAAAATTTGCCGGGGGTTTAGTGAAGCATTGTAAAAGACTACATATTAACTCTTCTCTTTCAAGTTAAAAAGATCAACTGTCCATATGTTATGATTTTATCGGCTGTTTACTTCCTGCTTTTCTTTAACTTGTTAAAATGTTTGGTAATGTTTCAAATTATAGCCTAGTATCTTTGGTCCTTTTGAAGAAAAAATAGCATAATCTGCTTGTTTTGAAAAAGAAAATGCATAATCTGTTAAATTTTTCATTAGTATATTTTTTTTAATTGATTGTAAATGCTTACTTTTTTTAATACTTTTATACTTGCCTGCTCTGTGCTATAGTTGTGCACAGAGCATCCCCGATCCTCCTTTTCTTGGGTCCCCTGTCGGCACTCCTGGCTCCTCCCCACCACCAAGTGTCCACCATAACTAAAGCCTGCTGTCGGCTGATAGCATGGACCTGGTCCAGGCTCTGAAAAGATCCCGACCATATCCCAACCCAGATGCCTGGATCAGCAGCTAGCTCAGCCTCTTGGGGAGCCACTTAAAGCCTGAGCCAGCCCCCCCTGCCCCCTCCACGGGAGGGGCAGAACACAGAGCCAGCGACTGACCTTTACCAGCTCTCTTCAGCCTGAAGACTGAGAGCTGAGCGATCAGCAGTGTTTGATCACTCAGTTCTTGGCCTGGAGCCAGCAGAGGACAGATGCAGAATCGGACAGATGCTGCATCCACCTAGGTGAGTATTATTATTTTTTTGTTTCCGTTACTTCTCTTTTAATGTAAAAAAAATGTCTGCCTTTAGACCCATTTAATTATTTTTGGTTATTAGACCTACTTAACCTGGGAGTTCCCAGAGGCATGTCTTTCTTGTTTTGGTGTATGTCTGCCTGTCCCGATCTGTGTTACTCAATATTTGCCACTTTATGTCAGTGCACCGCAGTATGTGTTCAACCAAGTCTGTGAGTTCTCATGATCCATGTCATCGTTTAATCTGTGTATGTCTGAAAGATTGTATCAAAAGGAACAACTGACCTTCTGCAAGAAATTAAGAATGTTAGTATTCCTCCTGGAATTCAGTGACCTTTTGATATGGCCTGCAGCCTTGTGCATTTACATGGTCACGGAAATACTCGGTGAAACCTAATATCCCTATAACTTGCAGCAGGGGGTACATTATCCCATATTTATTTCACTACAACTGGAACAAAAGGTGATTTTGCACTTCCATGCAAAAACATACTTGGTACATTTTTTTGTCACATATGTTTAAAGTCATTTCTGTGCATCCTAAAGAAAATCATGTGTTTTTTTAACATGATACAATGTACCAGTCAGGGCAGACATATGGTCCCCAGAGGAACTGAATAAATCTGATTTTTAGTATCGTATAAATGGTCTTGTTTTTGAACATCAGCTAAGCATTAGGTACACCATAAAACAGAATGTTATTTATAAACACATATTGGCTGTTCTTTTAAAAAAGAAACATCAAATACGAAGTTGAATGTAAAATTTAGTAAACTAAAATGAATAGGAAATACAAGCTGGCATTTAATTACAGTAGGATTAAATACCTATGTGGGTAATCCACAAATCTGTTACCGAAGTGCAAAGTCATTGTCACATCTTGCAGAGGAAAATTAATCACAGGGCTGTTTACATAATAAATTGTTTTTTTTTTGTAGTTGTGCCAGATCTCCCAAATGTTTAACTGTAGATGACCTACATTTTGTGAGGCACAGCTGGTATGCGTGCTTACTTAGTGTCTTACTAGAGCCAAATATATTCTTCAAGGAGAGCTTCTGGATAAACATATAAACCAATGATACTAAATGATACTAAATCATTTTTCTAAACAATGCTAAAATTGTCAGCAGATTTTACAGAGAGCTTTACTTAATACTGCACAAGCAATATATTTTAAGTACATGGGCAGAATCTGTTGCTTGGCAGAAGTAGTGAACAGCAGGGCCAATCTCCTGACCAGCCATGTAGGTGGTCACAAGCCAAATTATATAGAGCCGGCTGTTTTGGTTTAGGGCAAGGTCACAAGTGAGCGCCTCATGTTAGTAATTGTTCAATTAACAATCATGCTGAGAAAGTCTTCATGGTAGACAGATATTCTCTGCGGCATTAGATTACAGATCATTGGCAAACAGTCTGTTTTGGTTACATGTATAGCATTATTTAGAAGAAGATTGTTGACACTGACAGAATCACAAACATGAAGTGTCATGTGTTACACTGGCTTCAAAGTGAATCTGTATTATAAAAGTAATTAGCTCTTAGAAAAATCACTCTACAAGGTAAATACTATAATATGTACACAGAAGTTAGAAGTGCCCCAGAGACATTCAATTACTGCCTGTAAAGTCCGATAGGGGATTGTTCAAAATTGGAGTGGCTGGTATACCTAGTAATTGAGCAAGAACATGTTATAAAAGGTCATGGTTGGAAACCAGCAACATTTCTTAGAGAATAGCCTAGAGTTACTAAGAAGTCAGGCAAAAAAAGGAGTGAAGAGCATGTGATCATTCAAATACAAATCAGCAAAACCTCACAAGTAAAGAGTACATGCCTGTGCCACAGTAAGTATATACACTGTACCATCAAAAAGAGTACCTGATGATGCAAGGTCACAGTATACAAATACTAGAGCCAGAATACCTATACTCAGGCAAAGGGATGGCGGAAAATATTAGACTAAATAGTGAAGTCCACATCTTCTTTCTGCAGTCTAGTGTATACAATGTGCAGAGTCTCCAGCAGATAACACAGCAGAGAGGGCAAACAGGTTGCACTCAGATTGCACATCGGGTTTTAGGTTTAGATAATTAGGTTTGGTTCCAGGCTGTCACACGCCTGGGACCTTGTTGACTAGGTGAGCTTTATGTGTGGCAGTCACAGATACAAGAACCTGAGACATGCAGGAGTGAGAGTGCAGAGGGATAGGATAAATTATACCTGGACACTGCAAATCAGATAGGAAAGAAATACAGTGAATATGGAAGACGATACTGGGCCATATCACTGCTTCATCTCCTCTCCTCTTCTTTATCTAGGCCCATCCAACTTCCTTTTTTCTATTTTTCACACCTTTTTTCTTTACCCGCCTTTATCTGGTCTCTTCACATTGCCTCTTCTCTCTTTCCTCTATCCTATCACATCCCACTGCCTCTTCTGTTCCCCTTTCTCTATTCATTCCCATCCTACTCCCTTTTCTCTTCATCCTTTTTCTATTCAGTTCCATCCCACTCCTACAGTCTCTTCTCCCCTCCTCTATCAAATTCCATCCCACTTTATCTTCTCCCCCACGGCTCCTCTATGTAATCTTATTCCATTATCCCCACCATCTCTGTGTAATACTGACCCACTGTTTCTTCTCTGTCTCCCTCCTCTATTTTATCCCATCTTACTACTTCTTTTCTTTCCCCCTCCTCTATCCTCTTTATTTGCACTCTTTTTTCTCTTCTCCCTCATCTGTACAGTTCTATTCCATAACCTCTTCTCTTCCCACTGTTGCTTTTGTCCCTCTTCCTTGTATAGTTTAATCCTACTGACAATTCTTTCCCCCCTCCTCTATCTAGTTCTAACCCACTGCCTCTTTTTTCTCCCTCCCCTCACCAGTCTCATCCTACTTCCCCCTTCTCTATCCAGTTCCGTTCCACTGCTTCTTTTCTTCCTCTACCTCTATTCAGTTTCACAACAATATTTCTTCTCTCCATCAAGTTTTATTTTAGTTTCTTCTCTTCCTCCCTTGCCTATCCAGTTTTATCATATTGACACTCTTTTCTTCCTCTCCTTCCAACAATTCCATCTTGCTCACTCTAATCATCCTCCATCTATCCAGTCCTATCCCAATGTCTCTTCTCTAACCCCTCCTCTATCCAGTTCCATCCTCTGCCTATTCTTTCCTACTCTACTCTATCAAATCTATCAAGCTTCTTCTCCTCCCCTCCACTCAGTTCCATGTGCCTTCAACTTCTCTCTCCAACTCTATTTTCCAACTATCCTTTGACTTCCCACATCACATACCTATATATATATATATATATATATATATATATATATATATATATATATATATATAGTGCCTTGCAAAATTCCTTGGCATTTTTCGTGTTTTGTTGCCTCACAACCTGGAATTAACATGGATTGTTTGAGGATTTGCATCATTTAATTTACAGAACATGCCCTCAACTTTGAAGATGTTTTTTTTTTTATTGTGAAGCAAACAAAAAATAGGACAAAATAACAGAAAAATTCAATGTGCATAACTATTCACCACCCCTAAAGTCAATACTTTGTAAAGCCACCTTTTGCGGCTATCACAGCTCCAAGTCGCTTTGGATAAGTCTCTATTAGCTTGCCACATCTTACCACTGGGATTTTTGCCAATTCCTCATTGCAAAACTGCTCCAGCTCCTTCTAGTTGGATGGTTTGTGCTTGTGAACAGCAATCTGACCACAGCAATTATGACCACAGATTTTCTATTGGATTGAGGTCTGGGCTTTGACTAGGCCATTCCAACACATTTACATGTTTCTCCTTAAACCACTCAAGTGTTGCTTTAGCAGTGTGTTTGGGGTCATTGTCCTGCTGGAAGGTGAACCTCTGTCCAAGCCTCAAATCACACACAGAGTGGTACAGATTTTTCTCAAGAATACCCCTGTATTTAGCACCATCCATCTTTCCCTCAACTCTGACCAGTTTCCCAGTCCTGACTGCTGAAAAACATCCCCATAGCAGGATGCTGCCACCACTTTTCACTGTGGGAATGGTGTTTTTTTTGGGTGATGTGATGTGTTGGGTTTGCACCAGACATAACGTTTTCTTTGATGGCCAAAAAGTTACATTTTAGTCTCATCAGACCAGAGCACCTTCCTCAATACATTTTGGGAGTCTCCCAAATGACTTTTCGCAAACTCAAAACGTGCCATTTTGTTTTTTGCTGAAAGTAATGGCTTTCTTTTGGCCACTCTGCCATAAAGCCCAACTCTATGGAGCATATGGCTTATTGTCGTCCTATGTACATATACTCCAGTCTCTGCTGTGGAACTCTGCAGCTCCTCCAGGGTTACCTTAGTTATCTTTGCTGACTCTCTGATTAATGCCCTCCTTGCCTGGTCTGTGAGTTTTGGTGTGCGGCTGTCTCTTGGCAGATTTTTATGTTGTGCCATGTTCTTTCCATTTGGTTATGAGAGATTTGATGGTGCTCCTAGGGATCATCAAAGATTTGGATATTTTTTTTATAACCTAACCCTGACTTGTACTTCTGAACAGCATTGTCCCTTACTTGTTTTGAGTGTTCCTTGGTCTTCATGGCAGTGTTTGGTTATTGGTGCCTCTTGCTTAGGTGTTGCAGCCTCTAGAGCCTTTCAAAAAGGTGTGTATATGTAATGACAGATCATGTGACACTTAGATTGCACACAGGTGGACATCATTTCACTAATTATGTGACTTCTGAAAGTAATTGGTTGCACCAGAGCTTTTTATGGGCTTCATAACAAAGGGGGTGAATACATTCGCACATGCCAATTATTTTTTTATTTCTGAAAAATAGTTTTATGTATATATTTTTCAAATTTTTCTTCACCAACTTAGACTATTGTGTTCTGATCCATCACATATAATTCAGATTAAAAAACATTGAACTAAAGGCTGTAATGTAACAAAATAGGTAAAAAGCCAAGGGGGTGAATACTTTTGCAAGGCACTGTGGGGCTGATTTACAAAGCATTTGCGCCATGAGTTGCGACGCACGCCGACGCGCAACGGCCGTTTTCGTATTCACAAAGCATTTGCGCTTGTAACACAGTGCAATTCCCCATTTACTATTGTCTTGCCGGCGCACGGGCGGCCACGATCTGTGATGGAAGATATTGGCTACTGGCTATTGAACTTCCTTTTTCTAGTCCCATCATACGTGTTGTACGTCACCGCGTTCTTATCGGTCGGGCTTTGGTGTGACCGTGTGTATGCAGGTTGAGCGGAATTCCGTCGGAATTCCGTCGAAAAAACCTTCAGAGTTTATTCCGACGGCCAAACCGGTCGTGTGTATGTGGCATAAGTTTGTTTCTAAAGCATGCTGGAAGGGTGCAGGCATTTCTATTCAGGCTGTAGATGCTTTCTAAAGAAAATAAACTGTAGGCACATCTTTTGTTTTAATGCACCTGGAATGTATTTAGCTGATTTAAAGTGAAAGTTCAATTGGACTTTAAGGCTTCAAAATTAAGATCTCTGTACTTGCAACTGTATTATGGAATGCAAGTCGTGCAATGTTTAGAGCAGAAATAAAAATTCCAGCATGTGGCAAACTAGTCGAGTTGCCACCTGTCTGAGATTCACAGTCTGGGTTTTGAATCGTGTGTCTGGGTTTCAGGCAGACTGAAACCCGGAACACATTTTTCAGACTGGGCTGTGGCTCCCCACATGACCAAGATAGTCGCACACAAATCTGTTGCCGTCGAGGAGCTTCAGACGGCCGTTTGGGGGCAGGTTCAACATCACTGGGGGCAGGGAAATTATGTCAGCAAGATGAATTTGGCCACACCCAACATTAGCCGTGGCATGCTATGCGCACCGCATTACCCCTCTCCTTGGGGCACTCAAATGTGTCCCAGGCTGCTAAAGCGTTAGGGTTTGGCTTGAAGAAAAGGTGGCAACCCTACAAACAAGGTCCTCTAACAATGTTCACCACAACCTTACCAGGTGGTATTGTAAAAATGGTGGTAGGTTTTTCTCTTTGGGATTGGAAGAATGTTATCAAAACCCTTTTACACAAGCTAGTTTATGTAATGCATATCTGTTAACTATTTTTAGAAAGTTCAATGATGGGAATTATCACAAAATAGCTCACCCATTTATACAGGCTTTTGAAAGAAACACAGTCTAATAAAGAATGTGATTTAAGTTAAAAAAAAAGGCTGTTTGTGAAAAGGGTACATTTGGCGGTGAAAGCCAGCTGAGCTGAATTCACGTGTCTGTGCATCTACACAGATATGTCTCTGTTTACACTCATTTACATGTTACCTCATTGTTCTTCTGTAACAGAGATGTGTTGCTGAGAGGGGCATTTCACCTTTAGTGTCAGCAAATTGTTGTTTGGTTCACTTCACCTACTAAAATTCTAAGAATATCACATTTTAGCTTTTTCCAAGTAGCCGACCCAGGGCTGTATACAGTAGCTAATTGAAAAGAGTGCTGTGAAGTATTCTGAAGTACCAAAAGTCATAATTTCTGATTCCTAATGCATATGTTTTTAAATTAGTATGAATGTACTAATTATGGGGCTTTATCGTGGCTCTTTGGTTTGAGTTTTCCTCACAAATACAATATTTTAAAGTGTAGGCAAGCCCTAACAATGAACCTCTTATTTGGT
Source organism: Lithobates sylvaticus (assembly GCA_028564925.1). Taxonomy (NCBI): domain Eukaryota; kingdom Metazoa; phylum Chordata; class Amphibia; order Anura; family Ranidae; genus Lithobates; species Lithobates sylvaticus. Next base: position 245,035,782 of record CM053029.1, on the reverse strand, counting down.
CCCTTTAGCCTGTAATATACCATTGAAATCCTTTTGTTATATCTATTTGATACATGCAAAAATACCTGTTCATTCTGCCAAAAATCTAGTCAGCTGAGGCTGTGAGTCACCTACTGTGTCCTGGAAAAGGGACAGGCCATGTTACTTTTGAGGCCGATGTGTCGGCTTAGAGTCTTTTCAGTGATTGGCATGCAAATGTGTGACGTTTACAATTACTTTAAAGGATATTTTTAAATTTAAAAATAAATTCCCCTTTTTTTGCAGGTAAAAAATGTGCATTTTTTTTTTGTTTTTTTGTTTAGGAGACTGTAAAGAATTGCACCCATGATCAGCAGATTGTGGGTGCAATGTCAGGATCCTGCAGACTGTCAGTACACTGTCTGCCTATACCTCCGATACTGGCAGGCAGTTACTGAAATCCAGAAAGGTCAATGAACTATGAGGACGCTCACCAGCAGTTCGTTGAGAACGGCAAGCCTTCAGCAGCCAAGGCTGACAGTAGTTGTACTCTATGAGCAAATCAGAGGCCCCCACGGCAATGCTGTTTTTGAATTGTGACAGCGGGTGAGGATCTCCTGTCTGCTCTCACAATGGGATATCAGATCCCGGTGATGGCATGTGATTTATAACCTATTACATCCTACATATGGGTGTAAGGTAACATATTACTAAACGTGAACTTATCCTATATCGCTGAACTCCGGGATAAGCAACATTTTTCAAATGAGAATAGGCATGCATATTCATATTTGAATGTTGGTGTGCTTTTTGTAATTCCAGATCAGTGCAATAATCCAATGTAAATCATTGTCTCCACAATTCAGCTTCCTGTAATAAAGACTGGTAACTGCTGCTTATGTTCTTGAGCAGGGTATCTGGTCTTGTATTTACCCCCCATCCCTGTAGCTTTTGCAGGAAACCTGTAGTGGGTGGTTCTAATGAGTTTTTCCCACAGCTCTGCTTTCTGTACAGGCTATTTGTAGTGCAGTGATGATGTCACAGGGTAATAACTGTTTTGCAATGACATTTGGCACATTTATATAAATAATGAATCTATATCCTTTGTGGCTATTAAGGAACATATTTAATGTATCCATGTAAGCTGTCCAAATCTTGCCACCATAACATCTCCAAAATATGCCCCCTTCTTAACCAACGACACCACAAAACGACTATTTCACTCCATGGTTATCTCTCACATTGACTATTGCAACTCCCTCCTTATTGGCCTAATATTTACATAGGCTATTCCCTTTCAGTCCATCATGAATGCTGCTCTCAGACTCATCCACCTTACCAAATATTCAGTGTTGTCTACCCTTCTCTGCCATTCTCTAAATAGGCTTCTGCTCACACAACAAATACAATTTAAAATACTAACAGCAGCCTACAAAGCCATTCACAACTCTGCCCCCAGGTACATCACCAAAGTCATCTTAAATTGCCAATCAAACTGTTATCTTCACTCACGCCGAGACCTCCTGCACTCTATCTCCTTCAATGTTCACCTCAAAGACTTCTCCAGAGCCTCTCCCATCCTCTGGAACTCCTAATCCATCCAACTATTTCCTACTCCATCCTCCTTTAAGCAATTTATAAAAACCCAACTATTCAGAGAGGCCTATTCCATCTCTAACTAATAAACTTTTACTGTTTCTGTCTGCTCATCCCCCACAGTTACTACTTTTTGTTACACTTGCCTCTTCCTTTTAGATTGTAAGCTCTATCAAGCAGGGCTCTCTGATACCTCTTGTATTGTATTATACCTGTAAGTCTCCCCCCCCCCCCCCCCCGATTTTGTAAAGCGCAATGCAAACTGTTAAACTGTTGGTGCTATATAAATCCTGTGTAATAATTATAAAAAGTGCAAGTTCGCCTTTACCAAAAAGCACACTGTGCTGTCCCATATAGGTATAGCAATGTGCTAAAAAAAGTAGGTACCTTTCCGTAGGTACCTTCCAGACAGCTTTCAGCTTCTTTTTAATGCCAAAACTGTATTAAAAATAAATCTTAATCTTCAACAGCCTGTGATGGCTCCATCCAAAGTTATTTTAGGGACTGAGCAGCCATTCAGACCAGTGTCCCTTAGTTCCAAGCACTGCCCTGTTGTTTTGTGCCAACACATGCAAAGTCTGTACTTTGCAGCCAAAAAGAAATAGATGGCACTTCCTTGCCATGACACTAGAAGGTGCTTTTCCCAGTGACTTCTCTGTCTCTACAATAACTCAAGACTGGGACATCACAGGCTGTAGAAGATTTTAGGAATGCTTTTTTTTATAAGGTTAAAGGGAGCCCTGGCTGAAAGGCAAGCTTAGCACACTGCTGTCCATATGGGACCGCGTAGTGGGCTTTTTGATAAATGTGAACTAACCCTTTAAATTAAGTGGTTGTTCCCAGAGTTTAGGTTTAAAACATCAGAATATATATGTGTTACTGCACACAGTGATGTTCCACCATGCTATACTTAGTTTTCATTAAAAGCTTTGCACCTTGTTAAAAACATACTTTTTGTGGGAATCATTATAACCTTGCTGGCTTCTGGCTGTTCCCTTCCTCTTCTTAAGCTTGTGGTGTTTGGGAGGGGCCAGAGGACAGTCCATTCACATCACCACAGCTTAGTTTCAGCTTTTGAGTGGACTATAACGTAGAACTTCATCAGAAAACAACAAGGTGAAATTAGTAGCCAATTAACATGACAAAACCAACTTTTGCTCCAATATTCACCTTTGATCCAAAGATTTCCTGTGCTATACCTTTTTCTGCCTCCTAGATGTTTTAATCTGACAGCCAGCTCATTCAACCTACTTTCTCTTAGCCCTGGTTATCTTAGATATGCTCACATTTGTGATTGGGCCGTGAAAGAAGAAGCACAGTGATGAGCTAATTTCTACTTTCTCCTTCATCAGCATGTTTCTTGTCAACACAAAAGCTAATTGGCTCCTTGTACTGCTTCTATCACTCACTTTCTCCAGTCCTGCTGAACCGGAACAGCAAGAGACTGGTACCAAGTCAGATTCTGGTACTTACACTTCTTGCATTTAGCCTGCACGGTAAAACAGAGTGTTTAGAGCAGGGGTCTCAAACTGGTGGCCCTCCAGTTGTTGCGAAACTACAAATCACATCATGCCTTTGCCTGTGGGAGTCATGCTTGTAACTGTCAGCCTTGCAATGCCTCATGGGACTAATAGTTTCGCAACAACTGGAGGGCCACCAGTTTGAGACCCCTGGTTTAGAGCTAGTTACATATTTCAGTGCATCACACTGCTTACCTTTGTTTTTCGTAATTTCATTTGAAGTGTCACATCCATTCAGTCAGATCACTGCAAAGTAGCATCCAGTGCACTGTGGTAAAATGCAGACATGCTGCATTTTTCCACAGCTTACCATACTGTACATCACATCCTAGTAGTCACCTGCGTTTATCCAGTGCAGAAAAAAAATGATCACCATTGATAGTGTAAACAAGCCCTTAATGGCGTATTCAAGTTTACAGACCTGTATTCATTTGTTTGGTAATATAATGTTAGACAGATATAGAATAAACTGCATGTTTTTTGCCACTTAAACCTTTGTGATTTCATATAGTACAAAGCTGTCAACTTACTATATATTATCAAATATACTGAATAATGATGCCTAACCACATATTTATTTGTTTCACTTAAAATGTCTTTGTTCTCTTTTAGTGTGACCATGCATGTTTCCCGACTTAGAGGACAGCAGTATTGCTTGCATCCTAAACTACACAGTACTAAGAAGTTCCTTAAATGGTACACAATATGGAAAGAAAAGAGCAGGTATGGGTAATAAAATGAATATCAAACAATACCAAGATATTTAATGTATATGTATAGTTTGTTTTATCTATACACATTCTAAAGAACTTGTTTTGAATATGCTTTAAATATGGTATGACAGGTACATGAATGAAGATTAATGTATTTTCAACTTTAATAAAAATACCAGAAAAGCTCTCTCTGCCTTAGAGGTAGCAATGTTGATATACATGTTTTATGCTTCAAAACAAGTGTTTTCAAGTTTAAAGCTATTGTAAAATCTGATAATTATATATATTTTTTGGATAGGCCAAAAATAACAAATCATTCTTGATAAACGTATGGTTTGCATGAAGGTTATTGATGTACGATAATGGCATAGAATAGTCATCATATTTGTACTGTCTGATAAAGGTGGGCTTTTTTCACTCAACTGTGTATGCTCAGACCATTCCCTGCTATCCAAACAAATACCAATACTGATCTGTTCAAGCATCATGTTTATTCCATACAGTGACCAGTACTGGAAGACCATGTGAATAATTCACCCAAAAGTCCATCAGTGGTCATTGTCCATTATTTATCAGTATAAAATCAACAAGCAAATATTATTTTTTATACGGAAATCTGAATACATTTCTGTCATAAAGACTTGTACATACGGTACATATTGAATCATTATTAGTTAAAGAGGAGTGCCCCCTAAAAAAAATGTTTTAAGTCAGCAGCTACAAATACTGCAGCTGCTGACTTTTAATAATCGAACACTTACCTGTTCCAGGGTCCAGCGATGCGGGGGAACAAAGCCCCCCCTCTCTCCCCGCTCCGCTTGCGGCGCCGGCATTCTCACTGTGGGCACCCGGCTGTGGCTTCACAGCCGGGCACCCACTGTGCATGCGCGAGCGGCGCTGTGCGCCGTGATACAACGCTCAGTCATCTGGGACACGTGACAGGTCCCAGATGACTGTGCGGCACCGAGGGGAAGTGATGTCAGTGCCCAGGCACTGAAGGTGGCAGACTACGAGGGACCCCCTAGCAACAGGCATTTAGAGGTGAGTAAAACATTTTTTTTTCCAATTATTTTTTTTTTATTTTTTTTATGATTTTTAAGCAAATTTTTTTTTTTTTGGTGGAAACACCACTTTAAATTAGGAAGTGCAACAAAAGAGTACTGTAAATCAATATGCCAAGGCCAAATCATTGATGGCATGTCTTTATTTAGAAAGATTCTGGGGTTGATTTACTAAAGAAGTAAAACATGTCAACACTTTATTCACTTAGGCAGGACATACATTGATTTTCGAAAGAATTTTCTTTCGAAAATCTTATCTAAGAATTTTTATTTTTATTTCTCACCATTAGTAGGCTGCAGCAACAGCCGGTTTTCCTGCGACAATAAAATTTAAGTAATGGGGCATGTTGGAAAATTTTTGGAAAAACAAAAGATTTTCTAATTAATGATGGGAGAATTGTGCGAGAAATGTAAACGAAAAAGAAATGCGTATGAGTGCATGATAAGAAAATTCCTGGAAAGAAAAGAAGATTCCCAGCCACAAATTCTTTTCTGTAGCAACATGAGGTGAAATTGAAGGCTAGGTTGGTCGAATTTCAAAATCAATGGTGGCACCATCGGATCGCAAAATGCACAAAATTTCATTTCAGATTTTCAAAAGAAAATTATTTTGCAATTTTGCAATGTATGGCCAGCCTAAGTTAGGTAAAGTTTCCACTCTTTAACCACTTCAAAACCGGGAACTTCCTGCCCAGGACAATTTTCAGCTTTCAGCGCTGTCTCACTTTAAATGACAATTGCGCGGTCATGCAACACTGTACTCAAACAACATTTTTATAATTTTCTTCCCACAAATAGAGCTTTCTTTTGGTAGTATTTTATCACCTCTGCAGTTTTAACTTTTTGCTAAACAAACTAAAGGCCAAAATAAAAAAATAAAAAAACCTTTTCTTCGTTTGTTATAAAATTTTGTTTTCACCTTAACTGACGGGCACTGATGAGGCAGCACTGATGAGGGGGCACTGATGGGCACTGATGAGAAGGCACTAATATGTAGAATTAATGGGCACTGATAGGCAGCACTGATATGCAGCACTGATGGGCACTGATAGGTGGCACTGTATGCAGCATTGATGGGCACTGAAGGGCGGCACTGGTGGGCACTGACAGGTGGCACTGATGGGCACTTACAGGTGGCACTGATAGGCACTGATAGGCAGCACTGATGAGGTACTGACAGGTGTTACTGATTGGCACTGAGATGGGCACTGATTGGCAATATATTGGGCACTGAGTGTCACTATAGTGAGCACTGACTGGCAGCTGATGGGCACAGATTTGCATCTGTGGTGGGCACCTCTCATGGGGGCTGCTCTGATAATCAATGTGCTGATTATCAGCGTAGACCCCCCCATCTGACTGGGAGAGCTGCCGATCTGCTCTCCGTGGTTCAAACTTTGGTCAGCTGTGATTTGTCACAGCTGATCACGTGGTAAGGAGCCTCCATCAGAGGCTCCTTACCACGATCGGAGATGCAGTGTGTCAGACTGACATGCCAGACTACCGATCGCCGTTCTGCATGCCCCCGTGGGCACGCGCCGGCATGTTGTTTTAAAAGACTTCATATGATGTCTAGTTAGGATAACAGAACCACCGCCCGGCCGTCATTCTGCTAAAGGGCAAGCGGGAAGTGGTTAAAGTGGTTGTAAACCCTCACATATACCCAGTGAAAAGCCTCAGATGATAAAACAAATCTCCCTGCATACATCTACGCATACGCATTACATGTATATCTGCTGTCTTTCCCTTTCTACAATCGTTGGAAAGTGCAGATCATGTTAGAAATATTTCTTCTTCTTCCAGCAGTGGGTGTGGAGTCTGGGCTTACACTGTGTGAGAGCTGCTGGTAGAAAAGGCACACCCCCCCTCTCCACATAGGCAGAGGAACGAAGGAACATGCAGTGCTGTAGTCTGAATAGACACGCTCTTGGCTAATCTCCCTCTAAGCTCCATCCCCGGCTCAAATTTTCAGCTGCTGTTATCTCATGTGTCAGAGAACTTGTCAGAAGTTATCATGCTGATAACAGAGTGTCAGACATCTACGTACCTGACCGGAGAGTCCGATATGACAGAGGGGAGCCTCCCTTATGTGTCCCTGATAGAATAAACAGGAGGCACGGGAGTACGAAGTGGTATGAGGGCCTGGCGGCAAGGATCCGGATGCAGGAGGGTAGGTGGCCTCCAGGCACCAGGTTGGTAATCAGGAACACAGGCAACAGGTGCTGAGCAGGAGCAGAGCAGGCAGGTCAGGACACAAGCAGGGTTTGGCAACAGGCGGGCAGCGAAGTACAGAGGAGCAGGCAGTAGCGGAGCCACCAGCGCTCACAGGAACATGCAATTCAATGCACTCAGAGCACACCAGAGCGGCCAGCACAGCGTCCATTACAGGTACTTCTCTGGCACAGAGGAATGGGCACCAAAAAGACATGACACTTAGAGCTTTGGAGAGAGATAAGAAAACACTACATATACGTGCTTAGGTAAACTTTTCATGAATGAGGCCTACAACCATGTTAACTAACTCAACTCAAATGTCTTAGTTACAAAAAAAGGTGAAAAAAAAAACATGTTTTTACAAGCCAGATTGTCCATATTAACAAAGTAAAACTAAATCAGAAAATGGCACAGGAGATATTAGCTAATAGAGCTGATCACATGCATATTGAGATGCCTTCTCTTTAAAAGTCTATGTAAAACAAAAAACGATTTTTCAGTATGTTTGGCAACATGCCTCACTGTATGCATTTTTCTTATTTATTCTGGGGGATAGTTTGCAAAGTTTCCACTTGAATATCCTGCCAGTAAAAGCACTTCCTGCTACAGGTTGACCATTCCGATCAGATGTCTCATAATTAACCACAGTGTTGTAAGCCTTCCTGTATGCTGCTTCAGTTTTCCGCTGGGCTTCCTATCAGTTTTATCAGACAGGAACCCCAACAAACAACTGAAGCATCTCTCACAGTATGCTGATAACACTGCTGTTAATAGTGAGCCAGGTAAGAAACTTTGCAACAGATTGACAAAAAAATATTTGCTTAAGATGATATTAAACCCTCTTGTAAAATGTTAGAAGAGGAGGTGCATACCCACCTATTGTGTATTCACCTATTGTCAGGTTCCTGAGCTGAGCTGTGTGTGTCCACAGACACATACAAGACCCAGCAAGCCATGCCCCTGCTGTCTCCTCCTCCCAGCAATTTGACTGATGGCCGCAGGAGCCTATCGCTCCACTGCACTCATGTCTCCACTGGAGCAAGGCAGTCTGGGGAACAGCAATGATCCTTCCCCAGCGGTGGTGGCAGTGACAAGGACAGCAAGTAAGTGTTTGGTGACAGGAGTAGCATATGGGGCTTTTTTTACCTTAATGCTGTAAATGCATTATGGTAAAAAAACATTTAGCCTTTAGTACTATTTTAAGATAACTATATACAATGTAGCATGATGTTAACCACTTGTCAACCAGTCGCTGTGATTATACTGCAGCAGGTTGCCCCGGCTGCGCCAGTTGCCGTAGGTATACGTCGGCTGCTTTAAGAGCAATAGCAGGCACGTGCCCACGGTGTGTCGCTAGAGCTGATGTTCACTGGCCACCTGCGATTGCTTCACAGAGAGCCAGAATGGGGATCTGTCAATGTAAACAAACAGATCCCCGTTCTGACAGTAGAGTAGAGAGAGATCGTCTATTCCTAGTGATCAGGAACACCAATCTCTCTCTACTCCCAGTCAGTATACTCCCCCCACAGTTAGGCCCCTTTCACACCGGGGCGTTTTTCATGCGGTACAGCGCTAAAAATAGCGCCTGTTCACCGCATGAAAAAATCCGGCCCCTTTAACTCCAGTGTGAAAGCCGGCGGGCTTTCACACTGGAGCGGTGCGCTAGCAGGATGACAAAAAAAGTCCTGCTAGCAGCATCTTTGGAGCGGGATAGGAGCGGTGTGTTCACCGCTCCTATACCGCTCCTTCCCATTGATTTGAATGGGAAACCGCTGTAAAACCACGGCAATACCGCCGCAAAGCGCCGCTGCGGCGGCGCTCTGCGGGGGTGTTTTAACCCTTTTTCGGCCGCTCGCGGGGGGTAAAACCGAACCGCGAGCGGCCGAATACCGCGGTTAAAACGACGGTAAAGCAGCGCTAAATATAGCGCTGCTTTACCGTCACCGCGGCTCCCCGCCCCAGTTTGAAAGGGGCCTTAGAAGCACCTCCCTAGGGACCCCTTCCCTGCCAGTGTCATTTATACAGTAATCAGTGGCTATTTTTAGAACTGATCGCTGTATAAATGTCACTGGTCCCAAAAAAGTATCAAAAGTGTCTGATCTGTCCGCTGCAATGTCGCAGTCCCGCTAATCACCGCTATTACTAGTAAAAATACATTTTTAAGAAAAATGTTATAAACATAACCCCTATTTTGTAGAGGCTACAACTTTTGCGCAAACCAATCAATATGTAGAAGAATATACATTGGCCTAAACTGATGAAGAAATTTTATTTTTTTTTAAGAAAAAATTAGGGATATTTATTATAGCAAAAAGTAAAAAATATTACTATTTTTTCAAAATTGTCAGTATTTCTTTGTTTATACGCAAAAAATAAAAACCGCAGAGGTGATCAAATACCACCAAAAGAAAGCTCTATTTGTGGGAAAAAAAGGACACGAATTTTGTTTGTGTACAACGTTGCATGACAGTTAAAGCGACACAGTGCCGTATCACAAAAAATGGCCTGGTTGTTAAGGGGGTAAATCCTTCCGGGCTGAAGTGATTAAACTAATAAAACTATTTCTGGGTTTACATACTTTAAAGCAGAGTTCCACTCAAAAGTAAAACTTACACTTATCTGTCTCCCCCCACCCCCCTCCAGTGCCACATTTGATTTTGACAGGTACCTTTCCCCACTTCCAGGAAATGGGGCCGTGGTCTTGTCTCTCTGAAGTTCGGCCCTCTCCTCCTTCCTCCACCGCCTGACCACTTAGAAAGCACAGCCCGCTTCATGCATGCGCAGTAGGGTACCGGCTGTTAGCAGGAATGGTGGAGGCTGCACCCGACAGCCGATCCGAAGATCGGCTGGGGTGCTGACATCGGGGGCTCCCTGGACATGAAAGACAGTAAGTATTCATATTTTAAAAGTCAGCAGCTGCAGTATTTTTGTGACTTTTTCGTGGGGGGCTGGACCTCCTCTTTAACTCAATTTTCGCATTTGTTTGCACAAAAATGCTAATTTTAAGCCTGACAATTAGTTAAGACACCCAAATATTATATATTTTCTGTAAGCAGAGCCCCTAGAGAATAAAATGGTAGTAGTTGCAATTTTAATGTCATGTGATGTTACCGCAATAGTTTAATATTTGGTATGAACATTTTTTAAACGCCCATGCAGGTCATCAGTTTAGCCCCCCTCACTATTATATATTTCTTGTAAGAAGAGCCCCTAGAGAATAAAATGGTAGTAGTTGCTACCATACAGGTCATCAGTTTAGAGTTAACCATTTATGTATGCATGTAATGCTATCACAATGCTACCCCTAATGTCACCTTTGCACCCCAAAGATGAATAAACATAGATCGTGCTTGATCATCTTCTTCCCCGGTGACACCAACTGAGGAGCGACAGCTCTGAACTTTAAAGTGACCATAAACTTGTTGCTTCCAGCTTCATTCAGTGGAGAGACAATCAGAGAATTCTCTGAAAGTCCTCCATTCTTTCTGCCAACAACTGCCATAGAAATCCTGGGTGCCCAGAAGGGGCAACAGAGCCTGGGACACATGGTGACAGAGTCCAGTGGGGATAGGGGGATTGCTGTCAACACCTTGCGACATGTGTGGAAGTGATCGGGTGGCTTACAGCCACCTAGAGTAAATCACTTCCACTAGAAAGCCAACAGTCAGCTGAAGAGATGTACTGTAAATAGATTCCATGCTGCTATAGCAGCCAGGAGTCCATTTACAGGGTTTGTAGTACATACTGTATGTTCATGGCAGCAGAAGAAAAGAGTTAAACTGTTGAAAACTAAGTCCGTTTCATTTTAAAACTTCAGGCAAAATATATTTTTTAAAATTTTTGGTTAGAGTGAGGAAGGGTTATACATTTTTAAAGTTTTGTTCCTGTCTGCGTTTTGTTTGGTCTCGCTTTTTACTACTCTAAAAGAAATGTTTAATTACTCCTTGAACCTTTGTTGGAAAGATGTTGCCTACTTCCTCTCTAAGGCTGCTTTCACACTGGGGCGGGTTGCAGGCGTTATTGCGCTAAGAATAGCGCCTGCAAACCGACCCGAAACAGCTGTTGCTGTTCCTTCAGTGTGAAAGCCCGCTCCTATAGCGCCCGGTCCCATTGAAAACAATGGGGGAGTGCGCCGAACCCGCCCGCAAAACGCCGCTGCAGCGGCAGTTTGCGGGCGGTATTGACCCTTTTTCGGCCGCTCGCGGGGGTAAAAACACCCCGCGAGCGGCCGCAATGCGCCGCTAAAACGCCGGTAAAGCGGCGCTAAATATAGCGCCGCTTTACCGCCAGCGCCCCCATCGCTCCAGTGTGAAAGCAGCCTAAGGCTGCTTTCACACTGGGGCGGTTTGCAGGCGTTATTGCGCTAAGAATAGCGCCTGCAAACCGACCCGAAACAGCTGTGGCTGTTCCTTCAGTGTGAAAGCCTTAGGGACACTGAAGCGGTGCGCTTGCAGGACGCTCAAAAATGTCCTGCAAGCCGCATCTTTGGATCGCTATAGGAACGGTATATTTACGCTCCTATAGCGCCCGGTCCCATTGAAAACAATGGGGGAGCGCGCCGAACCCGCCCGCAAAACGCCGATGCAGCGGCGGTTTGCGGGCGGTATTGACCCTTTTTTGGCCACTCGTGGGGGGTAAAAACACCCCGCGAGCGGCCGCAATGCGCCGCTAAAACGCCGGTAAAGCGGCGCTAAATATAGCGCCGCTTTACCGCCAGCGCCCCCACCGCTCCAGTGTGAAAGCAGCCTTAGGCCTATATTTAGCGCCTCTTTACCGGCGTTTTAGCGGCGCATTGCGGCCGCTCGCGGGGTGTTTTTACCCCCCGCGAGTGGCCGAAAAAGGGTCAATACCGCCCGCAAACCGCCGCTGAAGCCCTCGGGCTTTCACACTGAAGGAACAGCAACAGCTGTTTCGGGTCGGTTTGCAGGCGCTATTCTTAGCGCAATAACGCCTGCAAACCGCCCCAGTGTGAAAGCAGCCTTAGTGTCCACACGCAAACCTCCCAAATAGCTACACAGTGGGAAATAAAACACGAAACAGGTTCTAATCTTTCATCACTTTGTCCAAAAAAAGGTTTGACTAGAGAAAAATTGTTGACATCTGCTGACTGCCCTATTATATGCTGAGCTGTATTCTAATATCTTTAAATCATCAACAAACAGTGGTGTATTTTGGTTTTGTGTTGCCCTAGGCAAGACTAAAAGCAGGCGCCTCGCCCCGCCCCCCCGCCCATATAAATTTGTTCCACCTCTTCCTGTTTAAGATACACCCCTTCATCTGTAAACTCCCTGACTCTTCACAGCTCCCACCTATTCACAGCTCTCACTTCTTCACAACCCACCCACCACTCTTCACAGCTCTTCACATTCCCCCACTCTTCACAAATTCCACTCATTCACAGCCTCCCCACTCTTCGCAAATCCCCCCTCTCCCCTTTTCACAGCTCTCACCTCTTCACAAACCCTCCCCCACTCTTCACAAATTCCCGCTCCCCTCTTCACTGCTCTCACTTCTTCATAGCCCCCCCTTTCACAGCTCTCACCTATTCACAGCCCCCCTCACCCACACTGCTCACAGCTCTCACCTATTCACAGCCCCCCATCCCACTATTCACAGCTTTCACCTATTTACAGCCCCCCCCTCTCCCCCTACACACTGCTCTCACCTCTCTTCCTAGGACCTGCTAGTTGGCACGATCTTTCACCTTGAAAGCTGACTGTCTGACAGCAGGAACCAAGGTCCCGTCAGAGCCCACACTCTTTCCTCATCACCCCAGAGCAGCTGAGCGGCTCTGGCAGAGTTGGAATCGCTCAAACTTGCGGCTCATCTACTGGATTTTGAAGAGGCGCTAGGGGGGGCTGGGAGCCATGTGTCCCAAGAGAAATCGCCGGCAGCCCATGCATAGCAGTCCTTCTGCCTGGGGGGGCAGCAACGCCCCCTTGAAAAATGCCACACAAGGAATGCCGCCCAACGCCTTGTTTGCCTCGTGGCAGATACATGCCTGTAAACAAACCATAGTAAATCAAAAGGACAAACATTTATTCTTGTCACAGACATAGAGATGCAGCTTTTCAGGGCCTCAAGAAGATGCCTCCATAAGGGGGGCAGTGAATGCGAGCTAAACAAGACACAAACAATAACTAGCTAAGATATCACCAGGTTATGCATCCTCACCCATGCCCAGTATATTAAACAAGCAATTAGCAACCAAAAAAGTGATCAATAATACTATGTAGAGCTGTTAATTATGAAGTCAATCTGTGCAGATATTGGTGGGGATTGGTTCACCTGGCTAATATATATACTCTGTGTATATATAGTATTATAATATTCTATGTTACTATCGTTTCTGCCCTGATGGAGGACTCATTTTGTGGCCTGAAAAATAATGGGATAGATTTGCTAAAACTGGAGCACTCAGACTCTGCAGCTGTGCATGGTAGCCAATCAGCTTCTAACTTCATCTCGTTCAATTAAGCTTTGGCAATAAAACCTGGAAGCTGAATGGTTTCTATGCAGAATTGCGCCAGATTTTGCACTCTCCAGTTTTAGTAAATAAACCCGTACATGTGTCTGAAACAAGAATACATGTTTGTCCATTTATAGACTATGGTGTGCTTGTGATGTTTAAATACTATGGAATCTTGCAGAGTTGGAGTCTGTACACTGCCCTTTTGGGGTATTTAGGAAACACTTGACACCAATGCTGCAGTAATTATATGAGACCCTTATATTGACAGTACTGACAGATTTCTATTAAATACCTAGCTTAGCTAGATCATGTTAATGTACCTGAATATATTGAGAAACATTTACTTTGCTGTTATATCTATTATATGTATGGCTAGGGAGAGAAAAGGAATTTAACCGGATTTGTTACTGAAATCCTTTCACTCAGACACTTTCTGTTCTAACCTTGTCAGGAATGCGATAAATGTGATGCATTTGACATCTATTAATAGAACCTTACAGCAGACTTCATACTTTCTGCTTGAGGGCAGCAAGTTCCAGTTAGACTACAAAATTAATACTAATTATTTTATTTGGAATCATATGCCAGTCCATCATTTAGCCCCAGCTGTGCACATGTGAATTTCCCCCGAGAATCCACATTATTTGCACATTTAGTCACAAAAAAATTAAATCTTTTGCATTAAACCAAATTAGAGAAACTTAAAATGGACAACTTTCTATTAATAGTAGATCTAATAGTTATGTCAAGCTGCGCTGGAACAACCACTATGGTTTTTCATGTAGCTGTTGTAGAGCTTAGGGTAGGACTATTTGCCTATCCTTTTCTAATCTACTTGGAACCCCCAGTAGTAATCACTGCAGTAATAGTACTGTCTGACATTGATCTTTGAACTGTTGAGTATCAATGCTTCAAGAATGGCTATATCATTGAGTAGCACCAATAGTACAGTGTTATTGACATCAATAATATATGGTGGACGAGTAGGGTATTTTGAGGCATGCAAAGAGCTAGATATTTTTATATATAAAAAGCTGTTTTTTAGATATATAGTATATGCATGTTTTTTGACATCTAAAAGCAAGCTCTGTGCCTAAAAATCATTTTTAGAGGGGGACAAATTGTGTGGTCTATAATCATAAGCTTTACAGTACGTAGGGATAGTTACTCATACAAATATAGGGTCATGTTGCTGGTCCCTTAGAAATTAATTGTTAACAATCCTTTTTTTAAATTTACCATTGTCAGCTGACCACATACAAGCTGAATCTGCCGCTTTGCATAAGCACCAACTGAGAGGATAATTTGTTTATTACTTATTACCATGTATGTGGCCACATTCGATAGGAACTTGACAATTTACCCCCTTGTTTATTAACAAAATCAGATGCTAGTTACAAGGTTGTGAATTAATCCTAGACTAAGACCAGTACTTGATGTTGGTGTCTTCTGACCATATCTTGGCAAATTTCTTATTATGTTCAGTCAGTTTTCATTAGGCATTGCCAAGAATGTTGGTCTCTTTAGACCAAAAAAGGCTCCTATTCATGTATAATCCCTATCATTTGTTTTTCATCCGTATTTGGTTATAAAGAAGACCATCAGAACCAATTTCACAACACGTAATGCTTGTTTATTAAATGGAGCTGCATCTTGGATGTTTAATTGTTGAGTTCACAAACTGATAATGCAGAAAAAACTATTGGGAAGCATGATTTTTACATATAAATCTGAATGGAGTATATACTAGAACCTCTTCTATGTTCTGGAGCCTTGTCCATTTTTAAATTCTACAGAATTTTTGCCTTTTCATTCACACAGGATTCGATCTATGTAGCCTCATATTTAAAACCTTTTTGTAGTCGTAATTCATCCCAAAGATGGTTCAAACTATTAGGCAGAATCTTGTTCTGGCAACAGTTTTGGACCTTAATATATCCCTCAAAAGTTAATTTTAACTGTCAGAAACTTTTAATTTTTGTTTTCTGTTTTGTTTATAACAACTATATTCTTGTGAAACACATTCTTTTATAATAAAGGAAATGAGGAAAGAAAAGGAAAGTGCTAAAATTTGCCAAGGTTTTAAGCCCATATTACTGGAACTCTGATGAAGTGGTATAATAAATACTTTGATCAATTACTTTCATACAGTATTAAGGGGTTAATGGTTAATTTCCCCCCTGTCAAAAATAATCTTCCTTGAACAGTCTGACTCAGGATTTACATGTTCAAGCTTTTATGTAAATTTGAAATTATGTTAATCTCATTATACCTTCATTCAAATAAATATGCAACAAATTCGTATAATTTATAAATGAAAAACTCTTTAGAATGCCTACATAAATAGGGCATTTTAAATACTCTTGAAACCTAGTTTTAATAAGCTTCTATAATTATCCACTTACTAATTGTACAAATGATTATGGGTAAAGAGACACTGATATTGCTAACCTTATTTTTAACGCTGAACTCCAGGAAAGCAGGTATTGTCTAAATAATAGAGACCTGCATATTCATACTTGAATCTTGGTGTGCTATGCTATACGCTATGTGTAATTCTTCCTGATCTGTGCAGGAGTCCAGTCTGAACTTTTGCCTCTGTGCAAGAGCTTCCTCTTTTAAGACCAGTCACTGATACTTTCTCCTTGTGCAGGCCTTGTATTGTCCCCTCCTGTAGTTTCCTTAAAGAGGAGCTCCAGTCGTTTTTTGTTTATTAAGAAAAACTGTTGGGCTCATCCCACAGCTTTTCTCTCTGCAAACGCTATGTACAGCTCAGTAATGATGCCACCACTTTTTTTACAAAAAAAGTAACTTGGTTTACAAAGGTATTTGGTACACACAAAGTGGATATACATTCCTTGCTGCTATTGAAGGGTACAGTGCCCTAAAGTATTCATACCCTTTGAATTTTCCACATTTTATCATGTTACGACCAAAAACTTATTTATTGGGATTTTATGTGATAGACCAACACAAAGTGGCACATAATTGTGAAGTGGAAGGAAAATGATACATGGTTTTCCACCTGAAGGGCTTGGTATGGATTTTGGGGGGACGCCGTTCTTTTTCTTAATTCTGTCATAGGGTTCCCCTTAACCACTTCAATGCACTGTATTATATACTGTACACTGACTGCACTGTGTGTGTGTGTGTGTATATATATATATATATATATATATATATATATATATATATATATATATATATATATATATATATATATACATACAGTATCTCACAATAGTGAGTAAGCCCCTCACATTTTTGTAAATATTTTATTATACCTTTTCATGTGACAACACTGAAGAAATTACACTTTGCTACAACATAAAGTAGTGAGTGTACAGCTTGCATAACAGTATAAATTAGCTGTCCCCTTAAAATAAGGCAACACACAGTCATTAATGTCTAAACCGCTGGCAACAAAAGTGAGTACACCCCTAAGTGAATATGTCCAAATTGGGCCCAAAGTGTCAACCATTACTTTCCAGCACTCCCTTAACCCTCTTGGGTATGGAGTTCACCAGAGCTTCACAGGTTGCCACTGGAGTCCTCTTCCACTACTCCATGACAACATCACGGAGTTGGTGAAAGTTAGCTCATCCACCTTCCATTTCAGGATGCCCCACAGATGCTCAATAGGGTTTAGGTCTGGAGACATGCTTGGCCAGTCCATCACCTTTATCCTCAGCTTCTTTAGTAAGGCAGTGGTGATTTTGGAGGTGTGTTTGAGGTCATTATCATGTTGGAATAATGCCCTTGCGGCCCACTCTCTGAAGGGAGGGGATCATGCTCTGCTTCAGTTGGCATTCATGGTTCCCTCAATGAACTTTAGCTCCCCAGTGCCAGCAGCACCCATGCAGCTCCAGACCATGACACTCCCACCACCATGCTTGACTGTATGCAAGACACACTAGTCTTTGTACTCCTCACCCGGTTGCCACCACACACATTGACACCATTTGAACCAAATTAGTTTATCTTGGTCTCATCAGACCACAGGACATGGTTCCAGTAATCCATGTCCTTAGTCTGCTTGTCTTCAGCAAACTGTTTGTGGGCTTTCTTGTGCATCATCTTTAGAAGAGGCTTCCTTCTGGGACAACAGCCATGCAGACCAATTTGATGCAGCGTGCAGCATATGGTTTGAGCACTGACAGGCTGGCCCCCCAACCCTTCAACCTCTGCAGCAATGCTGGCAGCACTCATACATCTATTTCCCAAATACAACCTCTGGATATGATGCTAAGCATGTGCACTCAACTTCTTTGGTCGACCATGGCGAGGCCTATTCTGAGTGGAACCTGTCCTGTTAAACCAGTGTATGGTCTTGACCATCGTGCTGCAGCTCAGCTTCAGGGTCTTGGCAATCTTCTTATAGCCTAGGCCATCTTTATGTAGAGCAACAATTCTTTTTTTTTTCAGATCCTCAGAGAGTTCTTTGCCATGAGGGGCCATGTTGAACTTCCAATGATCAGTATGAGAGAGTGGGATTGATAACACCAAATTTAACACACCTGCTGCCCATTCACTCCTGAGACCTTGTAACACTAACGAGTCATATGGGGAGGGAAAATAGCTAATTGGACCTAATTTGGACATTAGGGGTTTACTCAGTTTTGTTGCCAGTGGTTTAGACATTAATGGCTGTGTGTTGAGTTATTTTGAGGGGACAGCAAATTTACACTGTTATACAAGCTGTACACTTACTACTTTACATTGTAGCAAAGTATAATTTCTTCAATGTTGTCACATGAAAACATATAATAAAATATTTACAAAAATGTGAGGGGTGTACTTACTTTTGTGAGATACTGTGTATATATATATATATATATATATATATATATATATATATATATATATATATATTATACACTGACTACACTGTATGTGTGTGTGTGTGTGTGTGTATATATCTATCTATATATATATATATATATATATATATATATATATATATATATATATATATACTAAGCTGCCTGCATGCAACTAACTAACCTGCCTCTAGCTAACGTTCTCTCAGTCATAACACTATGTAGGCAGCCTTATATAGTGGAGGGAGATGGGGGAAAGGTCACTGCAGCTATGTCTCTTGTTCTGAAATTATGGCATGGGGGAACTGAGAACTGAACAACATGGCCGCCACATACAGCTTTTCACATATAACTTCCCCCTTACCCTTCCTCCAATTTCACCTTTGCACAAATCCTGCTGCCCTCCACCCCCCCCCAAACACAAATCTCTCCCAAAATGAGCTATGATTGGCCTTTGCGCAGATGTGCGCTGTGATTGTGCGCTGTGATTGGCCAATCATCAGATGTCAAAGCACTGCGATCTCACATTATGGGGCGTTCCACGATGCTCAAATTTGCCGCAAACTCCCCATAATGTTCGCTATTCGGCGAACGGGTTAACACCGATGTTCAAGTTGAACTTACGTTCAACTCGAAAAATCAGGCCAATCCCTAATGAAGAGCAATTGAACAGAAATTTTCAAGTGTTGTCACAGATTCTCAATTGGATTTAGATCTGGACTTTGACTGGGCGATTCTAACACATGAATATGCTTTGATATAAACCATTACATTGTAGCTCTGGCTGTATGTTGAGGGCCGTTGTCCTCCTGGAAGGTGAACCTCAGCCCCAGTCTCAAGTCTTTTGCAGATTTTAACAGGTTTTCTTCTAAGATTGCCCTGTATTTGGCTCCATCCATCTTCCCGTCAACTCTAACCAGCTTCCCTGTCCCTGCTGAAGTAAAGCATCCCCACAACATGATGCTGCCACCACCACGTTTGACAGTGGGGATGGTGTGTTCAGGGTGATGTGCAGTGTTAGTTTTCCGCCACACATAGCATTTTGCTTTTATGCCAAAAGTGTCAATTTTGGTCTCATCTGACCAGAGTACCTTCTTCCACATATTTACTGTGTCCCGCTTCTCGCAAATTGCAAACGGGACTTCTTATGGCTTTCTTTCAACAATGGCTTTCTTCTTGCTACTCTTCCACAAAGACCAAATTTGTGGAGTGCATGACTAATAGTTGTCCTGTGGACAGATTCTCCCACCCAAGCTGTGGATCTCTGCAGGTCCTCCAAAGTTACCACAGCCTCTTGGCTGCTTCTCTTATTAATGCTCTCCTTGCCCGGCCTGTCAGTTTAGGTGGACGGCCATGTCTTGGTAGGTTTGCAGTTGTGCCATACTCTTTCCATTTTCGGATGATGGATTGAACAGTGCTCTGTGAGATGTTCAAAGCCTGGGATATTTTTTTTATAACCAAACCCTGCTTTAAACTTCTCCAACTTTATCCCTTAACTGCCTTGTGTCCTTGGCCTTCATTATTGTGTTTGTTCACTAAGGTTCTCTAACAGGGCTTTACAGAACAGCTGTATTTATACTGAGATTAAATTACACACAATTAGACTCTATTTAATTATTAAATAGATATTTTATAAATTAGATATTTATTTTTAAAAATAAATGTGAAAACCAGTTATCATTTTCCTTCCACTTCACAATTATGTGCCACCTTGTGTTGGTCTATCGAATAAAATCCCAATAAAATACATTTAGTTTGGTTGTAACATGACAAAATGTGGAAAATTTCAAGGGGTAGGAATACTAAAAGTAAAAAAGTAAATACGTATGATGTGCTCATACCTTTTATTGCAAAGTAAAGGCGGTCATAGATGGTTCGATTCATGGCCGGTTCAGCAGATGACCGGACTAGATTTGAACTATGTATGGGCAGACTGAATGTACAGCCAGCTTGTCAGATTTTACATGAGAATTTTGCTAGCAGTAATCCTCTAATATAAAAGTCCAGATTTTAATGCTTGCTTTGAAAATCCGTTTTCTGTATTTTTCCAACCAAAATGTTGCTTATGTTAATATATTATTTTTTCATTTTGTCTGTACAGAGTCTATGAAGATTAAGTCAGTATTGCAATGACTACAGAAAATCAATATGAAGAATGTCAAAAAGAGACCAACAATTTTTTTTCCCACTTTTTAAGATAGGGACTACATTTATGACTATTAAAGCACTTGTTATGAGGTGTGTATTTTTATGTTTTGTAGCATGAAAAGTCCCTTAAAACTCATAACTTTACATATTCTCATGAATATAACTGTCTACCTAATTCTGAAAAAGGAAAGCCTTTGTGTCATTTTATATGAGAAGTTGTGCGTGTTTGAGTTCAAGATTAACAGTACCTATGAGCTTTATAAGTTCATCAAGTAAAAGATCATAGATAAGGGACTTACCGGTAATTACTTTTATTCTTCTGCCTCTGCATTATCATTTTATTGTATATACCTGTTTCTTTTGTCCTTTTTTAAAAAAAAAAAAAAAAAAAAAAAAAAACATAAAATGAATTATTTTTTTAAGTGTCACAAAATAGGTGTTGAGTTATCATTTCAAACAGTAATAATCATATTCTGATTCATTTATCAGAAGGCTTATAGCCACCAGCAGAAATCCCCATCAGACATAGCGTTAACGATGAGTGATTAATTTAAGCAATCCAACCAACTAGCAATTTGCCGTTTTCCTAATGAATGTATGTTTATAGCTTTGTCTTATCTGAATAGAATCCAACAATTCATGCATCACAATTGCCTGACTTCCTGAACCATGACATTTTCACATATCAGGCAAATGTGCAGATATTTTAGGCCAATAAAAAATGATCTAATCTATGAATCCTCCTAATTCTGTCAATGCTATCCAGAATATAGAAATGTACATAGTAGCTATGGTCTCATTTAATTCCGTTAAAGAAAAATGAATTAGTCATCAGGACACTTTTGCTGTATGCCTATAATACCATAACAATTTTTCTTTTGTGCTTTGTATGTGTGATGGCCCATTTGGGATAAAAGCACTTTGCCACTTGCACTGCTCATATCAAAAAATTATTTTTATAAAAATAAATAAATTAATAATACTATTTTAAAACCATATTCTATATCAACTTTTAACATTGTAGGCAACATATAAACAAGCTGATCCTGACAATGCAAATTATCAAAATTGTTAATCTAAATTATTTTTTCTATGTTTTTATAATTTAAGTTTTTCAATATTGGCACTGTTTATAAAAGGTCAAAACTGCTTCCTTTTCAAGGAAAGTATGTATTCCCAACAGTGCTACTCATTTTTCAAACTGTTCTAGACAATTCCCCAACTCATGTTTGAACCTTTTACCAATGTTTGCAGTGGAAACCTCACTGTTACTCTAAACCTGATTAAATCCATTAGATATAAACCCTAACCTTTGGTTTTCATTACCTCTTCTTTCTGTTTCACATTTTTTTACTTTTTTTTTTTACACTGTGCTTCAACATGCACCTTTTACAAAATGTAGAATCCCAGAATATCAAATCATGTAATTATTGTTAAGAATATCCTATAACATACATAATTATTATAACACTATGCATCCAGAACCCCATATTAGAGACATAAGCTCATTACTCTTACAGATTATTACTCTTTATACACAGTTGCTACATGTAAATGATTTATAGACAGTATTTTACTGAAAATAAAACACTATGTATGCCCTTTCTTAAAGCAAAATGTTACCTACAAATTGTGGAGTTTTGGGATGGATTGAGAAGTAAGGTTTCCCATTGGGTATTTGTTGTTGTCATTGGCCTTGGCAGGGGCATCGCTTCTAAAACCCAATCAAGTTACAAGGGAAAATCTCAAGGAGTGAGTCCCGGAATAAGGATGAGCAAAGAGTAAACAAGTTAAAGGGGTTGTAAACCCTCGTGTTTTTTCACCTTATTGCATCCTATGCATTAAGGTGAAAAAACTTCTGACAGTGACAGTGGCTCTTGATTGGATAGATTGAAAACAGCGCAGCCATTGGCTCCCGCTGCTGTCAATAAAATCCAATGATGCGGGTGGTGGGGGGGGTGGGCCGAGTCCTGCATTCTGCATCTATGGATGCAAATGCTGAACTCGGGAGCGCGCCCGCAAGGTAACCCCCCGGGAGAGTGCTTCTCCTAGGGGGTTATGTGATGAAGGGAGGAGCTGATAGCAGGGGACCCCAGAAGAGGATGATCGGGGTCACTCTGTGCAAAACAAACTGCACAGCGGAGGTAAGTATAAAATGTTTGTTATTTAACAATAAATAAAAACAAGCCTTTACAATTACTTTAACAATTTATTTCAGTTTGCGTATTAGTGCAGTCCTATTCAATCGGAAGATAACCACAGAAAGTAATAATCCATTCTGGATTCAAATGTTTTATTTTAATTTTGGTACACCTGATCTTTTTATATGCAGATCTGTCTGATATGCCGAGTACTCAACAATTCAAAAGCCAAGTGATTGTGATTTATAATGATTCTCTGAAGATTAGGCAAGCTTGCATGAATATATTTAGGCAAATTTAAAAAGTTTGCTAATCACCTTCCAATTTGCTCATCCCTTATCATTAACAGCAATAAAGATATGGTAGTGTATCAAATGTTGGGTATAGTTCTTCTTTAAAGAACTTAGTTGGTTAGATCAATGTTTTATAATATTTAAATAAACTATGATGAGAAAAGTTTGTATCAATATATGTATATTATCTATATATGTAATGTATTGTATTGTATGGATAAATTATCTGGTTATTTAAATACATTCAGTTTGTAGAAAAATGCATGTTGGACTGGATTCTTATTCATTTTTAAAATAAAATGGGGAAAAAATGTATTTGTTTCTTTATTTTAACTTAATGTTGGTCTAACAAATTTGTTACAATCTATTACTAGTTTCTGAGTGCTGTTTAGCATCTCAGCCCAATAGTTTATGTACTAGAGAGTAGAGTAGAGACCATGTTCCTTGTCATCACCTGTGTCTTGCTACCTTCTGTCTTGAGCCTTCAAGGTCTGATCACTCCCATGTAATCAGCAGTGGACTGACCCACCGCTAATTTTCCAACTGCAGACTTTGTATTCTCTAATCTTCTTTGGGACTCATGTACAGTATGTTCATCTGTCCACAGTGGCTAAGAGCTACTATTTGACTACAAATATCTAAGTGTCATCAAGGGGTTGCAATTGCAGTGCTCAGTCTGTTTTTTTTTCATTAACTTTTCAATTTATGCAGGCAACCTGGGTATGATATAATAAGGGACTGAACCCATATTGTCATATAATTTGTGACAAGAACAAACCAGAGAGTTAGCAAGCCAATGCATTAACTCAATTAGAAACAAAAGAAGGTCAGCAGCCAAGGGGTCAGGAAAAAAGGCAACAGGAGTACTGGCCAACTTATTGACTCTTTAAACATGTGTGTGCAGGAGTATTCTTATCCCTGCATAAGGTATAAACTGTATGCAGGGGTAAGCGCACATTGGTAATTGTTTCTGATGGTGGCTTCTTCAGAGCAATATTCCAATACATGTGAAATAGCAATGAATTCCTTCTGCACTTTTGTACATCTCCAAAATCCTTATGCATTCCCCAACTCAGAATTTTATAAATATTTACAGATTTGCCACTCCTTTTTTTTTTTTTTTTCCATAAATTTTAACCACTCCTTTACATACACCCTTACTCAGGATGGAGATGAAGCCAGGACACCATTTGCAAATCTATACCACAAGGGGTCTAGAGATAGAGGGACCATTTCTACCCTTTACCAATACCTCAATGACCATGACTGCAAAGTCTTCAGCAATGCTGGGCTGGGATGTGGAAACTGGCCAAGAGCACTATGCGGAAGATTGGCTTGATGTGGTCTCCAACATGCATAAGTGTACTCGTTCTGTTGCCATTAAAGAGACTGTTGTTAAGCTTAATACCAGGTGGTACTACACCCCTGTTAAAATACATAGGATCTACCAGTCTATTGCTGATACATGCTTTAGGGGATGTGGGGAAAGAGGTACACTCCTTCATACATTTTGGAGCTATGGTCTCTATGGCAACAGACTTCTTTGACCGTGTTGCAGATACCAGGTACACCTATAACATTGACCTATCAGATGTGTATCTTATTTTCTGATCTCCCAGCGGTCCCACCCCTTGTCAAAAATGTATCATTATTTCTGATCTTTTTTCTGTTAATGTTCTGATTCTTTATTGCAATACGAAGTAGAGAGATGTGTACCAAATAACCTGTTTCTTACCTTTTGTGTGAGAAATATACAGTACTCTCTATGCTCATGTAAATGTAACAGAACTTCTTATTCTACATGCAAGATCCCTTGGACACCTCCTACCATCTTTGGACGGACCATCACCACTAGGACCAAGGCCAAGAGTCTCGGAGTCATTTTTGACTCAGAAATGTCAATGGATGCCCAAATAGGAGCAGTGGTCAGTGGATCTCACCATCTGCTCCGCCTGCTACGCAGACTTATCCCCTTCATTCCAAAGGAGGACAAAGCAGTGGTAGTTGGAACAGTCATCAATTCTCGACTTGACTATGCTAACTCCCTTTACATAGGATTACCCCAATATCAACTTGCGCGCTTACAACTTATCCAAAACACAGCGGCAAGACTGATCACAGGAAAAAAACCCTGGGAATCCATCTCCCTTTCCCTGAGGAACCTACATTGGCTAAATGTAAGGAATCGGGTCGCATTCAAGACCCTCTGCCTCACCCACAAATGCGCACATGGAAACGCTCCGCAATACCTTCGTGAGAAAATAAAACACTACACACCGAATCGCAGTCTTCGATCGGCTAATCAAAATCTTCTCCTCATTCCTAAATCCCGCTACAAATCAAAGGGGGAACGGAGATTCGCTGTCCAAGGGCCACAGCTATGGAACACTCTACCAACCGACATTGGCATGGAAGAAAACCATCAGGCCTTCAGGAAGAAACTCAAGACCTACCTCTTCTAGAAGCTCGACAACCAAATGCCAATACAGCGCCTTGAGGCGATTCAGTTCGCATTGTAGCGCTATACAAGTTATTCATTCATTCATTCATTCAAATGTTTGCCATTGCTCTTATGCCATGTAAACAAAAATAAAAAACAAATAGCAATGAATGTGAAAAAGTGGTGAGGAATGGACTGAGTATTCTATACATACTCTAAGTTGCTATAAATTTATATAATTAGTATAAAGTAACAGGTGTCCAATGCACAGGGCTGGATTTATACATAGTCCACATGGATCATGACCTTTGGTGGCAGGGTTCCCACAAATCATGCTCACAGATGCAAAATACAGACCTTGACAGGTCTATTGATCTGGTAAGAGGATATATTTGCCCTGTTTTTCCTATGGGGAGCACTAAGTGTTGCACCTAATAAGAACCGGAGGACACTTTTTTTTTTTTAATTATTTATTTGTAAGTTTTTAAGACATACAATTACAGGCAACATTTCAAACATTAAGGATAGTGTCATAGTAGATAAGCTGAGTTACAATCATTAAAGAATGTAGAATATTGGGAGTATTCAAAATGCTTTAGATATCTAAATAAAATTGGAAAGAATAAAAAGGAACAATAATACATCATGGTGCTGCAGATAAGCTTATTGTATAAGAACTTAGCATCAGAGCGATCAATGTCCATTTCACATAGATCTGCAAAGACAACAGCGGTATACATTTATCATGGCTAGGTGAAATGCACTACTGTGTTATATTCAGATGAGTCCCATTTCCCCCAGATAATGTCAAATTTGGGCAGGGAGTCATCTATAACAGCTGTAAGGTGTTCCATCCTGCGAATATCTACTATGGCCAAAAGAAATTGCGCAAAGATAGGAGGGGTGGTAGCTAACCAGCATTGTGGTACAACACATTTGGCCGCCAGTAAGATAAATGCCAATTTGTTTAGGGGTTTAGTGATTTTTGGGAGAGGTAAGCCCAATAGGTAATGCATGGGTTGGAGGGTGTGACAGACCTAGCCGGGACAGGGGCTGTTGGAGGGGACTGAATGCGAGCCTCTTGCCTTGCGATTATGGGCCCTGGCATTTGGGGGAACGGTGCTCTTTGTGAGCTGACTGCCTGGGGACCCCTGAGCTGGTGTTACTTGGATTCAGCTCCATGCTGGCCCCCCCAAGACACAGACTCTGGATATGTATATGCCATATCAGCAACAGACTGAATCATACTGTTGGGACTCAAGCTGTCAGATGCTAATGTCATGAACTCCAGCCACCTGTCTGTTGTGTAAATGAGTCTAGTCTGGCTTGAATATTCCACAATGTTGTTGTGCTAATTAACCCTGTGTTGATGTTTATGGTAATATGTATTGAATAGTCATTCAATGAGCTAGGAGCCTTAAAGTCTTACCCTGAAAAGTCTTCTCTCAGTCAACTAGTCTGGGTCAATGATTAGATAATTAGCTCATGCTAATTAGGTTAGGTTTTAGTCATCCGGCTGTATATATTTGTGTGACATCTCAAATAAAAGTCATTCCTGATGTACTCCAAGACTGGTGTTGTCTAGTTCTTGGTGGTTCCTATAGCCAGATCCATTGGACTCATGTTCCAGGACTTAGGAAGCGGTATACTGGCGGAAGCCCTCAAGCCAAGTGTAGGGACATTCTGTCACATTGTTGGCAAGCAGTAGGATGCTTCCTGCAGTCTGGGACATCCAAACCTCCACCTGGATCCAAGGTCCAGATAGCAGGAGAGGAGGAGAGGTACAGATACCAGCCGCCATGGAAGACGGATTCAAAAGGAGGTTGCGAGAGATGCAGCTAAAGCACAGAGGACCAGTATCAGAGCAGGTCCCGCTGGGATTTTTTGATTCTATTCGCTGCGAACTCTGGAAGGAAGCGCTAGCCCGTGAGCGGCGTCACCAGGGAAAAGTTCTCCCCTCCAACCAGGAAAGGTACTGGTCGCAGTGTGGATTGCGGGTGCTGTTTTTGGGAGAAAAACCGCACAAGCAGCAGACTTAAGCAGAATTAAGCAGGCTGATCTGGGTAGAGATGAAGCTGGATGAGAGTTACAGAGCCCTCCGGTGGCATGTATCCCAAGCATGCCCTTGGATAACGGATGACAGCCCAATGGAAGGCTTAAGCTACGGCGGCCTGGGACTGTTGTATGTGAAGCTGACAGGGGACTCTAACTTTGGGAGTGATTTGGAGTGGCGGTTATACAAAATCATGGATTTCAGAAAAGGGCTACTGAACGTCTCGGAAGTGCACTGGGCACTGGAAGATATAGAGTTTCTTCTCTGTGGCAATGTGGCAGAGTAACAGTGTGCTTTGCCAACCTGCCCCTGCAGCTATGGACACGGACGTCTTATGGTGGATGCAGCAAGTGCTGACTCACCTTGATGATCCTGTTTCTGCATGGGATGATCTTGGATGGAGGAATGTGCCTGTCCAGCAGCATGCCAGAGAATCGGCAGTGGGAAATCTGGAAATTGCCATCCCCAAAGCTGAAGTGCTGACAACCGGCCAGGGCTCTGCCAACCTCTGCTCAGCACTGATAGCATCTTCTGGGTTCCATGGACAGGAGATGGTGAACCTATATCCCCAGACACCAGTTGCAGAGACTGGGGATTTGATAGACTTTTCTGCTGAGGAAGAAGAACCTGATGAGCCTCCAGCAGAAGAGCTGGTATTAGGGCCAAACTTCACTGTGCTCTGCCCAGCACCAACGGCAGTATCCGTGGAGTTACAAGGAACTTCCCCAGCTGAAATGCTGGTCACCGGACAGAGGGTCCAAGACCTCTGCCCCACACCTGTGGCAGTTCCGGAGGCCCAGGGTGAGGAGGTGGTGGTCACTCCTGAGAAGCAGATCAGGACCCAAGGAGAGAATGCAATCTGCACTTCACAACTGCAGCTTGAGCTGATATTGGTGGATGGGACTTCAGTCTCCACTTGTATACCCCAGGGATGCTGGGCGGTCGGCCCAGATCCCCAACAGCATGATGGAGTGAGCCCAGTCACCCTGTCTTCTCTCCAGCAGCTGAAAAGACTCCAGGGAGAAGGGCCAGTCCAGGCATCTCCCCAGCGGCGGATATGTTCTCTGAGAGAGGCAGAGGTTGGCTGGGTGAGGAATACTCTGTTTGGAACAATTTGTTTGGGGTACTGTGTGGATACTAGCATTAGAGGACTGGAACCCCTGGCTAACTTCGGAGTCAACCCATCTGGGGTCTCTTCCTGTGTTAGTCTCCTGCCGAAAGGGGAGATGTGTGACAGACCTAGCTGGGACACAGGCTTTTTGAGAGGACTGAATGTGAGCCTCTTGCCGACTGATTATGGGCCCTGGATTTTAAGGGGCACAGGGTGAATGAGAACCCCACTATAATCTGTGCTAGTCAGATTCAATGCTGTCTATATGTATATATAATGTGTGTTGTCTTATGCTGTTGGGACATACACTGTCAGATGCTAGTGTCATGAACTCAAGATGTTAATTGAGAGAGCTGATCACATTGTCCTCTATACAATGTGGTAGACGGGCCGACTCCTAGTGGAGCTCCTGCTATTGTGATAAAATGTCTTGTGGTTGTACATATGATAATGTATAATCTACTGTGTGAAGCTCAGTGACAACAAGTCTGACCTGTAGTGAAATCCTGATGGGCACAGAGTCACATTGGCCGCTTAAAGGGATTAGTTAATTAGCTCATGTTAATTTGTTACAGGTGTATTGTTAGAGTAATATGAGCAGGAGGGGGGGGGGGTCTCCTCTTCTACTGTATTATAAATACTTGTCATTTTGGTTCTAATAAAACAGTCCATGTTAGCATAAGCAAGTCTCGTCTCGTTTTGTGCTTGGGAGTGGTTGGAATATCTGAGATCTATATTCAGACTGGGAGGAAGTGGTATATAACGAAAGCACTCAAGAGGAGTGTAGGGACGTTTCGTCACAGAGGGAAATGGTTCTTCCCAATACTTTTTACAGGAGGCCATGTACTCGTGACCAAAAAGGGGTAATTATAGAACATTCCCAAAATATGTGGTAGTGGGTGCCCAGAGAGGAACCACATCTCCAGCAATAACTGTGTGGTGAGCGTTTGCAAACTGCTAGGAATTCCGGAGTTCTGTACCAAAACATAAGTATTTCATAGGCAGTCTCTCTCTGGGCTACACATCTAGAAACCTTGGAAGTGGCATTCCAAATCTTCCACCATTCACCTAGGGAGATAGGCCTATGTAGAATCTAGGATCACCTCTTCATATACGAGTGACTATGTTCGGAGATAGGAGAGGCCATATGGAGAATTTTATATATAGTGGAGATCTGGTGGGGCTCTGGAACACAACATTTCAAATTCGGTGGGTACATCTAGAGTTATTTGTGGGGTTCTAGTAATGAAGAAGTGTTTACTCTGTAGAAAGGAATAAAAGAGCGTCTTTGCGATCTTATGTTTAGATTGCAGATCAGAGAAGGAAAGCAGTTTGTTTGTCACTGGGTGTACTGAGTGTCGTAGCTGGAATACGCCTGCTTGGGTCCACAGCAGCATGGAATCATAAGATAGGCTATCAGGAATTTCTGGATTAAAGAAGATGCTTACTAAGGGTGAGCACGGGGAGGATAAGGAGTATTTACTGGAACAACGTTTCCAGATTAAAAGCGTAAATAGCATTGGGTTTAGACAGATTTTACGATGTAGGGGTATTACCTTGTCAGAGGAAGGCCATAGCATGCAGCATGGATGGGCAGGGACCGCGATTCCCATCTCTATTTCTGACCATATATTCAGGGCGTACCAGGACGTCCAGGAAGAGATAGCTCTTAGATGGGTAGCATAAAAGCATTTTATTAAATCCGGTTCCCCTAGACCCCCACTCGATTGGGGGGCCAGGAGAACTGAGCTGGCTATCCTGTGGGACGTATTGTTCTACACAAAGTTTAGGAAATTTCTGTGCAGCATTTTAAGTTGGGCCATTGGGATCATTACTGAGAGAGTCTCAAAGAGGTACAGTAATTTAGGGAGTATAGACATTTGAAGGATGTTGATCCTCCTAATTAAGGATGAGCCCGGTGTTCGATTCGAACCCATGTTCGAATCGAGCACCGGGTGTTCGCTCGCTCGGCGAGCCCAGAACTATTGGGGCCGCTCGCATCAAATTCGTGTGATGCAAGCGGCCCCGCAATGCATTGCGGCCCGCGCAGTGCAATGCTGGCTGATGATTGGCCAAGCATGCACTGTGACCCCGCATGCTTGGCCAATCACAGCGCCGGCAGCGAGGAGAGCCATAATTGGCTACAGGCAGGATGCCTGTAGCCAATTATAGCTCAGGGGCTTTAGTACACGCCCCACGGTATAAGAGGCCGCCGCGCCGGCGGCCTCGCATATTATGTTTCAGTCAGTGTCAGCGTGTCAGTGTGTTGCTGACTGCTGACAATATGTGCTTTATTTCTGGGGATATGTGTGTGCATGCTGTTAGAACAGCATTGCAGTATCACATCTGGGGGGTGTCTATAGGTGGCCTGTGAAGGGGGCAGGTTTCCTGTGCTTAGAACTTTCCCTGCAAAAAAGTGTCATTTTTGCAGGAAAAAAGCTATTTAAAATCACTCGCGGCTAATGAATTGATGGCTCCTGTAACACAGAGAACTGTCATTCATTAATAAAAAACAAAAAAAAAGCGTAGGGGTCCCCCCAAATTCAATAACCAGGCCCTTCAGGTCTGGGATGGATATTAAGGGGAACCCCAGCCAAAAAATAAAAAAATAAATGGCGTAGGGTCCCCCTCAAAATCCATACCAGACCCTTGAGGTCTGGTATGGATTTTAAGGGGAACCCTAGCCAAAAAAAATGGCGTGGGGTCCCCCTCAAAATCCATACCAGACCCTTATCCGAGCACGCAACCTGGCAGGCCGCAGGAAAAGAGGGGGGGGACGAGAGCGGCCCCCCCTCCCGCCTGAACCGTACCAGGCCACATGCCCTCAACATTGGGAGGATGCTTTGGGGGTCTAAGACCCCTAAAGCACCTTGTCCCCATGTTGATGAGGACAAGGGCCTCTTCCCCACAACCGTGCCCGGTGGTTGTGGGGGTCTGCGGGCGGGGGGCTTATCGGAATCTGGAAGCCCCCTTTAACAAGGGGACCCCCAGATCCCGCCCCCCCCTGTGTGAAATGGTAAGGGGGTACAAAAGTACCCCTACCATTTCACCAAAAAAGTGGCAAAAATGGTAAAAGTGACAGGAGACAGGTCTTTTATAATGGAGGGCACCTGGTGACCCCGCCCCCTCTGACGCACAGAGACGTCATGGGGAATTCCATGATGGCTTTCCCCATGATGTCAGAGGGGGGCGGGGTCACCAGGTGCCCTCCGTTTTAAAAGACCTGTCAGATGGAGCGGAGCCTCACACCGCGGGAGCCTCCCATTGCGCGGAGCGGCCCAAGAAGACACCGACACCGACGCCGATGCCGACGGAAGAAGATGCCGGACGAGAAGGACGAGAAGACCAGCGCAAGAAGAAGCGGATCGGAGGAAGAAGAAAATGGAAGAAGAAGATGGAAGAAGATGAAGGAAGGAGAAGATGAAGAAACCGAAGGATGAAGAAAGAAGAAAGAAGATTTTAATAAAGGAATTGTCAAAGACTGTCTCCTGTCATTTTTACCATTTTTGCCACTTTTTTGGTGAAATGGTAGGGGTACTTTTGTACCCCCTTACCATTTCACACAGGGGGGGGGGGTGGGATCTGGGGGTCCCCTTGTTAAAGGGGGCTTCCAGATTCCGATAAGCCCCCCGCCCGCAGACCCCCACAACCACCGGGCACGGTTGTGGGGAAGAGGCCCTTGTCCTCATCAACATGGGGACAAGGTGCTTTAGGGGTCTTAGACCCCCAAAGCATCCTCCCAATGTTGAGGGCATGTGGCCTGGTACGGTTCAGGTGGGAGGGGGGGGCGCTCTCGTCCCCCCCTCTTTTCCTGCGGCCTGCCAGGTTGCTAGCTCGGATAAGGGTCTGGTATGGATTTTGAGGGGGACCCCACGCCATTTTTTTTGGCTAGGGTTCCCCTTAAAATCCATACCAGACCTCAAGGGTCTGGTATGGATTTTGAGGGGGACCCTACGCCATTTTTTTTTTTTTTTTTTTTGGCTGGGATCCCCCTTAATATCCATCCCAGACCTGAAGGTCCTGGTTATTGAATTTGGGGGGACCCCTACGCTTTTTTTTTTTTTTTTTTTTTTTTTATTTTTTATCAACGACTTTTTTTTATGAATGAGTTTCAATGAATCACTGTTCTCTGTGTTACGGGAGCCGAACATTAGCCGCGAGTGATTTTAAATAGCTTTTTTACTTTCAAAAATGACACTTTGCGCAGAGACAGTTCTAAACACGGGAAACATGCGCCCCTTCGCAGGCATACTATAGACACCCCCCAGGTACGAAATTTAAAGGAATATTACACTTTTATTGTTTCAATTTAAGCATTATTAAAATCACTGCTCCTGAAAAAACGGCCGTTTTTAAAAAAAAAATTTGCATTGATACATGTCCCCTGGGGCAGGACCCAGGTCCCCAAACACTTTTTATGACATTAACATGCATATTAGCCTTTAAAATTAGCACTTTTAATTTCGAACGTTCGCATCCATTATAACTAATAGGGTTCTAAAGCTCGCACGGACTTTAGGTCCGTTCGCGGGTTCTGGTGCGAGCCGAACGGGGGGGTGTTCGGCTCATCCCTACTCCTAATTAAGGACAGGGGGAGCTTTGTCCAAGATTTGAATAGTCTGTTGATTTCTGCAAAGAGAAGAGGGAAATTTACCTGATAGAGTGTGGAATATGAAGGTGATAGGCAGATACCAAGATATTTAAGTGAATGGGTGCACCAGCAGTAATTAAAATTGTTTTGCAAGGTCACCAGTGTGTCAGTCGGGATATTTATAGGAAGGGCTTCAGTTTTGGTCGGGTTGATTTTAAAACCTGAAAGGTTGCCAAATGATTTAAGAGTTGTATGAAGTAATGGAAGTGTAATACGCGGGAGTGTAACCGTTAATAGTATGTCATCCGCAAAAAGGGACAGTTTATACTCCTGATGTCTCAACGCCACTCCCCGAATATCCGGATGAGAACGTATGTCAGCAGCAAGGGGTTCGAGACTAAGGATGAAAAGCAAGGGCGACAGGGGGCAACCCTGTCTGGTGCCGTTGCTGAGGGGGAATGACGTTGAGACATGGGAGGCCATCTGTACCTGGGATGTGGGGGTCGAATACAGTGCCTTTAAGACCTGTATAAATGGGCCAGAGAAACCATATTTTGATAATGAGGCAAACATAAATTACCAATTTAAGCGATTGAATGCTTTCTTAGCATCTAAGCTCAGCACTATAGCCGGTCTTTTAGTTTTGGTCAAGAGATCTATAAGGGCTATGGTACGCCTAGTATTGTCCCTTGCATGTCTAGTGGGAACAAACCCCACTTGGTCTTTATGTATTAGTTAAGGGAGTAGTAGGGAACGTCTATTTACTAGTATTTTAGTGAAAATTTTAGAATTAAGAAGAGCTATGGGGCGATAATTGTTGGGTAGTGATGAGTCCTTTTCTGGTTTCGGAATGACTGTTATAAAAGGCATGTAGGAACTGAGCGTGGGGGATCTTCCCATTCATCAGTGAAGCAAACAAAGCCTCCATATGAGGTAATAAAATTGGGAGGAACTTTTTATTCTAAGAATAGGGGAGTTCATCAGGACCTGGGTATTTGTGGGACGGGAGTTGATTAATAACCATAGTCATTTCTCCAGCAGTAATATAAGCGTTAAGTCCAGAGTGGTCATCAGGGGATAGAGTGGGAAAATTTAGAGAATCAACAAATGTATCGAATTTATCTTGCGTGAACTGAGATTCTGGGTCTGTGGATGGGCAATTATACAGTTTCTGATAGAAGTCTCCAAATACCTTAGTCATAGCATGGGGGCCATAGGTAGGATTGCCATCGGGCTGTATCAAAAAATCAAGTATGGAAGCATGGGGTCTTGGTTTCAGTTTGTTGACTAACATTCTGTGAGGCTTGTTAGCAAACTCATAGAATTTCTGTTTAGATCAAAGCATAGATTTAGCGATCTCGTAAAGTGTTACAGTGTGGAGACGGTCCATTGTGGGGGATTTGAGTAGGCCCTTTTCGAAGTGTTCATGTGATCACAGTTCTGGAGAACATACCGGCCGTGGGGATCCAGATAGGAGGATTTTATACGTATGGCAGAGGAGTGCTTGAGGAGAATAGCCACACCAGCTTTTCCAGAAGGGTCGGAGGCCACGTAGGCAGTGGGAAAGTATCTAGATAAAAATTTAAATGAGCCCTCTGCCTTGAAATGGGTCTCCTGAACCATGATCACGTCTGCATTAGAGGATCTGAATTCCTTCAGCGCTAGCCAACGTTTGCAAATGGAATTCAGGCCCTTAACGTTACATGAGAACTGACTAACAGCCATAACTGAGCAATGTGGACAAAGCACGCATTAAATTTATAAACCATAAATTTTGTGTATAGTATATATATATATATATATATATATATATATATATATATATATATATATATATATATTCTATATAGTATAGAAAATTGAAATAAGAGAGTGGAAACACAACTGTGTTTCTGGAGTGGATCAAAAAGGGATCCGGAAAACAATAATAAAAAAAAAAAAAGTCAAATTAAAATGAACCTGTGAGACAAAAGTGGCAACAGGATTAGATGTAGGATCAAAACGGATCCATATTAAAAAAAAAACAACAAAAAATATAAACCATATAGGTAGGAGGCCTGAGGAGGATGGGCTCCTCAAGGAACCATGGTCACAATTCGGGATCATGTTGAGGGGACATGATAGCCCGCAAGATCCGACTCACCGGCCTCAGTCCAATCCGATCAGCAAACGTGAAAGGCAAACCGGGAACTTTTCACAAGTAACTGTTCCAGGGATGGTGTCCTTGAAAGGGCACAACAGAGATGGGATGTTAGACTCTGAACCCAGAGTCTCTAAACACAGAGGTGGAGATCAGGACTTACTAGAAATGCAACATGGGAGCAACTCAAAGGTCAGTTTCAGGTGGGACCTTTAGATGCTGCATTTCTTTGAGGGATGAAGGAGGTTTTCCGGGATCTTTGGAGAACTGGGGTCCAGATCTTCCCGGGAGTAGAGAGTGGTCTGGATGTCGGGGCGTGTACTTGTAAGTCCTCTTCAGGGATATGGGGAAGTCCCAGGTTCCTAATGATTAACATTCTTGAAGATCCCTCATGGAATGTTGTGATCCATTCTTGGTCACCGATAGGCGGAATGGAAAGCCCCATCGGTACGGGATCTGGTGGTGTTGTAGATGAGCTGTAACAGGGCGCAGGGTGCGACGTTTAGCCAACATGATGGGAGATAGGTCGCTGAAGATTTGAATTTTTGAACCTTTAAATTGATCTGTTACGGGTGGCAATGGTAAAAGCTTTGTTACTTTCATAGAAATGGAAGCGGACAATGATGTCTCTAGGATTGGCACCCTGGGGGGGTTTAGGGGGCCAGCAATCTGTGTGCTCTGTCAAGGTGCCAATCTATATTGTGCTATAGTGCTCTGACAATCAGCTGGACTAAGATAGTCCGATCGTGTGTACGCGGCATAAGTGTGGCAGTGAGCAACACAGATAAGGTCAGAATTGCAACAGTAAAAGATATGAATGACACAGCATTAAAACATGTGGTTGCTACTGTGACAGAGATTAACAGGTCATTTAACCTGCCCAAGTTACAATCTCCCTCAGTCTGCTGACATAGAGACTGTGGTCCTGTGAGCTGGAAAATCTACAGCAAGGAGTGTGTTTTGACAAAGCAAATCACATGTCTGAAGTTTAAAGCATTCCAGAAATTGGTATGTGAAATATTAAAATGACATGAGGGCTATCTTCTGCAAAAATAACGAATGATTACATGACATGTGAAGGACCTAAATCAGTCACTTCCGTCACCCGTTAGACATAGAATCTAATCCCTCCAAATCCCCCCACAAATGACGTGACAAGATTATGGAGTAAATGGCCGTGACGGCCTTTTATTATTAATTTCCATAAATTAAATAAATAATATTTAAATAACTCTTAACCAACTTTTTATGTACTTTTGGTGTCTTCAAGGGTAACACCCCTCACTGGTCACTGCGACAAACTTCTTTTAACTTTAGGCCTCCAGTCGCAAGCCCCCGGACTCAGAGACGGTACTCAACCTTCGCAGTGACCTACCGTTTACCCCTTCCTGGTTAACCCTTCGTAAACCGGAAGGTACCTGATAACCCCATACAACAGATGGGTACCAACCATGTTAACCCCCATACCACCGATGGGTACCAACCATGTTAACCCCATCCTCAGATGGGTACCAACCATGTTAACCCCATCCTCAGATGGGTACAAACCATGTTAACCCCATCCACAGATGGGTACCAACCATATTAACCCCATCCACAGATGGGTACCAACCATATTAACCCCATCCACAGATGGGTACCAACCATATTAACCCCATCCACAGATGGGTACCAACCATATTAACCCCATCCACAGATGGGTACCAACCATGTTAACCCCATCCACAGATGGGTACCAACCATGTTAACCCCATCCACAGATGGGTACCAACCATGTTATATACATATAACATCCATCTTCTCCTCCTCCAAAGACCCAATCACTGCCCTCTCAATCAACTTATATCCTCTTTTTGGGGTCTTCGAGGGTAAGACACACACCTGGTCACCGTGACAAACTTATTTTAAACTTTAGGCCTCCAGTCGCAAGCCCCCGGACACAGAGACGGCCAACCGTGTTATGTCCAAATCACACACCACACTGGCTGTCCTCAACAGACAACATTAACATTAACCTAACTCGGGAGGGTGGGTGGGAATCTTCTCCTCCGCCGCTCACTAGTGATGTCATATCCCTTCCTTTCTCCAGCTTACTGACCCGAGCGCCTCCCCTTCTCCGGCCACTCCCCCTTTCTTAAAGGGGACACATTTTCCTTACTTAATATGACTGTCCTGTCCTCTCCTGTCATGCCGTCCCTAAGCCCATTCTTTTCTCTCCTTCTGCTCCGGGACTCTCTTGACATGTGAAGGACCTAAATCAGTCACTTCCGTCACCCGTTAGACATAGAATCTAATCCCTCCAAATCCCCCCACAAATGACGTGACAAGATTATGGAGTAAATGGCCGTGACGGCCTTTTATTATTAATTTCCATAAATTAAATAAATAATATTTAAATAACTCTTAACCAACTTTTTATGTACTTTTGGTGTCTTCAAGGGTAACACCCCTCACTGGTCACTGCGACAAACTTCTTTTAACTTTAGGCCTCCAGTCGCAAGCCCCCGGACTCAGAGACGGTACTCAACCTTCGCAGTGACCTACCGTTTACCCCTTCCTGGTTAACCCTTCGTAAACCGGAAGGTACCTGATAACCCCATACAACAGATGGGTACCAACCATGTTAACCCCCATACCACCGATGGGTACCAACCATGTTAACCCCATCCTCAGATGGGTACCAACCATGTTAACCCCATCCTCAGATGGGTACAAACCATGTTAACCCCATCCACAGATGGGTACCAACCATATTAACCCCATCCACAGATGGGTACCAACCATATTAACCCCATCCACAGATGGGTACCAACCATATTAACCCCATCCACAGATGGGTACCAACCATATTAACCCCATCCACAGATGGGTACCAACCATGTTAACCCCATCCACAGATGGGTACCAACCATGTTAACCCCATCCACAGATGGGTACCAACCATGTTATATACATATAACATCCATCTTCTCCTCCTCCAAAGACCCAATCACTGCCCTCTCAATCAACTTATATCCTCTTTTTGGGGTCTTCGAGGGTAAGACACACACCTGGTCACCGTGACAAACTTATTTTAAACTTTAGGCCTCCAGTCGCAAGCCCCCGGACACAGAGACGGCCAACCGTGTTATGTCCAAATCACACACCACACTGGCTGTCCTCAACAGACAACATTAACATTAACCTAACTCGGGAGGGTGGGTGGGAATCTTCTCCTCCGCCGCTCACTAGTGATGTCATATCCCTTCCTTTCTCCAGCTTACTGACCCGAGCGCCTCCCCTTCTCCGGCCACTCCCCCTTTCTTAAAGGGGACACATTTTCCTTACTTAATATGACTGTCCTGTCCTCTCCTGTCATGCCGTCCCTACGCCCATTCTTTTCTCTCCTTCTGCTCCGGGACTCTCTTTCTGAAGAGGTGTGATTACATCAATTCAAGTTAGTAATTTTACCAATGCCTCCTTAAGTAAATTATGATGTTTGGGGCTAGTATTCTTTTGAAATTATACATTTATACTGTTTTATATATTTTCTACAAATCATACACAATCTTTATTTAACTGATTCTCCATACAGACCCCCAGGAGGGAGGGAAGGAGGGAGGGAGGGAGGGAAGGAGGGAGGGAGGGAGGGAGGGAGAGCAGGATAAGTCACTTCTCCAGCTAAGTGAAATTTAGTTACAAAATAAATAGAAATGTTTGCTTTCCAAAGCACAGTAAATGTGCACTTAGCTTGGTGATTAAAGTGAAGTTGTGCTTACTTTAATTATCTAATCACGTGCAAACAAAACTATTCTAGTAAATATAGTAACTATCACTTCACTTAAGTTAAAGTGTTAAATGAACATTGACATTGAAGAGTGGGTTTTTATAAGTAAACATTGCCCACTCATTTAGTAAATTAACACCATTTAATTTCTTGTGTAAATTTTCACTACTGTGCTATTAAACTATTGAGATCTATAGGCAGCATTTTTAAGCAAAACAGCTAAGGTCAGCTCAGTAAAAAAGAGCATAATACACCTTACTAGAAATTTAAAAAACTGCATATGCAATATTTCATATTGATAAGCATTTTACTAACAAAATATAATAAAAAAATGTATTTCAAATGAATATAGTTGTCAGGACATCAGTATATTCCCCCTCAGTCAAAGCTCTTTTATAGAGTATAAGCTGGACTTCACACTGTTTCCCATTCCTCTTCTGTATGCTCCAGCTGAAGTTCCAGATTGTCTCCAATACTTCTCAGCTCAGACCAGCATTAAAACACAAATAACACCATAGTGTAACATGGATAAGATTGGAACTGTCAGATTTACCTGAAACGCTTTCCACCATTAAGATCAGAACTTCCAAGGTATTCCCTTTTCCACCACAGATTTTTCTTCCTTACAAGTCAACTTGAAATTTGCCACAGGCTCCAGCCCCTCTCCTTCACTCCTTCAGTGCGGCTCAAATTCATCTCCTAAAATTCTCAGTAGGGATGAGCCGAACACCCCCGGTTCGGTTCGCACCAGAAACTGCGAATGGATCGAAAATTTGCATGAACTTTAGAACCCCATTAAAGTCTATGGGACACGAATGGGTTCAAAATCAAAAGTGCTAATTTTAAAGGCTAATTTGAAAGCTATTGTCCTGAAAAGGGTTTAGGTTGTTTTTTTCAGGAGCACTGATTTTAATGACGCTTAAAGTGAAAAAAAAAGTGAAATATTCCTTTAAATATCATGCCTGGGGGTGTCTATAGTATGCCTGTGAAGTGGCACGTCTTTCCCGTGTTTAGAACAGTCCCTGCACAAAATTAAATTTCTAACAGAAAAAAAGTCATTTAAAACTGCTTGCACTTTTAATGTAATGTCTGGTTCCGGCAATATGAATGAAAATCATTGAGAAAAATGGCATGGGTAGCCCCCCTGCCCATTACCAGCCCCTTTGGGTCTTGTACGGATATTAAGGGGTAACCCTGTACCCAAATTTAAAAAAGGAAAGGCGTGGGGCCCCCAGGCCCTCTATACTCAGAACAGCAGTATAAAGGCGGTGTAAACAAGACAGGGACTGTGTAGGTTTGTTGTTAAGTAGAATCTGTTTGTAATTTTGAACTGGTACATTTTTAAAGTGTAGCTCCAGTCAAAAAAAATCTATTTTTAAGCTTTTTGGAAAACATAAGGAAGGGTTATCACCCCTGTAACATTTTTTTTCCGTCTGTGCACCTCTTCAGAAGATTTCAACTCACTTTCTGTCCCAATGACAAATGATTTTTGAAAATGTGGGGTTTTTAGTAAAACAAGGATTAGGATAAAGCATCAGTGGAGAGAGGAGACGTTTTCCCCATATCAACTCTTACAGGAGAGAATTTCCCTTCCTAGGGGTAGATTTCATCACACTTCCTGTTGTCTCCTTCCGTTTGCAAGTAGGAGACGTTTGTAAGTTGGATGTTTGAAAGTAGGGGCCTGCCCTATATGCTCTGCAGAAATTTGGGCCCAAGGTGTTGGTGTTGCCACAACACTGTAAGCCCTCAAAGTGACTCTTGGTGGGCGCTGGAACGCCCTGCTGTGAACTATTATATCAAGAATTGTAATTACATGACATTGTTGAACAGTGGTAGAAAAATTGGGCCTTTGGTGCTGGTGCCATAACACTGTAAGTCCTCACAGTTACTCTTGGTGGGTGCTGGAACGGGCCCTGCTGTGAAATATTATATCAAGAATTGTAATTACATGCACCTGTTGAACAGGGGCAGAAAAATTGGGCCTTAGGCACTGGTGCCACAACACTGCAACACCTCACAGAAACGCTAGTTGGAGCGCAGGAATGAGCCCTGCTGCAAAGTATTGCATCAGAAATTGTAATTACACGCCCCTGTAAAACAGGGGCTAAAAAATTGGGCCTTAGGCACTGGTGCAGGTGCCACGACACTGCAACCCCTCACAGATACTCTAGTTGGAGTGCAGGAATGAGCCCTGCTGCAAATGATTGCATCAAAAATTGTAATTACACGCCCCTGTCAAACAGGGGCTGAAAAATTGGGCCTTAGGCACTGGTGCTGGTGCCACGACACTGTAACCCCTCACAGATACTCTAGTTGGAGCGCAGGAATGAGCCCTGCTGCAAAGTATTGCATCAAAAATTGTAATTACACGCCCCTGTCAAACAGGGGCTAAAAAATTGGGCCTAAGGCACTGGTGCTGGTGCCACAACACTGCAACCCCTCACAGATACTCTAGTTGGAGTGCAGGAATGAGCCCTGCTGCAAATTATTGCATCAAAAATTGTAATTACACGCCCCTGTCAAACAGGGGCTGAAAAATTGGGCCTTAGGCACTGGTGCTGGTGCCACGACACTGTAACCCCTCACAGATACTCTAGTTGGAGCGCAGGAATGAGCCCTGCTGCAAAGTATTGCATGAAAATTTTTAATTACACGTCCCTGTCAAACAGGGGCTGAAAAATTGGGCCTTAGGCACTGGTGCTGGTGCCACGACACTGCAACCCCTCACAGATACTCTAGTTGGAGTGCAGGAATGAGCCCTGCTGCAAAGTATTGCATCAAAAATTGTAAGGAACACAATTTGCTGAACCATTTTTTGGAAACATTTAGTTCCCATAAAGTGTTGCCAACATCCCGATATAGATTTTTTTGTGAAATCTCCAAAGAGAAACACTAGTACCCCCCCCCGGTACAGTAGGACTTTAAGGGCAAAAAAAAAAACATATGAATATAGATATGAGGCATCCTTCGATCGCCTAACATGTTTCGGGATACAATCCCTTCTTCAGAGGCGCTTTGTCAAAGGAGTATAAATATATTCTGAAAGAGAGCAAAATATGAGTTTCAAGAAACATCTGAAACAGAGAAATGATTTTGCAGTGCTTGAATCAAAAATTGTAATTACACGCCCCTGTTTCAGGGGCTGAAAAATTGGGCCTTAGCCACTGGTGGCGGCGCCCAGAACCAAAAATGTTCTTCCAAGCTATCAGCAGGATCATTGAGGAGGAGGAAGAGGATAGTCAGTCAGCATAACAGGATAGTCACTCAGCATCAGCATAGGCTTGAAGGGATCTGACATTTAAAAAAAAATTATTCAGTTACATCAGCTTCAGGTGCTTGGTAGCTGGTGGTGATCCAAGACTGATTCATCTATGAAGGTCAGTCGATCAACTGAGTCGGTGGACAGGCGCACCCTGTGATCAGTTACAAAGCCTCCAGCAGCACTGAATGTGCGTTCCGAAAGAACGCTGGATGCAGGACAGGCCAGTAGCTCAATTGCATACTGTGCAAGCTCTGGCCAGTGATCCATCCTCAAGACCCAGTAACCCAGGATTTTCTGTGGGAAAGGTGTCCAAGTCTGACCTTGCCCCTAGGTATTCCTGGAACATGTAAATCAGACGCTGGGGATGGTTGCTGGAACCGATCATACCTTGGGGCCGCGGACTAAAAAATTGTCTGAACGCATCGGTCAGGCGGCCACCTTCTCCACCGCTCCTACTGTGACTGACCGAAGCCTCAGCAACACGTTGTCCAGGACCAGGAATTTGGAACCTCCCAGTCTCTGGGAATGCGTTGCACAGACATTTCTGCAAGGCCTCCCGAAGATGTCTCATTCTCTGCTCCCTCTGCGACGGCAAGATAAGGTCCGCAACCTTTCCCTTGTACCGTGGATCAAGGAGAGTTGCCAGCCAGTAATGATCCCTCTCCTTGATCCGCTGAATACGAGGATCCTTCCGCAGGCTTTGCAGGATCAGGGAGGCAATGCAGCATAGGTTAGCTGAGGCATTCGGTCCGGAGTCCTCTGGGTCACTAAGGACGACATGATCCACAGCCACCTCCTCCCAGCCACGTACAAGTCCACGGGTTTCTTGGGACTGTAAATGAAAAGACTGCTGCTGATGCTGAGTGCCAGGCTTCACCTCCATGCTGACACAATCCTCCTCCTC
Organism: Lithobates sylvaticus; assembly: GCA_028564925.1. Taxonomy (NCBI): domain Eukaryota; kingdom Metazoa; phylum Chordata; class Amphibia; order Anura; family Ranidae; genus Lithobates; species Lithobates sylvaticus. The sequence continues at coordinate 244,992,579 of CM053029.1, read as the reverse complement.
CTTGTCCTCTTCCTGTGTAATCGGTGGGCCAGCAGAAAACCCGGTATGGATAAAGGGGGCCTTGAGAGGCAAGGAAGTCCTCCGCTTCCTGCCTCTGTTCTGCCTCAAGGGCCCTGTCCATTATCCCATGCAGCGTGTGCACCAACAGGTATAAGAGGTACAGTGTCACTGATGCATGCACTGTCACTGCTCACCATCCTCGTGGCCTCCTCAAATGGTGACAGGACAGTGCATGCATCCCTGATCATGGCCCACTGGCGTAGGGAAAAAAAACGAGCTCCCCTGACCCTGTCCTGGTGCCGTAGTCACACAGGTACTCATTGATGGCCTTCTGCTTGAGTTCCACCTGGTGGGCATGTCACAGATTAGGCGGTTCTTGGGCAGGTTCAATTCCTTTTGGAGCTCAGCCAGCCAAGCACTGGCATTATATGACCGGCGGAAATGTACACAGACATTCCTGGCCTGCCTCAGGACATCCAGTAAGCATGGGTACCTGCCCAAGAACCGCTGCACCACCAAGTTAAGGATGTGAGCCACACAGGGCACATGGGTCAGTTGCCCCTGTCGGAGGGCGGAGAGGAGGTTGGTGCCATTGTCGCAAACCACCATTCCTGGCTTAAGCTGGCGTGGCATCAACTACCTCTCACCCTTCTCCTTCAGAGCTGCCAGAACCTCTGCCCCAGTGTGGCTTCTGTCCCCCAAGCACACCAGTACAAGCACGGCATGGCATCTTTTTGCCTGCGTACTTGCGTAGCCCCTTGAACGCCTACGGAGCACTGCTGGTTCCGAGGACAAAGCACAGGAAGAGGCCATGGAGGAAGAAGAAGAGGAGGGGGTGGAGGAGAGAGGTGTGTCACAATCACCAGTAGTAACATTTTGGAGGCGTAGTGGTGGAACAACCTGCAATACTACTGCACCTTGTCCTGCATCCTTCCCAGCTGCCAGAAGAGTCACCCAATGTGCCGTGAAAGATAGGTAACGTCCCTATCCATGCCTGCTGGACCATGAGTCAACGGTAATATGCACCTTACCGCTGACCGCCCTGCCAAGCAAGGCATGGACATTGCCTTCCACATGCCGGTAGAGAGTCGGAATCACCTTCCGTGAGAAAAAGTGGCGTTTGGGAACCTGCCACTGAGGACCCGCACATTGCACAAACTCACGGAAGGGGGCAGAGTCTACCAACTTAAAAGGCAGCAGTTCTGCAGTGCTAGCAATTTAGCCAAGCTAGCATTCAACCGCTGGGCATGTGGATGGCTGGGAGTGAACTTCTTTTGACGGTCCAGCAGCTGGGGCAGGGAAATTTGCCTGCTACAATCGGACGTCAGTGTACCGCTAGCAGATTGCCCGCAAGTACTTGGCTGTGACACACCTAATTCTACACCTTCATTCCTCTCAGTGCAGGTTTCAGAGAGCACTGAAGGTATAGTGGTGTTGGAGATCCCAGATGATGAGGAACAAGGAGAGGTCGGCTTTGTTCTTTGGTGTGGATCTTTAAGGTACGCTTGCCAACGAACTGCATGGCAGGTCAACATATGTCTGGTCAAGCATGTGGTGCCCAAGCGGCTGATGTTTTGGCCACGCAAGATACACTTGAGACATATGTTGCAAATAGCAGCGGTGCGATCTGATGCACTCGTCTCAAAAAAGGCCCACACCAAAGAACTTTTGGAATAACGCGCAGAGGCAGCGCCCTGCACAGGCGGCGCTCTCCGGTGTGATTCAGTCGGTGTGCTGCCCTTAAGCTGGCCCCTGGAGGGCATCCTGCCCCATGGATGTGCCTCCTCCTCCTCTCTTCTATCAGGCACCCATGTGGAGTCAGTGACCTCATCATCCCCTCCCTCCTCATCACTGGAGCAAACATGGCAGTATGCTGCAGCTGGTGGAACATGACTGCCAGATTGCTGTCCTTCTTGGGCATCCCCTCTCTCCCTCTCCCTCTGGGCTCACGCTACTGCCTTCCTCTAGCTGGGTATCATCATCAGAGCCTTCAAAACGCTGGGCATCCTCCTGGAGCATGTACTCAACACTGTGCTCAAACAGTTTGGGGGACTCCTCAGGAGGACATCGTGGGTCTAGGGAAGGAGTGACTGATGCCATTGAGATGATGGAAGAGGCAGAATTGGCAGCTGCTTTGCCAGTACCCTAAGCCTGGGTGAGAGAGGATGAGGAGGATGAGAAGGGCTTGGTCATCCACTCTACCAAGTCTTTGGCATGTTGCGGCTACACATTTCCAGCTGACGAAAATAAGGACAAGCGTGTCCCATGGCCACGTGCTGATGAGGATAGACACAGAGCCTGCTTGCCCTCTTTTATTGCCTTGTGACTGTCTGCCTCTCCTTGCTGACCTTCCCGACATACTAATGGCCTGCAGGAGATGAGAACATCAGCAATCGGGGTAGCTTCAAGTGTACACTGTCCAGGTGGCACAATGCACCGACTGCAACTGCTACAGCTGCCTGTGGTATAGGAACAGAACAACACAAGCAATTGGGGTAGCTTCAGGTGTACACTGTGCAGGTGGCACAATACACCGACTGTAACTGCTACAGCTGCCTGTGGTATAGGAACAGAACAACACAAGCAATAGGGGTAGCTTCAGGTGTACACTGTCCAGGTGGCACAATACACCAACTGTAACTGCTACAGCTGCCTGTGGTATAGGAACAGAACAACAACAGCAATTGGGGTAGCTTCAGGTGTGTACACTGTGCAGGTGGCACAATACACTGACTGTAACTGCTACAGCTGCCTGTGGTATAGGAACAGAACAACACGAGCAATTGGGGTAGCTTCAGATGTACACTGTCCAGGTGGCACAATACACCGACTGTAACTGCTACAGCTGCCTGTGGTATAGGAACAGAACAACAACAGCAATTGGGGTAGCTTCAAGTGTACACTGTGCAGGTGGCACAATACACCGAATATAACTGCTAAAGCTACCTGTGGTATAGGACCAGAAGAACACGAGCAATTGGGGTAGCTTCAGGTGTACACTGTCCAGGTGGCACAATACACCGACTGTAACTGCTGTAGCTGCCTGTAGCCAATTATGGCTCTCTTCGCTGACGGCGCTGTGATTGTCCAAGCATGCGGGTTATAGTGCATGCTTGGCCAATCATCAGCCAGCAATGCACTGCGATGCTGCAGTGAGTTATGGGCCGTGACACGACACAATTTGGTGCGAACGGCCCATAATGTTCAGCCAGCAATGCACTGCGATGCTGCAGTGAGTAGAATGTTCTTTTTTAGCACAGGGATTAATCTTATTTACACATTTAGAACTGTTCATTTGGACAATGAATGTTTTTAACTCTAGCTGGATTTAGCTCAGGTCTTTTAAATGCATAATTAAGATATCTCTCTCTCTTGGCCTGGGATCCTGCGTGACATAATTGACCAAATATTGTCATGACTGGGGGTATCTACTGGGGGTTTGTGCAGGAGGACAGTGAAAACGGTGCGTTTGGGTCAAACATAAAAATACAAGATGAACATTCTGCACACTTCTATACCCTTTTAAGCAAACCTTGCAATAATAAAATAGGGCTATTTAGTTCACACATATTGCAGTACGTTTAAGCTGGCCAACTGCATCAAAGTAATCCTTTTTTAGCCAGTCCTACTCTGCTTTGCCACCACAATGCCAACCTGTGGCAAACAGACATAAAATGGGGGAGAGCTACACTATTTACGTCTGGCCACTGACCTGCTATACAATAGAAACAAGATATACCTGTGCTCAGATCCCAATAGCTCGTACATGCATATAATCTACCAGGTGCTAAAGGGGTAGGACCACATATTAACACAAAAAATACTGGATGAACCATCTGCATACTGCTATACCCTAAAACTGAAGCTCATAGCTAATATATACATACATATATATATATATATATATATATATATATATATATATATATATATATATATATATATATACATATACATATATATATACCATTAAGAGAGTATTAATATTAATAATCCCAATGTGAAGTATAAATTAAAATGTGACATAAGTGCTGAGGGGAAATGGTGCACAAAAAAACTAAACAGGAAATAAAGGACTATAATTAAAGGGAAATGTAAATAATAATAAAAAAAAAAACTCAATTGGAGTAACACAGGGGGAGTTAAAGAAACAGCAAAGAAAGGTGACAGGTACAGGCACAATACATAGAATATTGAGCTTAATGGTAGATGCAGCCAGGGTAGAGTATTACAGGCCATAAGGGGACAGAAATTCAAAAACACCTAATGAGTTTGGTTATTTGTGCCATTTTCAGGGATGTTATTTTTAGTCTGCAGCAATAGGATATAACAACTGATTTTCAGGGGCCCTGGCTCATATATTTCATTGGGAATGTCTCTCTCTACCCCTTCCTCTATTAAGTGCAAAAGCTGACGGATCTGCTGCTACACTTATTCTCTCCTCTATTCTCATGTGGCTAGCTGCTCTATCTGCAATAAATATGAACTTCCTTGTTTACAATTTTTCATACTTATAGGAATAAAACACAATGTAAAGCCATGGGACATTTTGTGGATATCATATTTAGCAGTAACATTATACATGTTAACATTGGAATTGAATAAACACTAAGTAAAGGCAGTTTACTTCAATCTTCCAATATCGTTACCACTGTGGTACTGAGTGTGGAGTGCTATCACAGCTGATCCCCAGCTGTTTTGTTTACAAAAAACTGCAGTTGGCCAAGAATCTGTCATTTACATTAGCACTACTGTTGTAAAATGACAGATCTCTGGTCAGCTTCTGTCTGTCTGTTAACATATTATCTGCTAAATACTTAATTCAGAGATAGCAAATCTGACATAAACAACCCGTCACTTCTCCCTAACCTGTGCAACTACAGTATCTCACAAAAGTGAGTACATCCCTCACATTTTTGTAAATATTTTATTATATCTTTTAAAGTGGTAGTTAACCCTAGAAAAAAAAACCTGCAAGACAAAGGCATAACGAGCTAGTATGCATAGCATACTAGCTCATTATGTATTACTTACCTTAGATCGAAGCCCCCGCATTGGTCTTCGTTCACCGCTCTGGCCATCAACATCACTCCCGGAGTTACTTCCGGGTATCGTGGGCTCCGGTGCTGTAAGTGGCCGGAGCCAGATGACGTCACGGGCGCCGCCGATAGCGTCACAGTCTAACTGAATCAACGGCACGTACATGCCGTTCCTTCAGCTTGCTTTAGTGCGCATGTGCCGATGACGTTGGCACATGCAAATACAGGGGATATCTCCTAAACCATTCAGGATTAGGAAATATCCATGACGACATCACAGAGCTGGTGGATGTTAGAGACCTTGTGCTCCTTCACCTTCTGTTTGTGGATGCCTCACAGATACTCAATAGGGTTTAGGTCTGGAGTAGGGATGAGCCGAACCCCCCCCCGTTCGGCTCGCACCAGAACCCGCGAACGGACCTAAAGTCCGTGCGAGCTTTAGAACGCTATTAGTTATAATGGATGCGAACGCTCGAAATTAAAAGTGCTAATTTTAAAGGCTAATATGCATGTTAATGTCATAAAAAGTGTTTGGGGACCTGGGTCCTGCCCCAGGGGACATGTATCAATGCAAAAAGAAGTTTTAAAAACGTCAGTTTTTTCAGGAGCAGTGATTTTAATAATGCTTAAATTGAAACAATAAAAGTGTAATATTCCTTTAAATTTCGTACCTGGGGGGTGTCTATAGTATGCCTGTGAAGGGGCGCATGTTTCCCGTGTTTAGAACTGTCTCTGCGCAAAGTGTCATTTTTGAAAGTAAAAGAGCTATTTAAAATCACTCGCGGCTAATGTGTATTGACGGCTCCCGTAATACAGAGAACAGTCATTCATTGAAACTCATTCATAAAAAAAAAGTCATTGATAAAAAATAAAAAAAAAATGAAAAAAAAAAAGCGTAGGGGTCCCCCCAAATTCAATAACCAGGCCCTTCAGGTCTGGGATGGATATTAAGGGGAACCCCAGCCAAAAAAAAAAAAAAAAAAAAATGGCGTAGGGTCCCCCTCAAAATCCATACCAGACCCTTGAGGTCTGGGATGGATTTTAAGGGGAACCCTAGCCAAAAAAAATGGCGTAGGGTCCCCCTCAAAATCCATACCAGACCCTTATCCGAGCACGCAACCTGGCAGGCCGCAGGAAAAGAGGGGGGGACGAGAGCGCCCCCCCCTCCCGCCTGAACCGTACCAGGCCACATGCCCTCAACATTGGGAGGATGCTTTGGGGGTCTAAGACCCCCAAAGCACCTTGTCCCCATGTTGATGAGGACAAGGGCCTCTTCCCCACAACCGTGCCCGGTGGTTGTGGGGGTCTGCGGGCGGGGGGCTTATCGGAATCTGGAAGCCCCCTTTAACAAGGGGACCCCCAGATCCCGGCCCCCCCCCTGTGTGAAATGGTAAGGGGGTACCCCTACCATTTCACCAAAAAAGTGGCAAAAATGGTAAAAATGACAGGAGACGGTCTTTGACAATTCCTTTATTAAAATCTTCTTTCTTCTTTCTTCATCCTTCGGTTTCTTCATCTTCTCCTTCCGTCATCTTCTTCCATCTTCTTCTTCCATTTTCTTCTTCCTCCGATCCGCTTCTTCTTGCGCTGGTCTTCTCGTCCTTCTCGTCCGGCATCTTCTTCCATCGGCGTCGGTGTCGGTGTCTTCTTGGCCGCTCCGCGCAATGGGAGGCTCCCGATGTGTGAGGCTCCGCTCCGTCTGACAAGTCTTTTAAAACGGAGGGCACCTGGTGACCCCGCCCCCCTCTGACGTCATGGGGAAAGCCATCATGGAATTCCCCATGACGTCCCCATGCGTCAGAGGGGGCGGGGTCACCAGGTGCCCTCCATTATAAAAGACCTGTCAGACGGAGCGGAGCCTCACACAGCGGGAGCCTCCCATTGCGCGGAGCGGCCCAAGAAGAGACAGAGACACCGACGCCGACGGAAGAAGATGCCGGACGAGAAGGACGAGAAGACCAGCGCAAGAAGAAGCGGATCGGAGGAAGAAGAAAATGGAAGAAGAAGATGGAAGAAGATGACGGAAGGAGAAGACGGAAGGAGAAGATGAAGAAACCGAAGGATGAAGAAAGAAGAAAGAAGATTTTAATAAAGGAATTGTCAAAGACTGTCTCCTGTCATTTTTACCATTTTTGCCACTTTTTTGGTGAAATGGTAGGGGTACTTTTGTACCCCCTTACCATTTCACACAGGGGGGGGGCGGGATCTGGGGGTCCCCTTGTTAAAGGGGGCTTCCAGATTCCGATAAGCCCCCCGCCCGCAGACCCCCACAACCACCGGGCACGGTTGTGGGGAAGAGGCCCTTGTCCTCATCAACATGGGGACAAGGTGCTTTGGGGGTCTTAGACCCCCAAAGCATCCTCCCAATGTTGAGGGCATGTGGCCTGGTACGGTTCAGGTGGGCTTCCTGCGGCCTGCCAGGTTGCGTGCTCGGATAAGGGTCTGGTATGGATTTTGAGGGGGACCCCACGCCATTTTTTTTGGCTAGGGTTCCCCTTAAAATCCATCCCAGACCTCAAGGGTCTGGTATGGATTTTGAGGGGGACCCTACGCCATTTTTTTTTTTTTTGGGCTGGGGTTCCCCTTAATATCCATCCCAGACCTGAAGGGCCTGGTTATTGAATTAGGGGGGACCCCTACGTATTTTTTTTGGTTTTTTATCAATGAATGACAGTTCTCTGTGTTACAGGAGCCATCAATTCATTAGCCGCGAGTGCTTTTAAATAGCTTTTTTCCTGCAAAAATGACACTTTTTTGCAGGGAAAGTTCTAAGCACAGGAAACCTGCCCCCCTTCACAGGCCACCTATAGACACCCCCCCAGATGTGATACTGCAATGCTGTTCTAACAGCATGCACACACATATCCCCAGAAATAAAGCATATCTTGTCAGCAGTCAGCAACACACTGACACGCTGACACTGACTGAAACAGAATATGCGAGGCCGCCGGCACTTATACCGTGGGGCGTGTACTAAGCCCCTGAGCTATAATTGGCTACAGGCATCCTGCCTGTAGCCAATTATGGCTCTCCTCGCTGCCGGCGCTGTGATTGGCCAAGCATGCGGGGTCACAGTGCATGCTTGGCCAATCATCAGCCAGCATTGCACTGCGCGGGCCGCAATGCATTGCGGGGCCGCTCGCATCACACGAATTTGATGCGAGCGGCCCCAATAGTTCTGGGCTCCCCGAGCAAGCGAACGCCCGGTGCTCGATTCAAACATGGGTTCGAATCGAACACCGGCCCAGTCTCTGAAGGGATCATGCTCTGCTTCCGCATGTCACAGTACATGTTGGCATTCATGGTTCCCTCAATGAACTGTAGCTCCCCGGTGCCGGCAGCACTCATGCAGCCCCAGACCATGACATTCCCACCACCAACCATGCTTTACAATAGGCAAGACACACTTGTCTTTGTACTTTGTACCTGGTTGCCACCACAGATGCTTGACACCATATGAGCCAAATAAGCTTATCTTGGTCTCATCAGACCACAGGACATGGTTCTAGTAATCCATGTCTTTAGTCTGCTTGTCTTCAGCAAACTGTGGGCTTTCTTGTGCATCACCTTTAGAAGAGACTTCCTTTTGGGACTACAGCCATGCAGACCAATTTGATGCACTGTGCGACGTATGGTCTGAGCACTGACAGGCTGACCCCCTACGCTTCAACCTCTGCAGCAATGCTGGCAGCACTCATACATCTATTTCCTAAAGATAACCTCTGGATATGATGCTGAGCACGTGCACTCAACTTCTATGGTCGACCATGGCGAGCCATGTTCTGAGTGGAACCTGGCCTGTTAAACCGCTGTATGGTCTTGGCCACCTTGCTGCAGCTCAGTTTCAGGGTCTTGGCAATCTTCTTATAGCCTATGCCATCTTTATGTGCGGCAACAATTCTTTTTTTCAGATTCTCAAATAGTTCTTTGCCATGAGGTGCCATGTTGAACTTCCAGTGCTCCCCATTCACACCTGAGACCTTGTAACATGGGTCACATGAATCTGGGGAGGGAAAATGGCTAATTGGGCCCAATGTGGACATTTTCACTTTGGGGTGTGCTCACTTTTGTTGCCAGCGGTTTAGACATTAATGGCTGTGGGTTCAATTATTTTGAGGGGACAGCAAATTTACACTGTTATACAAGCTGTACACTCAATACTTTACATTGTAGCAAAGTGTTATTTCTTCAGTGTTGTCACATGAAAAGATATAATAAAATATTTACAAAAATGTGAGAGGTGTACTTACTTTTGTGAGACACTGTTCATGCTCCACTGTGACTGGCATGCATGCTCTGCTTTTTGGCTCTGGCGCAAAGAGACCAGCAGAGGCAGAGAAAATAGCAGGATTGTCCCATACAGGTGCACAGCAAAAACCTGACTGATGCACCTGGAGCTGGGTAGTGATTTTGAAAAGTGGATAGCTTCTGGAGGCAGGTTTCTCCAAGCTTGCACATAATGGGGGGGGGGGGGGGGGCAGTTTGGCTGGATAACATGTCCCAGCACTAACAGAAGTACTATGCTTTTTTTTTTTTTTTTTAAGGGTGGCTTGCCCAGGTGCAGTCACACTGCACTTTGGGAAAAATTGTAGCTAACCCATGGGTTTTCGTGTGGGTTAATTGTGCTGCTCGGGACGAGCGGAGGGGGGGAAGGAACAGCAGACAGGCTCCATCTGTGCCATCGTCCAGTCACAGGAGCATTGATGGATTGGCTGGAGCATCAGCTCTGGTGCCCCCCCCAGCAGCTCTGCACGAGCCGAGGGGACTGAAATATACCAACAAGAGCGGGGCAGCCAGGAAGGGGGTTCAGGGATCCAAGAGGGCTTCGGGCCCGACACCCCCAGCAGCTCTGAACGAGCCGAGGGGGAGGACAGAAGGAGGAGGGGGCAACGGCTGCAGCGGGACCATTGGGCAGCGTGGCAGGCCACACGGCGGGTAGGCGGACGCCACCTGGCGGAGAAAGAGGGGGTTCACGGGGCGGGAGTGGTGCCAGGACCAGCCCAACTGCACAGAACCTGGGGGAGCAGGGTGGGCAGCGGGAGGGGGGTAGGGCAACGGACAGTAATACGGGTGGACAGAGGCCTACACCATCCAGGAGTCCCTCCCCAGGGGGGACTGACATTTTTTGCACAACAGGAGGACAGGAGCAGGTCAGAGGGTGAACTGTTGGAGGAAGAGGTGGGACCCAGTAAACCGCAGGCACCGGTGGAGATCGGCACAGCGGCTGTAGGGAGAGCGCCCAGTCAGCTCGGTAAATCTAGTGATAATTTGGCATTTTCTACTGCATTACTAAGTTTATTGGGTGTAGTATCTGGGGGGATGGGGAGGGCTGTACCTCCAGCGCCGTTGTTGGCAGATACTGACCAACCGCGGGCCGGGAGTGGGACCGCTAGTGGGTCCGGGGGCCAGAAACAGGAATTGTTGGAGGGCCTGCGTGCGTTGGTGGGCCGTTTGGAACACGGACAAGGTGAGTAATACGGAAAAGGGGGTGACAGAGCCCACAGCTAGGGCGGACATTGTGCGCTTGGCGGATGCGGCTAAATGCAAAGTATATGTCTGCTTCGAGGGACCGCTAGGGGATCACCTGAAGCAGGAGACAAGGGAAAAGATTTGGAAGGGTGAATACGTGGAGATTTTCTCCTTATTGCCCTTAGAACATTTTTATCTGGATAGGGTGAAACCAGACGATACTAAAAAGGAGGACGAAGAGAAGCGAAGATACTGCTTGATTCCTAGGACGTTTGCCAATTGGCTGCAAGCATTTGCCATATTGGCGGGGGTGATCGGTGAAAAGAACCCTGAACATTGTTCGGCGTTATTTTGTTACATGGATGCCATAGGGGAGGTCTATAGGGTTTACGGAGGCACGGCATGGCTCCGCTATGACGAGCAGCTCGGACAACGCAGGGCAGTTCGTCCCGCCCTGCGTTGGGATCACAAGGACATTAGTCTTTGGATGAGGTTAATGGCGTCAGCTAAAATACCAGCACAGACATTTCATGGGGGGGGGCCGGAGGTAGTAACTCCTCGGGATCGCCGGACGGAAGAAAGTGGGGAGTGTGCTGGCAATTCAATGAGGGATCCTGCAAGTTCGGGAACACCTGTAAGTTTAAGCACGAGTGTTCAGGGTGCGGGGGAGCGCATACCTACGCCAGGTGCTTCAAAAAAGGAAAACGTGCCGGAGATTCTGCGAATAAGAGGGACGACTCCGGTGATGGGGGAAAGGATGCAGCCTTTTCTAAATAGGTACCCGGACAGGGCCGTGGCAGTGTTGATTCGGAATGGGTTTCAAATTCCTCACGCGCTTCAGATTATTCCCCCTATGGCCAATAACTTAAGATCGGCACTTCAACACCCAGAGGTGATATCTGAAAAATTGGCCAAGGAGGTTTCTTTAGGTCGCATGGCGGGGCCATTTGAGACGAAACCGTTAGCCGATCTAGTGGTGTCCCCACTGGGGCTGGTCCCCAAAAAGGAACCGAACAAGTTTCGGTTGATCCATCACTTATCGTTTCCCAAAGGGGGTTCGGTAAATGATTTTATTGATCCGGAAGCCTGTACGGTTTCATACACGTCATTTGATGCTGCGGTCCTGTGGGTGAGACATTACGGGAAGGGGGCATTGATGGCAAAATCGGACGTTGAATCGGCGTTTAGACTATTGCCTGTGCATCCCGACAGTTTTAGGTTGCTGGGTTGCTGTTGGCAAGACAAATTTTATGTGGATAGATGTTTGCCCATGGGCTGCTCTATCTCATGTGCCGTGTTTGAGGCTTTTAGCTCCTTTTTAGAATGGGTGGTGAGGGACGTCTCGGGTATTGAATCCGTCATCCATTATTTGTATGATTTTCTCTGCGTGGGTCCTCCTTCTTCCAATGTTTGTGCGATACTGTTGTCCACGTTGCAGCACATTGCGGAGAGATTTCAGGTGCCTTTGGCAGCTGATAAGATGGAGGGCCCACGGACGGAGCTGAGCTTCTTGGGTATAGTGATTGATTCCATGGCCATGGAATGCAGGTTACCGGAAGAGAAGCTCAGGGATTTACAAAATGAGATTAGGGAAATACATGGGCAGAGGAAGGTGCAACTGCGTACGTTGCAATCTCTGTTGGGAAAATTGAACTTTGCGTGCAGGATCATTCCTATGGGGAGAATTTTTTTGGAGCGGCGATCGGAGGATGGAGGGACGATGTCACGCGGAAGAATCTCAAGGCCGCCATCCAGGTACTCCCCAGGGACTGAGGCAGGGCCATCACGGATCACCAGGAGCCCGAGGGGGGAGTACTCGACCCCCCCGGCTAAGAGGGCACAAACGGACAATACCGGGGGCCCCAGGCGGAACTCATGGATGGATTGGCTGGAGCATCAGCTCTGGTGCCCCCCCCAGCAGCTCTGCACGAGCCGAGGGGACTAAAATATACCAACAAGAGCGGGGCAGCCAGGAAGGGGGTTCAGGGATCCAAGAGGGCTTCGGGCCCGACACCCCCAGTAGCTCTGAACAACCCGAGGGGGGAGGACAGAAGGAGGAGGGGGCAACGGCTTCAGCGGGACCATTGGGCAGCGTGGCAGGCCACACGGCGGGTAGGCGGATGCCACCTGGCGGAGAAAGAGGGGGTTCACGGGGCGAGAGTGGTGCCAGGACCGGCCCAACTGCACAGAACCTGGGGGAGCGCGGAGGGCAGCGGGAGGGGGGTAGGGCAACGGACAGTAATACGGGTGGACAGAGGCCTACACCATCCAGGAGTCCCTCCCCAGGGGGACTGCCGTTTTTTGCACAACAGGAGGACAGGAGCAGGTCAGAGGTTGAACTGCCGGAGGAAGAGGTGGGACCCAGTCAACCGCAGGCACCGGTGGAGATCGGCACAGCGGCTGTAGGGAGAGCACCCAGTCAGCCTGGTAAGTCTAGCGATAATATGGCATTTTCTACTGCATTACTAAGTTTATTGGGTGTAGTATCTGGGGGATGGGGAGGGCATCGCCTCCAGCGCGTTGTTGGCAGTTACTGACCGACCGCGGGCCGGGAGTGGGACCGCCAGTGGGTCCGGGGGCCAAAAAAAGGAATTGTTGGAGGGCCTGCGTGCGTTGGTGGGCCGTTTTGAACACGGACAAGGTGAGTAATACGGAAAAGGGGGCGACAGAGCCCACAGCTAGGGCGGACATCGTGTGATTGGCGGATGCGGCTAAATGCGAGGTATATGTCTGCTTCGAGGGACCGCTAGGGGCTCCCCTGAAGCAGGAGACAAGGGAAAAGATTTGGAAGGGCGAATACGTGGAGATTTTCTCCTTATTGCCCTTAGAAAATTTTTATCTGGATAGGGTGAAACCAGACGATACTAAAAGGGGGGGGGGGGGGGGGGGGGGGGGGGGGGGGGGGGGGGGGGGGGGGGGGGGGGGGGGGGGGGGGGGGGGGGGGGGGGGGGGGGGGGGGGGGGGGGGGGGGGGGGGGGGGGGGGGGGGGGGGGGGGGGGGGGGGGGGGGGGGGGGGGGGGGGGGGGGGGGGGGGGGGGGGGGGGGGGGGGGGGGGGGGGGGGGGGGGGGGGGGGGGGGGGGGGGGGGGGGGGGGGGGGGGGGGGGGGGGGGGGGGGGGGGGGGGGGGGGGGGGGGGGGGGGGGGGGGGGGGGGGGGGGGGGGGGGGGGGGGGGGGGGGGGGGGGGGGGGGGGGGGGGGGGGGGGGGGGGGGGGGGGGGGGGGGGGGGGGGGGGGGGGGGGGGGGGGGGGGGGGGGGGGGGGGGGGGGGGGGGGGGGGGGGGGGGGGGGGGGGGGGGGGGGGGGGGGGGGGGGGGGGGGGGGGGGGGGGGGGGGGGGGGGGGGGGGGGGGGGGGGGGGGGGGGGGGGGGGGGGGGGGGGGGGGGGGGGGGGGGGGGGGGGGGGGGGGGGGGGGGGGGGGGGGGGGGGGGGGGGGGGGGGGGGGGGGGGGGGGGGGGGGGGGGGGGGGGGGGGGGGGGGGGGGGGGGGGGGGGGGGGGGGGGGGGGGGGGGGGGGGGGGGGGGGGGGGGGGGGGGGGGGGGGGGGGGGGGGGGGGGGGGGGGGGGGGGGGGGGGGGGGGGGGGGGGGGGGGGGGGGGGGGGGGGGGGGGGGGGGGGGGGGGGGGGGGGGGGGGGGGGGGGGGGGGGGGGGGGGGGGGGGGGGGGGGGGGGGGGGGGGGGGGGGGGGGGGGGGGGGGGGGGGGGGGGGGGGGGGGGGGGGGGGGGGGGGGGGGGGGGGGGGGGGGGGGGGGGGGGGGGGGGGGGGGGGGGGGGGGGGGGGGGGGGGGGGGGGGGGGGGGGGGGGGGGGGGGGGGGGGGGGGGGGGGGGGGGGGGGGGGGGGGGGGGGGGGGGGGGGGGGGGGGGGGGGGGGGGGGGGGGGGGGGGGGGGGGGGGGGGGGGGGGGGGGGGGGGGGGGGGGGGGGGGGGGGGGGGGGGGGGGGGGGGGGGGGGGGGGGGGGGGGGGGGGGGGGGGGGGGGGGGGGGGGGGGGGGGGGGGGGGGGGGGGGGGGGGGGGGGGGGGGGGGGGGGGGGGGGGGGGGGGGGGGGGGGGGGGGGGGGGGGGGGGGGGGGGGGGGGGGGGGGGGGGGGGGGGGGGGGGGGGGGGGGGGGGGGGGGGGGGGGGGGGGGGGGGGGGGGGGGGGGGGGGGGGGGGGGGGGGGGGGGGGGGGGGGGGGGGGGGGGGGGGGGGGGGGGGGGGGGGGGGGGGGGGGGGGGGGGGGGGGGGGGGGGGGGGGGGGGGGGGGGGGGGGGGGGGGGGGGGGGTGGGGGGGGGGGGGGGGGGGGGGGGGGGGGGGGGGGGGGGGGGGGGGGGGGGGGGGGGGGGGGGGGGGGGGGGGGGGGGGGGGGGGGGGGGGGGGGGGGGGGGGGGGGGGGGGGGGGGGGGGGGGGGGGGGGGGGGGGGGGGGGGGGGGGGGGGGGGGGGGGGGGGGGGGGGGGGGGGGGGGGGGAGGAGGACGAAGAGAAGTGAAGATACTGATTGATTCCTAGGACGTTTGCCAATTGGCTGCAAGCGTTTGCCATATTGGCAGGGGTGATCGGTGAAAAGAACCCCGAGCATTGTTCAGCGTTATTTTGTTACATGGATGCCATAGGGGAGGTCTATAGGGTTTACGGAGGCGCGGCATGGCTCCGCTATGACGAGCAGTTCCGACAACGCAGGGCGGTTCGTCCCGCCCTGCGTTGGGATCACAAGGACATTAGTCTTTGGATGAGGTTAATGGCGTCAGCTAAAACACCAGCACAGACATTTCATGGGGGGGCCGGAGGTAGTAACTCCTCCGGATCGCCAGACGGAAGAAAGTGGGGAGTGTGCTGGCAATTCAATGAGGGATCCTGCAAGTTCGGGAACACCTGTAAGTTTAAGCACGAGTGTTCAGGGTGCGGGGGAGCGCATACCTACGCCAGTTGCTTCAAAAAAGGAAAACGTGCCTGCGAATAAGAGGGACGACTCCGGTGATGGGGGAAAGGATGCAGCCTTTTCTAAATAGGTACACGGACAGGGCCGCGGCAGTGTTGATTTGGGATGGGTGTAAGTATGGGTTTTGAATTCCTTGCACGCTTCAGATTATTCCCCCTATGGCCAATAACTTAAGATCGGCACTTCAACACCCAGAGGTGATATCTGAAAAATTGGCCAAGGAGGTTTCTTTAGGTCGCATGGCGGGGCCATTTGAGACGAAACCGTTAGCCGATCTAGTGGTGTCCCCACTGGGGGTGGTCCCCAAAAAGGAACCGAACAAGTTTCGGTTGATCCATCACTTATCGTTTCCCAAAGGGGGTTCGGTAAATGATTTTATTGATCCGGAAGCCTGTACGGTTTCATACACGTCATTTGATGCTGAGGTCCGGTGGGTGAGACGGTACGGGAAGGGGGCATTGATGGCAAAATCGGATGTTGAATCAGCGTTTAGACTATTGCCTGTGCATCCCGACAGTTTTAGGTTGCTGGGTTGCTGTTGGCAAGACAAATTTTATGTGGATAGATGTTTGCCCATGGGCTGCTCTATCTCATGTGCCGTGTTTGAGGCTCTTAGCTCCTTTTTAGAATGGGTGGTGAGGAACGGGTATTGAATCCGTCATCCATTATTTGGATGATTTTCTCTGCGTGGGTCCTCCTTCTTCCAATGTTTGTGCGATACTGTTGTCCATGTTGCAGAACATTGCGGAGAGATTTCAGGTGCCTTTGGCAGCTGATAAGACGGAGGGCACGCGAACGGAGCTGAGCTTCTTGGGTATAGTGATTGATTCCATGGCCATGGAATGCAGGTTACCGGAAGAGAAGCTCAGGGATTTACAAAATGAGATTAGGGAAATACATGGGCAGAGGAAGGTGCAACTGCGTACGTTGCAATCTCTGTTGGGAAAATTGAACTTTGCGTGCAGGATCATTCCTATGGGGAGAATTTTTTTGGAGCGGCGATCGGAGGATGGAGGGACGATGTCACGCGGCAGAATCTCAAGGCCGCCATCCAGGTACTCCCCAGGGACTGAGGCAGGGCCATCACGTGTCACCAGGAGCCCGAGGGGGGAGTACTCGACCCCCCCGGCTAAGAGGGCACAAACGGAGAAAACGGGGGGCCCCAGGCGGAACTCACGGCGGGGGCTCCAGGCGGGAAGGGGGGCCACGGGCACACCGAGCGCCACATCCCCAAACAGCAAGCGATGGGACAGTCAGGACAACGCACCCCCTGCTGCTCGGGACGAGCGGAGGGGGAGAAGGGACAGCAGACAGGCTCCATCTGCGCCATCGTCCAGGGACAGGAGCATGGATGGATTTGCTGGAGCATTAGCTCTGGTGCCCCCCCAGCAGATCTGCACGAGCCGAGGGGACTGAAATATACCAACAAGAGAGGGGCAGCCAGGAAGGGGGTTCAGGGATCCAAGAGGGCTTCGGGCCCAACACCCCCAGTAGCTCTGAACGAGCCGAGGGGGGAGGACAGAAGGAGGAGGGGGGCAACGGCTGCAGCGGGACCATCGGGCAGCGTGGCAGGCCACACGGCGGGTAGGCGGACGCCACCTGGCGGAGAAAGAGGGGGTTCACGGAGCAGGAGTGGTGCCAGGACCAGCCCAACTGCACAGAACCTGGGGGAGCGGGGAGGGCAGCGGGAGGGGGGTAGGGCAACGGACGGTAATACGGGTGGACAGAGGCCTACACCATCCAGGAGTCCCTCCCCAGGGGGACTGCCATTTTTTGCACAACAGGAGGACGGGAGCAGGTCAGAGGATGAACTGTCGGAGGAAGAGGTGGAACCCAGTCAACCGCAGGCACTGGTGGAGATCGGCACAGCAGCTGTAGGGAGAGCGCCCAGTCAGCCCGGTAAGTCTAGCTATAATATGGCATTTTCTACTGCATTACTAAGTTTATTGGGTGTAGTATCTGGGGGGATGGGGAGGGCTGCGCCTCCAGCGCCGTTGTTGGCAGTTACTGACCAACCGCGGGCCGGGAGTGGGACCGCCAGTGGGTCCGGGGGCCAGAAACAGGAATTGTTGGAGGGCCTGCGTGCGTTGGTGGGCCGTTTGGAACACGGACAACCAACCCCGGGGAGGTCAGGTGCTGATGCTGGGGGGGTGTCCGGAGGGGTTGGTACATCAGCCATGGAAGGGTCACATGCCGCGGGGGCGGATGAGTCGGTGGAGAAGGTGAGTAATACGGAAAAGGGGGCGACAGAGCCCACGGCTAGGGCGGACATCGTGCGATTGGCGGATGCGGCTAAATGCGAGGTATATGTCTGCTTCGAGGGACCGCTAGGGGCTCCCCTGAAGCAGGAGACAAGGGAAAAGATTTGGAAGGGCGAATACGTGGAGATTTTTTCCTTATCACCCTTAGAAAAATGTAATCTGGATAGGGTGAAACCAGACGATACTAAAAAGGAGGACGAAGAGAAGCAAAGATACTGCTTGATTCCTAGGACGTTTGCCAATTGGCTGCAAGCGTTTGCCATATTGGCTGGGGTCATCGGTGAAAAGAACCTTGAACATTGTTCGGCGTTATTTTGTTCCATGGATGCCATAGGGGAGGCCTATAGGGTTTACGGAGGCACGGCATGGCTCCGCTATGACGAGCAGTTCCGACAACGCAGGGCAGTTCGTCCCGCCCTGCGTTGGGATCACAAGGACATTAGTCTTTGGATGAGGTTAATGGTGTCAGCTAAAACACCAGCACAGGCATTTCATGGGGGGGCTGGAGGTAGTAACTCCTCGGGATCACCGGCCGGAAGAAAGTGGGGAGTGTGCTGGCAATTCAATGAGGGATCCTGCAAGTTCGGGAACACCTGTAAGTTTAAGCACGAGTGTTCAGGTTGCGGGGGAGTGCATACCTACGCCAGGTGCTTCAAAAAAGGAAAACGTGCTAGAGATTCTGCGAATAAGAGGGACGACTCCGGTGATGGGGGAAAGGATGCAGCCTTTTCTAAATAGGTACCCGGAGCAGGGCTGCGGCAGTGTTGATTCGGGATGGGTTTAAGTATGGGTTTCGAATTCCTTGCGCGCTTCAGATTATTCCCCCTATGGCCAATAACTTAAGATCGGCACTTCAACATCCAGAGGTGATATCTGAAAAATTGGCCAAGGAGGTTTCTTTAGGTCGCATGGCGGGACCATTTGAGACGAAACCGTTAGCCGATCAAGTGGTGTCCCCACTGGGGGTGGTCCCCAAAAAGGAACCGAACAAGTTTCGGTGGAGCCTTCACTGCCGTTTCCTACTGCACATGCGCGAGTTGCGCAGTGCTTTGTGAATGGCCGGCTGTGTTCTGGGACACACACGGTTCCCAGAACACAGCGCGCACCATTCCCCAGAAGACAACGTGAGGAGAAGACTGAAGATCACTGCAGTGTAGGAAGTGGCAGATTAGGACGATCTGCCTAGCAGCCATTTCTGGTAAGTTAAAAATACGTTTTTTTTCAGATTTTTAGGGACATTTTTATGTCATTTTTTTTTTAGGGTGGCCCTCCACTTTAAAGCCCCATACACACGGTCGGATTTTCGCATGGATTCTGTCCGATCGGACAATGTTGTTGAAAAATCAGACCGTGTGTATGCACCATCGGACAGTGTACGTCGTATTGTCCGACGGACAAAGTCCTTTTAGATTTTCCGACAACACGGTCCGATCACACCAAATCCGATCGTGTGTATGGTAGTCCGACCGGACAAAGTGCTACGCATGCTCAGATCACATTACAAGACCAAAGCTATTGGCTACTAGCCTCTACGTAGTCCCGTCGTAGGCAACAAACGTCACCACGTTCAGAATGATCGGATTTTCCGACAACTTTGTCCGACCGTGTGTACGCAAAACCAACATCAGACAAAGTATGACGGACATGGTCTGACGGACCTGGTCCTCGGATAATCCGCGCGTGTGTATGGGGCTTAAGAATGCTAGAATGTGGAATGTTTTGATAAAATATATTTTTCTCTTTCAATTTCACTTGTTACTCTCCATCTCACAACAGTCTTTACCCAAACTGACACAGGAGTCTTTGCAATCCACAAACAATACCATTGCTGATGCAAATTTAGAATGAGTCACAATTTTTTGTGCTTTTTATTATTTCCAAATAATCATAATTTGAGCCCAAAAAATTTGATATGTGTACCAACATCAGAAATCAAAATGTATTTCCCAAAAATTTGAGGGTACCATCACTATTCTACACTGACCCGCAAAGAACCACCAAATATCACAGAATAAATCAAGAAGAATAACACTTGAGTAATGTAATTCCAACACCTGTATGTCAAAAGAAATGCTGTATTTATGTGTAGGAGGTTTTCACATGTTGCAGCTCTGTGGCTTAGAGGTTAGAACTTCTACTTAGCATCCCTGAGCGTCTGGGTTTAAATCCTGAACATGCTGCTTCATGTAGAGAAGTTGTCTCATCTCCCAGGTCCTAAACCTATGTCTAAATGTAGTATTTATGTGTAGGACCATTGTAAATCTTGCCAGATACACTATCTAGCCGAAAGTATTGGGACGCCTGCCTTTACACTCACATGAACTTTAACCACTTTAAGACCAGCCTCGTTTTGGATTTTAGGGTTTACATGTTTAAAACTGTTTTTTTTGCTAGAAAAAAACTTAGAACCCCCAAACATTATATATTGTTTTTTTTCTAACACCCTAGAGAATAAAATGGCGATTGTTGCAATAATTTTTTTCATACCGTATTTGCGCAGCGGTCTTACAAGTGCATTTTTTTGGGAAAAAATTCACTTTTTTGAATAAAAAAATAAGACAACAGTAAAGTTAGTCCAATTTGTTTATATATTCTGAAAGATAATGTTACGCCGAGTAAATTGATACCAAACATGTCACGCTTCAAAATTGCGCCCGCTCGTGGAATGGCATCAAACTTTTACCCTCAAAAATCTCCATAGGCGACGTTTAAAAAATTCTAAAGGTTGCATGTTTTGCGTTACAGAGGAGGTCTACGGCTATAATTATTGCTCTCGCTCTACCGATCGCGGTGATACATCACATGTGTGGTTTGACCACCGTTTTCATATGCGGGCGCTACTCACGTATGCGTTCGCTTCTGTGCGCGAGCTCGTCGGGACGGGCGCTTTAAAAAAAAAAAATTTTTTTTGTCTTATTTATTTTTCTTGATTTTATTTATTTTTACGCTGTTTTTTAAACAAAAAAATGGCTCACTTTTATTCCTATTACAAGGAATGTAAACATCCCTTGTAATAGAAAAAAAGCATGACAGGTCCTCTTAAATATGAGATCTGGGGTCAAAAAGTCCTCAGATCTCATATTTGGACTTAAATGCAAAAAAAAAAAAAAAAAATGACATTTGGAAAATGTTCCTTTAAGAGGTATGGGCGGAAGTGACATTTTGACGTCGCTTCCGCCCTGCTATGGTATAGAGACGGGTGGCGGCCATCTTAGCCTCACTCGTCTCTATACCCAGCACGGAGGAGGACCCGATCACTTCTGCCGCTGCCGACGGCTCCGGTAAGCGCCTCTCCCGCCGCGATAACAGTGATCTCGCAGCGAATCCGCCGCGATGACCACCATTATCGGAATGCCGACCGGCGCCTGAAGAGATGGATATCTCGCTTGTGGCAGCAGCTGCTGCCGTTACCGAGATATCCCTCTTCAAAAAAGGGACGTACATCGTCGTGCGCCGGTCGGAAAGTGGTTAATGGCAGCCCAGTCTTAAGCCTCGTACACATGATCCGATTGTTGGCCAACCGAGCATCTGATTTTTGTCCAAAGGGCATGTGCCAGGAACTTGTCTTGCATACTAACGGTACACAATTGTCGGCCAACAAGCGCGAACGTAGTGACGTACTACGAGGCATTTCAGCTCTTGAGCCACACCCTTTCTGCTAATTTCGTGTTTGGTGAGCATTGATTCCGAGCATGCGTGTTTGTACTTTCGACTTTTCTATGACGGATTTGTGTACTGACGATATGAAAATCAGACAACAGAACATTGTTGAATGTCGAATTTACTAGCCTGCCATACAACATTTGTTGGCTGAAAGTTGGACAACAATTGTCAGAAGGAGCGCAATGGTCAGATTTTAGGACAACAGTCTGTCAACAGACAATCCCCTGCCAAAAATCTGATCATGTGTACAAGGCTTAAGTCCGTAGGGTTAAAAATTGATTTGACCCACCCTTTGCAGCTAGAACAGCTTCTGGGAAGGCTATTAAGGCTGTCCACAAAGTTTAGTGTGTCTATGGGAATGTTTGACTATTCTTCCAGAATTGCATTTGGGAGGCCAGGCACTGATATTGGATGAGAAGGCCTGGCTCGCAGTCTCTGCTCTAATTCAGCCAAAATGTGTTCTATCAGGTTGGGGTCAGGACTCTGTGAAGGCCAGTCAAGTTCCTCCACCCCAAACTTGCTCATCCATGTCTTTATGGATCTTGCTTTGTGCACTGGTGTGCAGTCATGTTGGAACCGGAAGGGGCCATCCCCAAACTGTTCCCACAAAGTTGAGAGCATGAAATTGTCCAAAATGTCTTGGTATGCTGATGCCTTAAGAATTTCACTGGAACTAAGTGTCAGGGCTTCCGTCCGCTGCGCACGCTAGTGCGCAGGCGCACGGGTTCAGCTTCCCGGCTCATAGCCAGTGACAGGGAGAAGATGCGGCGGCGCGTGCGCACTCGTGTTCCCGCCAAGCGGCGCGCGCGCATGCGCAGTAGCGCGGCATCACCTCATGTGACCTCAACGGCCCTATAAAAGGAGGGCCTCTGTGCCCAGACAGACGCTGGTTCGTCTGACAAGCTGCTTCCTGTTTGTATCCTGTACTTGACCCTTGAAGATTGTCTTACCTGTTGCCAAACCCGGATCGTCCTGACTACTCTGCCTTCTCCTGACCTTGACCTTTGGATTGCCTACTTGGATTTGTTACCTTCTCCTGCCCTGGACCTTTGGCCTGTACCTTGGACTCTCTTCTGAATCTGCCAGTGTTTGATCCCTAGCCTGCCTTGGACTCTCCTGCTCAAGGATACCTTTGCACCTAATCTACCAGTGTTTGACCCTCGGCCTGAATTTACCTAACCTGCCTGTGTTTGATCCCCAGTCTGTTTTGCTGTGTCTCAAACTAGGAATTCGTGGACGTACTAACCTGCTCCAGTCTACCCTTCTCTACAACATCAGGAGCCCACGCCTGGTCACCATCCCACCGGTGGCTTGTGCCTCTTGGTGCCAACCGTCCCTGTGTCACCTTCAGGGCAGTGGGCGCCGAGTCGCAAGGGTAACCGCTCTCGGCATCTTGGCCTCGGTGAGTACCTAGTTCATGACAGTACGAACCAGCCATGACAGAGGCCAACAGAGCGGTTTCTCCACTGGACATGTTATGTCAGCAGGTGTCTGCCCTCACGGAAGCGGTACAGAAACTACAGGAGGGTTATGCTCAAGTCGATACTCGACTCCAACAACTGACCACGGCCACCCCTCTAGCAAGTTCAGCTTCCGGGTCTACTAGTGGGACTTCTGCACCTCAGGCTCAACCTCCACCTGCCATGATGATGGCCGTGCCTGAACCCAAGGTACCAATTCCAGAACGATTTTCAGGTGATCGCAGGAAGTTCAGGTCCTTCAAAAATGCTTGTTCCCTGTACCTTGCCCTGCAACCCCGAACCTTTTCTTCAGAGATTGTCAAAGTCGGGTTTATCATCTCCCTTCTATCCGAGGAACCCCAATCTTGGGCCCATGGTCTCATGGAACAAAGGAACCCTCTCCTTAATACTGTTGATACATTTTTTGAAGCAATGGGCCAACTCTACGATGACCCCCAACGTAAGGCCACGGCTGAGGCCACCCTGCATACCCTCTCTCAGGGTAAAAGGCCTGTAGAGGACTATACGGCGGAGTTCCGCAAATGGTCTGCCGATACCACCTGGAATGAGGCAGCCCTCCTCTACCAGTATCGACTGGGATTAAGGGAGAGTCTGAAGGACGAGTTAGCCCGGGTGGAGCCTCCTACTTCGTTGGAGGAGTTGATCCAGGTAGCCACCAAACTGGATCGACGTATGCGGGAACGTCGCTCAGAACGTATACAAGGGTCCCGACCAATATGGGTTTCCCCAAGGATGCCAGCTGCTTATCCGACCGTCCCATCCGGTCCATCGGCCCCTGAAGGGGA
This sequence comes from Lithobates sylvaticus, assembly GCA_028564925.1. NCBI lineage: Eukaryota > Metazoa > Chordata > Amphibia > Anura > Ranidae > Lithobates > Lithobates sylvaticus. The sequence continues at coordinate 244,968,966 of CM053029.1, read as the reverse complement.
ACCAATGCAGTTGGGTTTAGTCCGTCCCCGCCTTACCCAGGAAGAACGGCAGCGAAGACGGAGATCCAATCTGTGCCTCTATTGTGGGGGTTCAGGACATTTCCTCCTGAATTGTCCCATCCGGCCTAGTAAGTTGCCACCTCAGCCTTTCATGAATTGTCAAGCCGTCAATCGGGCCCAAACTTATGTGACTCTTTCTGTTTCCCTACAGTTAGCGGGAAGGAAGATCCGGCTACCAGCCGTGATTGACTCAGGGGCTTGCAGCTGCTTCCTGGATATCTCTATCGCCAAGGAATGGCACGTTCCTTGCCTCAACAAGGCAAATCCTCTATTGGTCCATTTAGCTGATGGGTCCCTTCCACAATCTGGTCCAGTAACTCAGGAGACTTCACCTATCCTCACCACCACAGATTCCGGCCACCAAGAGTTTCTACGGTTTGATCTTATATCTTCTCCAATGTTTCCAATTATCCTTGGACTTCCTTGGCTGCAAGCTCATGACCCCCAAATTCACTGGAATAGGAAGGAGGTCTCCTTCTCATCACCATATTGTCACCAACACTGCATCTCTCCAACTCCCTGCTCTGTCCTATCGGTTATCTCGACATCAGAGAATCTTCAACACATTCCCCCGGTCTATCAGGACTTTAAAGATGTCTTTGACAAAAAGAAGGCCGACCATCTACCACCACATCGGGCCTATGACTGCCCCATCGAATTGCTCACAGGCTCCGCAATTCCCTTTGGGCGCATATTTCCTCTGTCAGAGACCGAACTAAAGGCCCTCAAGGCCTATATAGATGAGAATCTCGAGAAGGGCTTTATCCGGCCATCCACCTCTCCAGCAGGGGCTGGTATTTTCTTCGTTGGAAAGAAAGATGGTTCACTCAGGCCCTGCGTTGATTATCGAGAACTTAATAAAATCACTATCAAGAACCGATATCCTCTACCACTTATTCCTGAACTCTTCCAACGGTTCCGGTCAGCTAAAGTTTTCTCTAAACTCGACTTAAGGGGTGCCTACAACCTTGTCAGAATCCGTGCAGGGGATGAGTGGAAGACGGCCTTCAGGTCTCGCTTTGGCCACTATGAATACTTGGTGATGCCATTTGGCCTATGTAATGCTCCAGCCACTTTTCAGCACCTGGTTAATGACATTTTTAGAAAATATTTGGATGACTTTTTAGTCGTGTACCTCGACGACATTCTCGTTTTTTCCGCCACTCTGGAGCTACATCGGGAACACGTCAGAAAGGTCCTCACCATCCTCAGAGCCCATCAGCTCTATCTTAAAGCTGAGAAATGCGAGTTTGAAAGATCTACCGTACAGTTTCTGGGGTTCATCATCTCCACTAAAGGCACCTCCATGGACCCACAAAAGGTCAAGGCAGTGGTAGACTGGCCACCTCCTAAGGATAAAAGAGCTGTACAGAGATTCATCGGTTTTGCCAATTTTTACAGGAGGTTCATCGCCGGTTTCTCTGCCATTGTGAGCCCAATCACCCAACTGACCCGCCTACACAGCCATTTTCAGTGGTCCCAGGAGGCCCAGGAAGCTTTTGTCAAACTAAAGACCCTCTTCACGTCTGCTCCTATCCTACGGCACCCAGACCCACTGCTACCTTTTGTCCTGGAAGTGGACGCCTCGGAGTCAGCCACAGGCGCCATCCTCTCCCAACGCCATGGGCCGAAAGCCCTGCTGCACCCAGTGGCCTTCGCCTCCCGAAGGCTCAATCCGGCCGAGAAGAACTATGATGTTGGTGATCGGGAGCTATTGGCCATTAAATCCGCGCTGGAGGAGTGGAGATACCTCCTCGAAGGAGCAGTCCACCCAATTACCATTTTTACAGACCATAAAAATCTTGAATACCTTCGCACTGCTAAACGCTTAAGACCCCGTCAAGCCCGTTGGGCACTCTTCTTTTCAAGGTTCACATTCCACATTTCCTATCGGCCAGGGTCAAAGAACGGCAAGGCAGATGCTCTATCCCGTATCTTCCCAGAGTCCTCACAGGTATCAGAACCCAGCACCATTCTTACTCCTCAGAACTTTCTACTACTCACACCTACTGACCTGATCTCCACTCTATCCACCGCTTCGGCTCACTGCAAGGATTCCATTCTGGACACCCTAGAGAGACGTGAAGGTTTATTCTGGCTCCAAGACAAGATTTTCGTCCCTACAGAGGTGAGACCTGTAGTCCTGAAAGCTCTACATGATCATAAACTAGCTGGGCACTTTGGGGTACGGAAAACAGCAGAACATATCTCTCGCACCTTTTGGTGGCCAGGCTGGAGAAGTGACTGCCAAAAATACGTATCCTCCTGTATTACATGTCAACGAAACAAGGGTCCTAGAGCAAAGCCATGGGGGTTACTAAGGCCTCTACCCATCCCAGAACGACCTTGGGCCGACATTTCGATGGATTTCATCGTGGAATTACCTCCATCACAAGGCTTCACCACTATCCTAGTGGTAGTGGATCGGCTGTCCAAAATGAGTCACTTTTTGCCTATGATCGGCACCCCCTCTGCCCTGGAGACCGCCAACATTTTTGTCAAGGAGGTTGTTAGACTCCATGGGGTACCCAAGAGCATCGTCTCGGATAGGGGCCCACAATTCACCTCAAAATTTTGGAAAGAACTTTGCAAAACCTTGGATATCAACATTTGTCTTTCATCTGCCTACCACCCACAAAGTAATGGACAAACTGAACGCACTAATCAAACTCTTGAACAATACTTACGATGTTTCTGTTCTTCCGCACAAGACGACTGGTCCTCTCTATTATCTTTTGCAGAATTTGCATATAATAACTCTTCCCATTCGACCACAAATCAGACTCCGTTTTGGGCTAACTTTGGGTTTCATCCATCTTTTCTCCCTAATGTTGTCTCTGAATCACGGGTGCCCGCTGTACAAGAACGGATAAGTTACATTCAAACCAACTTCAAAAGACTTCAAGACGCCATGCAACACGCCCAGGAAGGATATAAAAAGTATCACAACAAGGGGAGGAAGGAGAATCCTCATTTCAAGATTGGAGAGAAGGTATGGCTGGCAACTACCCATCTTAAGATCGCGTGTCCTGCAAAGAAGTTGGGTCCCAAGTTCATTGGACCATTCGAAATAAAGAAGATGGTAAACCCTGTGGCTTTTGAACTTGCCTTACCCAGTTCCTACAGAATACACCCAGTGTTTCATGCCTCCCTACTGAGACCCTTGGTCCCCAGTCCTTTCCCAAACAGAGAAGAAGTTCCTCCTCCACCTATAACAATTGATGGAGTGGAAGAATACGAGGTAGAGTCGTTACTTGGCTGCAGGAAGGTGGGCCGTCAGCTTCAATTTTTAGTAAAATGGAAGGGCTATCCACCAGAGGATAATTCTTGGGAACCATCCGGAAACTTCCATGCCCCAAGATTAATCAAGATCTTCCGACAAGAACACCCTGAATTGATGGAGAGCCTGGGCGTCCGGAGGCCGCCCCTCAGGGGGGGGCACTGTCAGGGCTTCCGTCCGCTGCGCACGCTAGTGCGCAGGCGCACGGGTTCAGCTTCCCGGCTCATAGCCAGTGACAGGGAGAAGATGCGGCGGCGCGTGCGCACTCGTGTTCCCGCCAAGCGGCGCGCGCATGCGCAGTAGCGCGGCATCACCTCATGTGACCTCAACGGCCCTATAAAAGGAGGGCCTCTGTGCCCAGACAGACGCTGGTTCGTCTGACAAGCTGCTTCCTGTTTGTATCCTGTACTTGACCCTTGAAGATTGTCTTACCTGTTGCCAAACCCGGATCGTCCTGACTACTCTGCCTTCTCCTGACCTTGACCTTTGGATTGCCTACTTGGATTTGTTACCTTCTCCTGCCCTGGACCTTTGGCCTGTACCTTGGACTCTCTTCTGAATCTACAATAGAAAAAAGTTTTGGCGGTGCCCGGATCTACCAGGTTTGCTTTAGGTATAGTTGTGAAGTTTATATAAATTGAATCTACAGAGCGATTCTAGACTTACAGTAAATCTAAATCTAGATCTCCCCCGTACCTGGAGCATATAGTAAAAAAACCCCCGTATGGGGTCCCCCTTTGAAAGGACCAGAGAGGTAAGCTAAAATAATCACTAGGACATTTAGAAAAGCCACTGCGGCAAATACCCTCCTCCAGGCCCAGAGCCACCACCCACGTTCTTTGATCAATGGTATACCCATTGGTCAATTTCTCAGGATAAAAAGAAACTGCTCAGAAAATGACCATTTTATTGAAGAAGCAGATGACCTGTACACCAGATTTAGGGAAAGGGGCTACTCACATCAGTCGCTTAGGCGAGCTAAATCTAGAGCCATGAAAAGTAATCGAACTTCACTGTTGGACAACAAGAAGGCCCCCCCGAGTACCACTGAGGATCACCCGAGAATAATCACTAGGTTTGGCTCTCAGTGGTCCCAGATAAAAGATATTTTACAAGAACATTGGCACATCCTAGAGTCTACCCCCCTAATATCCGACATAGTAGGACCAAAACCCCTTGTCACAGCTAGAAGAGCAAGGAATCTTAATGACATCCTAGTCCAGTCTGAATATAGAAGAACAAAAAACACAAAAAACTGGTTGTTAGATTCAAAACCAATAGTGGGTATGTTTCCGTGCGGCCACTGCAACATCTGCAGCTATGTACAAAAGACTAAAACCTTCCCTAACCCTAGAGGTGGTAGTGATTTTAAAATTAGAAACTTCATCAACTGTTCCTCCACTCGGGTGATCTACGTTTTGACCTGCCCCTGTAACAAAATGTACGTGGGGAAGACCAAACGTGAATTACGAATCAGAGTGAGTGAACATATAACTAGTATTAAAAAGAAAGACGATGACAGACCTATTTCACTACACTTCGCGCAGTTCCACGATAATAATCCTAAGGGACTAATGGTTAAAGGAATCTATATACTTAATTTACCGTCTAGACGGGGTGATTTTGATAATATACTTTTACAAAAAGAAAAAATGTGGACGTACTATTTAAATTCTATGATCCCCTTTGGCCTCAACACTGAATGTACAATGCAACCATTTTTGAAAAAATAATGAAGTCAAATTTGATGTAGGTACTTATCCCCCTTGCTATGTAATTAATCATATAAACATACTGAACTGAGTTATACTTAAATATAGGCAAGTAGCTTTATGAAACCTCCAGTTTCATTCCAGTATCTTAAAAAACATTAAAAAACATGAAAAATAGGTAAAAGTATCCTATTCAGTGTTTTTATGTAACATAAACTCCATCCCGTTCTGTTCTCATGTTCATCTCTATCTATGAGTCATTCAATGCACCTTGTAGTATTTGCTGAAGAGTCATAAGGGACAATGAGCACTTGGTTGCCATCTTGTGGTTAAAAGGGATATTACAGCCAATTGTACCATTTTAATGACACGGCCAGCACACTATAAAAACTGGCAATCTGTAGCTCCTCCTTGCTCTGAGGAAGTTAGCGGGGATTGGCTAACGAAACGCGTCAGCGGTGGTGACGTCAGCACGTCATCTGGGGGAAGCCAGCCCTTCCACAGCATGCCCGTGATGAGCTTTTAACTTCCTGCAGTTTCACCTAGCAGCGTTTGAAGCTAAACGAAGCGGCAAATTTGAAATAACAAGCGGACAGTTATACACACAAGAGGAGCGGCATCACACCAAGGAATTTTCTTGAGAAAAAAGCTTACCAGCACACAAGGGATGGATGAACCAGCAAGCAGGAGTGGGTAAGAAGCCTGTAAAGGCTGATGCATATACAAGCATAAATACAACTTGCCTAAGGAAGTGATGAACTTTCCATGTGAGTCTATAGTCCCCCTGCTTAACTCTGCAAACTTTCCACCCTATGCTGCTACTTGAACTAAGCTTTATAACTGCGCTCCCTGTTATGTGATGCTTTGTGCTGCTTTGCTGCTCTGCTTCAAAAACGCAATGCAATTGATTTTTCCAGCTAAACACGGACTGTTTATGTGGTTCTTTCTGTCCATTGAATTACCCTGATTGGTCAACATATATATGGATACTACAGAAGATCCACTGCTGTTTTTAAAATCTTGCTTGAAAACATATGCTGCTACTTTGAACTGCCTTAAGTTTGAATTGACATTATTTCCATTTGGAAACATCCGTCATGGGTATCCATATCTGGTTCTAAATCTAATGATGATGTTTAACCCACAATTTCTGGTTCAAAGTATTTAGTTAAAACCGTTATTATCATAGATATGGATATATGCTAAATGTTTAATTGCTGTGGTTTGTGGTTTACACCCCCCTGTTTTTAGGAAGACAACGTTGTCAATTTTAATTCTGGGAATTCCTCTGTGATCTTGTATGAAATTTTTGCTATAGGAATGGGAAGTGGTACTGTTTGCTTAAATTCATTTTTTCAGTTTTACCAATAAAGTGATATATTAAAATCTAACAGCAGATCTCCAGCCGTCCATCTTGTCTCGGGGGGTACCTCTCTGGTCCTTTCAAAGGGGGACCCCATACGGGGGTTTTTTTACTCTCTTCTGAATCTGCCAGTGTTTGATCCCTAGCCTGCCTTGGACTCTCCTGCTCAAGGATACCTTTGCACCTAATCTACCAGTGTTTGACCCTCGGCCTGAATTTACCTAACCTGCCTGTGTTTGATCCCCAGTCTGTTTTGCTGTGTCTCAAACTAGGAATTCGTGGACGTACTAACCTGCTCCAGTCTACCCTTCTCTACAACATCAGGAGCCCACGCCTGGTCACCATCCCACCGGTGGCTTGTGCCTCTTGGTGCCAACCGTCCCTGTGTCACCTTCAGGGCAGTGGGCGCCGAGTCGCAAGGGTAACCGCTCTCGGCATCTTGGCCTCGGTGAGTACCTAGTTCATGACACTAAGAGACCAAGCCCAACCCCTGAAAAACAACCCCACATCATAATCCCCCCTCCACCAAATGATTTGGACCAGTGCACAAAGCAAGGTCCTTAAAGACGAGGATGAGTGAGTTTGGGGTGGAGGAACTTGACTGGACTGCACAGAGTCCTGATCTCAACACAACAGAACACCTTGGGGATGAATTAGAGCAGAGACTGTAAGCCAGGCCTTCTCCTCCATCATCAGTGCCTGACCTCACATATGCACTTATAGAAGAATGGTCAAACATTCCCATAGACACACTCCTAAACCTTGTGGACAGCCTTCCCAGAAGAGTTGAAGCTGTTATAGCTGCAAAGGGTGGGCCAAATTAATTTTGAACCCTACGGACTAAGACTGGGATGCCAATACAGTTCATGTGCGTATAAAGGCATTGCAATAATTCGGAAAATATGTTCGGAGTGTTTATGTTCTTAAAGCACTCCCATTTTTCCTCAATGTTTATCGTTCCTAGGATTTTATCCCATTTAATATCTAGTAGTAGTTAGTAGTATGGAGAGCAGTTTAGAGAAGTTTTCAACCACTTCAGCCCTGGAAGATTTGGCTGCTCAATGACCAGGCCATTTTTTGCGATATGGCACTGCGTCGCTTTAACTGACATTCTTTTTTTACCACAAATAGAGCTTTCTTTTGGTGGTATTTGATCATCTCTGTGTTTTTTATGTTTTGCACTATAAACAAAAAAGAGCAACATTTTTGAAAAAATTACAATATTTTGTACTTTTTGCTATAATAAATATCCCCATTTTTTTTAAAAAAAAAAGCAAATTTTTTCTGCAGTTTAGGCCAATATGTATTCTTCTACATATTTTTGGTAATATAAATGGCAATAAGCGTATATTGATTGGTTTGCGCAAAAGTTATAGCATCTACAAAATAGGGGAAAGATTTATGGCATTTTTATTATTATTATTCTTTTTACTAGTAATGTTGGTGATCAGTGAGCTTTATCGGGACTGCGACATTATGGCGGACAGATCGGACACTTTTGACAAATTTTTTGGATCATTGCCATTTATACAGCAATCAGTGCTATAAAAATGCACTGATTACTGTGTAAATGTCACTGGCTGGGAAGGGGTTAACACTATGGGGCGATCAAGGGGTTAACTGTGTGGTCCCTAGGGAGTGATTATAACTGTTATAACTGTGGGGGGAAGAGACTGACTGGGTGAGGAGAGCGATCGTTGTTCATACTTAGTATGAACAACAGATCGCTCTCCTCACCCCTGACAGCACGGAGATCTGTCTGTTTACATTAACAGATCCCCATTCTGTCTCTTGAGCAATCGCGGGTCTCCGGCTGTCATCGTGACAATCTGGCACGTGCATCAGCCGCGGGTGCCTCCGGCGGCGTGCATGTGCCCCCTAGTGGTCAAAAGGCTGTATGTTGGTTTGCCCAGGTGAGCCGACCTGCTGCAGAACAACTGTGGTGGCTGGTCCGGAAGGGGTTAAATTCAGCGTTCTTTTACTACCCTTGTGCTTCTTTTTCCTGTGATTTATACTAAATGTAACTACCTTGTGATTGCTTTTTCTTACGTTTCCCCATATTTCCACATCTGTGATCAGGTCTGTGTTATTTGTAATCAGTAGATCTAGTAATGTGTTATCTCTTGTTGGTGCATCCATCAAACTGACCCATGAAACTGTCCTGCAAGACCGTTAAAGCTTTGTTATCAAAACACTTCACATTCCTGATATGTGCCTGCTGAACCATGTACTTGTATGATAAAGTATACTGTTCTCTTTGTATTGCTTCCTTTATATGATATGCCAGGTATTCCTGCCAGCCCCCTTGCTTTCATATTAAAAACTGACCACACTAAGTAGAAGAGCACGCCGTGATTAGTTCTCTAACTATGCTGGGAACTCAGTGTACTCTCCTCCAATGATCAGACTTGTCCTGACATGCCCTCGCTGCACAGCCATTCACTGGCAAGCTCAGTGTTCTACTGCTTCTCCTTCCCCTATTTCTTATGCTGAGAACAGAGGAAATGTGATCATTTATAAAAATGTTTTGCCTTTTATTTCTATTTTAAACTGAATGAGTTGCCATAAAATTGAAATCCTCCTCGTATATCAGCAGCTCCAGTTCTCCCATTATATTAGCTAAACTTTTAGCATTTATAAACATGCCTGTAAACCACTTTCAGACTGAACCATTTTGCTGGCTTAAGACCAGACCACTTTTTGCGATTCGGCACTGCGTCGCTTTAACTGACAATTGCGCGGTCGTGCAACATGGCTCCCAAACAAAACTGACGTCCTTTTTTTCCCACAAATAGAGCTTTCTTTTGGTGGTATTTGATCACCTCTGCGGTTTTAATTTTTTGCGCTATAAACAAAAAAATAGCGACAATTTTGGAAAAAACACATTATTTTTTACTTTTTGCTATAATAAATATCCCCTAAAAAATATAAAAAAACGTTTTTTTCCTCAGTTTAGGCTGATACGTATTCTTCTACATATTTTTGGTAAAAAAAAATCGCAATAAGTGATTATTGATTGGTTTGCGCAAAAGTTATAGCATTTACAAAATAGGGGATAGTCTTATGGCATTTTTATTAATATTTATTTTTTACTGGTAATTGCGGCGATCAGCGATTTTTATTGTGACTGCGACATTATGGCGGACACATTGGACAATTTTGACACATTTTTGGGACCATTGTCATTTTTACAGCGATCGGTGCGATTAAATTGCACTGATTACTGTAAAAATGACACTGGCAGTGAAGGGGTTAACCACTAGGGGGCGGGGAGGGTGTGTCCTAGGGGCGTGTTCTAACTGTCAGGGGGAGGGGCTGTGTGTTACACTACACTGATCAGCTCTCCTGATTACAGGGAGAGCTGATCAGTGACAGTGTCACTAGGCAGAACAGGGAGATGCTTGTTTACATCAGCATCTCCCCGTTCTGACTCTCCGTGAGACGATCGCGGGTATCCCGCGGCGGTCGAGTCTGCGGGACCCGCGACCCGACCCATGGAGCTCGCCACGGGCATGTGCGCCTGGCAGCATGCGCACAAGAATGGCATGGCCGCAAATACAAAGGGACATACCTGTACGGCCATTTGCCTGTCCGTGCCATTCTGGCAATGTACATCTGTGTGCGCCAGTCGTAAAGTGTTTAATTTTGTCCAGTCACGTATTATTTCCTCGTTAGTCATTATGAGGCTGCAATTGCGTTTTGCCAACCTACTTACCTTGTTTTTAGGTATTTTAGTCACCCTACCACTAATGCCCACAATAGCGCACGCTGACCCTTGCTCATTGCTGGCTATTGCTCTAACTTTTTTTTTAATCTTCTCTCCCAACAGAGCTGCACCCTCCCTATTTAGGGGCAGTCCACCCCTGCTAAAGTGCCAGTAAAAGACTAAAAAATTATCCCAGTTCTCCAGGAACCCAAAAACCCATCCTTCCTACACCAGTTCCTCAATCACTTGTTAATTTCTCTAATCTCCTGCTGTCTCTGGTGTGGCTCAAGGTATAGGCAGTATTTCTGAGAATACCACCTTGGAGGTCCTTTTCTTCAATATAGCCCCTAAGTCCCTAAAATATTTTTTTTAGGACGTTCCACCTTCCTTTAACTTTTTAATTGGTACCAATGTGTATCATGACAGCTGAGTCTTCCCCAGCCCCACCCAACAATCTGTCCATCCAATCCACAATGTGTCGAACTCAAGCGCCCAGTAAACAATATACTGTCTTCAGTCCCAGTCTTTGTGACAAATTGCCCTATCTGTACTTCTAATAATTAAATCCCCTACCACCAGAATCTGTTTATCCTTCCCCTTAGCCTTAACCCCCTTCCTACCTGGAGGAGTTGTTCCCCTGGAAGCTGGGGGAGTGCCCCTCCTTGACTGGTCTCTCCAACATCACACAACAGAGCGTATTTATTGGAATTTCCCTCTACCCTGTCTAAATGTCACCCAACTTCTCTGCTCTTGTGCCTGCACCTCTGTATCTCTAGATGTGTTGACACCTGGCGGGTACGGTCCAAACTTGCTTTCAGGTTGGCGATGCTTTACAGTGTTGCCAGCTGCTTCCTTAAATTCAGGACAAGGAAAAAACCTTCTCACATTTTGTGCAACAGTATTAGCCCCCTTTCACACCTATGCGAATTAGATGTGCGTTTCCCCGCATCTAATTCGCATAGTAGGAGAATGTGACTGGCTCCCTATGGAACCGGTTCACATATCTCCGGGGCGGCTGCAAAGCGCACTGCACAAAAACGCTTTGGCTCTGTTTCAGGGCCGAATTCAGGCATAGAATCGGCCCTGATTCGTCCCTGAAATGGGGAACAGGGAAGCACAGCGCTCCTGTGCGATCCGCAGCGTGCTATAGCGTGAACCCGGGCTTAGCCCTCAAACATAGGCTCAATGAACGCATACATGTCACATGATGTGCAGCGCTACCCCCAGTTAAGAGAGCCGCTGGTTTTGTTTTGGGTCCCTGAGTACAGCTCCACCAACCCCCCAACCCCCGCAATTTGGCTCCACCCGCTCTGGCACAGTTAGTAAAGGGGTATGTATCTATGCACATATAACATCACTTATACTCTAAGCATAATGGGTATGAACTCACAAGCAGACTGCTGAGATAAGAATAACTGGCTTTACTTTGTCAGTAAGGAAAAGAAATAGTAACATGCATTTAAACATATGACTCACAATACTTTAGCAGGTCCCTGCAATATGCACTTTAACATGTACACATATATGTATCAACTAGCAAAAGGGAAACGGAGCGCCGAGTGTGGCGACCGCATGCTATGCACCCCTGAGGTGCAATAAATCTATCTGCGCCTACCTAACGGACCAGGCCTGATCCCTAGCAATAGAGCTCAGTCCTTGTACAAGTACAGTGTTCTTCACCGGCAATAAATCTGTAGAGGTGGTGCACATGTAGCTTTAAATGGTGTATTTGTAATCCACAGAAAGTGACATTTGCTGCTCTGAGGTAAATTGTGCCTAGGCAGTTCAATAGGCATAAACGTGTGTATCAATGCAGGATGAGCCTTCCGGCTCTCTCACCAATCCTGGGGTACCGTCCTCAGCTCCGACCGACCGACTGTAGGGAAAAGTCCCCGCTCCGCTGCTGCAGACTCTGAGGGGTGAGAGTCTCTCTCCACCTGCTGCAAGGCCCAGGCTTCAGGCCTTCAGCAGTCCCGGTCCGCACAGGTGTCTCTCTCTCTCTGTGATGTCTGTGTCTGAGTCACCAGCCCAGTCAGAACAGGAAGAGGCGGTCTCTCCTCTTCCTTTTTATATCCTCCCCCAGCAGCCTCTTGGGCGGAAACAGACATCCTCCCGGGAGCCTGGGGAATTATGGGGGATGTAGTCTCTTCCCCTAAAAGGGGTACGACCCCGCTACACACTCCCCCCACTTTGAATCTTTGGTCCCCAAAGACATTGTTCAAACCACAAGCTTTCTTGGAGACAACACGTTCACATAATTCAGACAGAGGAGCTTCCCACCAATTAGCATAAGATGGGGAGCTGTCCTGTCTACAGGTCACTTCAGTGTGGGCGACCTGTTTAACTGTGCCAGAGAGTGAGCTGGGGTTGCCCTCCACCAAATGAACAGTGGATGGGTCAGGGCGTTCAGCACTTCTCCTTGCTGTGGTAACAGAGTCCTCTGAACTTTCTCCCATTTCGGGGTAAGTTAACTTCTTGGGAGGCTTCACAACTCTGCGAGCTCTCTGCTCTCTTGGAACTTCTTCAGGAACACATTCTGGCAACATCTCTGGTTCTGGAACATCTACTTCTTCTTCTTCTGAGTAGAGACCAGGGATATCTTCCCAGCACTCAGGCACAACACTGAATGGCACAAACTCTGTGGCTTCTGGGTTCAATGTGCTATCTTCCACATCTCCAGTAGGTGGAAGATCTATGGCAGAATTTCCTGGAGTTGAGGAAGGCCATAGCCATTCAAGTTCTCCTCTTTCTTCCTCTGGTTGGGGGTCCTGTCCACCCCTAGCTTGGGATGTCTGAGACCTAGTATTAGGCCTGGGGGTATCCAGAATGGAGACAGATTCAGGTACGTCTCTTGCTGGAGGCATTCTGACTGCTTCAGTGAGTGGGAGCAAGTGATTCCTATGCCAGGTCTTCAAAGGCCCCACTCCTCCTTCTGGCTTTAACTTGTAGACAGGCAATCCTGGTAGCTTTCTACAGATGATATATGGCTCTGATCTCCATCTATCAGCAATCTTGTGTTTTCCAGGGATCCCTAGATTGCGTAACAGTACACGGTCCCCAGGCTGTAGGTCCTGTACTCGAACTTTCAGGTCAAAGTTCCTCTTATTTCGGGCCCCCCTCTGGTCGGAGGCCGCTTGAGCTTTCTCATAAGCTATCTTCAGACTGCGCCTCAGTCTGTCCACATATCCTTTGTGGGAGGCAGCAGAGGCATGGTCTAAGGAAATGCCGAAGGCCAAATCCACTGGCAATCTTGCTTCTCTCCCAAACATAAGTCGGTAAGGGGAGAAACCTGTCACATCACTTGTGGTGCAATTGTAGGCATGCACCAGAGCTGAAATGTGTTGACTCCAATGTTGCTTCTTCTCTGTTTCCAAAGTTCCCAACATGTTCAATAGGGTCCTGTTGAATCTTTCAGGCTGGGCATCACCTTGAGGGTGATATGGTGTGGTTCTAGTCTTCTCTACTCCCAGAGAATCTAGTAACTTCCTGATCAGGCGACTCTCAAAGTCCCTTCCTTGGTCTGAATGGATTCTCTGTGGCAGTCCATAGTGAACAAAGTACTTCTCCAAAAGTACTTTGGCTACTGTAGAGGCCTTCTGGTCCTTGGTTGGGAAAGCCTGAGCATAACGAGTGAAATGGTCGGTTACCACCAGAACATTTCCCAATCCGCTCAAATCGGGTTCAAGGCAGAGAAAATCAATGCATACCAGATCCATTGGGCCTTGACTCTGTAGGTGGCCCATTGGGGCAGCTTGATGGGGTAAAGTCTTTCTCTGAATACATCTTGCACAGGAATGGCAATACTCCTCCACTTCGGCCCTCATGCAGGGCCAATAAAACCGGTCTCTGACAAGTTGGAAGGTTCTCTCTGCTCCCAAGTGACCATGCTGGTCATGTAAGGCAATCAGCACAGTCTCTCGATGCTTTTCAGGGAGAAACAACTGCCACTTATCTTCTGGGCCATCAGAGGGGCCCCTTCGGTAGACCACTCCCTGATGTACCTGTAGCTTGTCCAACTCTCTCCTCAGTAGGCGAGCTTCTTTGGAAGGGTGGAGGCGAAGTCCCTCTGGACTCTTGTCTTCCAGGGCTTCCAGGACCAATCTCCCCATGGGATCTTCCAATTGGTCACACCTCAGCTCCTTCTTGGACAGCTTCGGTAGGCACTCCTCTGCTAGTTGAGTTACCCCACAGTAACACTTCGGGACTCCCACTGTGGTAACTCCTACCTCTTCAGCTCTGGATCCTCCTCTGGCTTGGAGTTCAGCCCCCTGACAAAGGGCTCGCACTCCATCTGGTGCCACTTGGGTCCAGTCTTCCCAATCACTGACCATGACATGGGATCTTCGGGACAGGGCATCTGCATCCCTATTTCCAGCCCCTGGTCTGTACTTGAGGCTGAAATTGAATCCAGACAACGCCGCCAACCATCTGTGTCCAGTTGCATCCAGCTTGGCGGTGGTGAATAGATAGGTCAAGGGGTTGTTATCTGTCTTTACAGTAAACTCGGCCCCATACAAATAGTCTCTCAGTTTGTCAACTACTGCCCATTTGAGGGCTAAGAACTCCAACTTGTGGGTGGGGTAGTTCTTCTCGGAGGGGGTCAGGCTTCGGCTCACATAGGCCACTGGTCGTAGCTGGTCTTCATACTCCTGGTAGAGTACTCCACCTAGGCCCTCATGGCTGGCATCAACATGTAGCTCATATGGTCTAGTGGGATCAGCGTAGGCCAAAACTGGGGCTGTGGTGAGACTTCTCTTCAAGGTTCTGAAAGCCTCTTCGCACCTTGAGTTCCATTGGTCTTGGACCGATTCACCGGACCTCCTAGGCCCCAGTCCATCTTCCTCTCCTTCTGTCTTGAGCAACTCGTTGAGGGGTTTGGCAATGCGGGCAAACCCATCCACAAACCTGCGGTAGTAGGAGCAGAACCCCAAGAAAGACCGAAGTTCTGTAACTGTTGTGGGTCTTGGCCACGAAGTAACTGCCTCCAGCTTCTCAGGGTCGGTAGCCACTCCTTTTTCAGACACTATGTGTCCCAGATAGTTCACAGAAGACTGATAGAACCGACACTTCTCTGGAGAAAGTTTAAGTCCCTCTTCACTGAGCCTCTTCAGTACTTTCTCCAATCTGGCTTCATGTTCTTCCAAAGTCTTTCCAAAGACAATGACATCGTCCAGGTACACAAGGACCTCTATGAGGTTCATGTCTCCAACTGTCCTTTCCATTAGGCGTTGAAATGTAGCAGGAGCTCCAGATAGGCCCTGAGGCATCCTGTTGAACTCAAAGAATCCTACTGGGGTTATGAAGGCAGTCTTTTCTCTGTCTTCTGGATGCATGGGGATTTGGTAATACCCACTCTTGAGGTCCATCACACTGAACCACTTAGCTCCAGATAAACTCTGTAAGGCATCCTCTATCCTTGGCGTGGTGTACTGGTCAGGAATGGTCCTCCTGTTGAGAGTTCTGTAGTCAATGCAGAGCCTCAATGACCCATTCTTCTTCCTGACCACCACTATTGGGGAGGCATAGGGGCTTCTGGTCTCCCGAATCACTCCCGTCTTCTTCAATTCCGCAAGCTGCTCCCTCAGATCCTCCAGCTCTGCTAGCGGGACTCGCCTCACTCTCTCTCTGAATGGCTTGTCCTCTTGCATGCGGATTCGGTGGGTGGCACTCCTCGCACACCCCACATCAAACTCATCTTTAGAGAAAATCTTCTCCCATCTGGTCAGCTGGGCCTTGGCTCTCTCTTTCCAAGCTCCAGGTAGGTTTGGGTTTTCCATGGAGAGTTTCTTCCAAACATCTTCTCCTTCACCCGTCCCCTTCACCTCTGACCAGCCAACTGGGACAGCAGGACTCACCTGTCCCAGAAGCATCCTGGCAGGGATCTCCACGGGCTGCTCCGTGGGGTTCCTCACACTGACAGGGACTCTTCCTCTTGCCTTCTTCAGGTCCTTCAATGAGATTACTTCTGGTATCACTTCCAGACCTGAGTGACCCTCCATTGGGTCGGGTTCCAACATTACAAAGGGGCCAGGCTGCTCCCAGGTAAGCTTCACCGTGGCTCTCATGCAGGTCACCTCTCCGGGCTGTAACACTGCTCCTTCTTTTCCAAGCCTCCATACCCTTCCTATCCCCTCACTTGGGGTCTTCTGCTCTAGGACCAGCCGCTGATAGGCTGCCTTCAGCATGGGATGGATCTTGGGAGCTGAAAGATTCTCTTTCTTCACCAGGGGGGTCAGAAGCCTTCTGACTAGATCCGTGTTCGTCCCTATAATCAGGGACGTCTTGCTGGTTCCTGGTGGGCGGGGACACACCACTGCTAAGGTGTCGAACACTTCAGACTTCCCAGCTACGGATGGGTCAAACGTCAATCGTATGGGTAAGTATCCATCATAGGGGAAGCTCTGAGTTCCCAATCCCCTTATCTCCAACTCTTCTATCTTCTGTATTGGCAGATGACTCAGGTATCTGTCATAGAAGTCCCTGTACAATAGGGTCACTTGTGCTCCAGTGTCTAGGAGGGCCTTTGTGTACACTCCTTCCACCTGGATGGGTACAGTAGGGGATGGACCAACTAGCTCTTCTGGGTAGGGCCGAGTTGATGCTGTCCTCTTCTTTGGACTCTTTTCTTTACCAGCACTGGATTTGCACTTGCTCCTTTCTTGAGCCTGGTATGCATTAATTTCCTCCCTCTTAGTGGGAGTGTGAACCCGTTGAGGGACATTGTTATCTCTCACTTTTGGGGGTTCTCGTTTAGGAGTACTGCATTCCTTCCGAGGGGTCTTGCCCCCTTTCTCTGGAGTGTACCTTGGTTGAGGATCCCTGGGCCCCTTTTTAGGGGTTTGATCTCCTCGCTTTCTCTTCCTGTTATTCTTCTTCTTGGAGCTCACTGAAGGTGATGGGCACCCGGTTGACTCCTTCACCGGGGCCCTTTGGCGTTTCCCGCCGGCTGGCGACTTTCTGTTTTCTTCTTCTTGGGACTGGCACATACAGCTGCAATATGACCAATTCCTCCACAATTAAAGCAAATCATCTCTCCGTAGTCAGGTGGGGATGCTGGTGCTGAAACAGCTGGAAACAATTCCCTCCTGCTTGTTTCTTTCTTGGGACTGGGCGTCTCTTTCGTCACTAGAGACGTCAGTATCTCCATCATCTGGGACATCTGCAACTTCAGGGCATCTACCTCTGTGTCTCTTTCAGGGGTTAAGGCCGACCTGACCGTGGCCACTGGAAGCTTTGTAGACCCCATCACTTGCTTTTCCCGTTTCTCTTCCAACAGGGCCTCTTCTTCTCTGACCACTCGAATGAGATCGGGGTAGTCCAGGCTCTTCCCATCCTGCCGGGTGCGTAGAATTAGTGCGACAGGGTCTAGGGGTTGGGCTCCCCTGACCACCTGCTGGGCACGGGCTTCATCTACCTTCCCCGGATCTATCCCCTTCTTCAGGATAATCCTATGCAGGATCTTGTCTATGTGTCCCATATACTCTGACAGCTTCTCCCCTGTCTTCTGGTAACAGTGTTCCAGTTGATAGGTAAGTTCTGTGATTTTTTCTGTCCCACCAAACACACCTTCCAGGATGTCTATGTAGTCCTGGGCAGTGCAATCCTTTTTGCTTGTCTTCAGATTGCGTATGGCCTCTAAGGCAGGCCCTTTTAGGCTCTCAACAATCCTTTGCTTCTTTCTGCCTTCTGAGACCTCCCATTCTTCTAGGGCCTGCGTGGCACCATCTAACCACTCTTCAAATCCCTCTTCTCCCGAGGGTACAGGTGTCCTCCCTGAGAACATCCGGAGTTTCCTGTATCCCGACATTGGGTAATCCCCGGGGTCTCTTCTGCACTGAGTCACAATCTCCCCTAGGACAGCACACAGTTCTGCACTAAGAGTAGTTTGTGCGGGACTTTCCGCGCCCTTCTGCTCTTCCTCCTTTGGGGATAGCATGGCTTCCATAGGAGAACAGTCTCCCTTGCGCGGCAGCGCATGCAGCACTTGATAGGCCTGACCATTCGGTGCTTGTATGCTTTGGCTCCTGAACTGCTCTGGAGTCTCTTCCTGCCATTCTATTAAGGCATATGTATGCCCGGCATCATTTCTCATGTCCATTATCCATGGCTTTTGGCATGGGGATAGGGACATTATAAGCTGCTTGACTGCCTCTCTCTGCCATATCCCTGGCAGTTCAATGACTGATGCTGCGGCTGGGTCAGTGGCCCATAGTGTGTACCACTGTCCCACTTCTATCGGGTCATGCCGGTACCTTCTGGCGGGTTTTCCCGCTGACTCAGGATCCCGGATTACGAGCCCCCACGTGTAGCGCTACCCCCAGTTAAGAGAGCCGCTGGTTTGTTTTGGGTCCCTGAGTACAGCTCCACCAACCCCCGGCAATTTGGCTCCACCCGCTCTGGCACAGTTAGTAAAGGGGTATGTATCTATGCACATATAACATCACTTATACTCTAAGCATAATGGGTATGAACTCACAAGCAGACTGCTGAGATAAGAATAACTGGCTTTACTTTGTCAGTAAGGAAAAGAAATAGTAACATGCATTTAAACATATGACTCACAATACTTTAGCAGGTCCCTGCAATATGCACTTTAACATGTACACATATATGTATCAACTAGCAAAAGGGAAACGGAGCGCCGAGTGTGGCGACCGCATGCTATGCACCCCTGAGGTGCAATAAATCTATCTGCGCCTACCTAACGGACCAGGCCTGATCCCTAGCAATAGAGCTCAGTCCTTGTACAAGTACAGTGTTCTTCACCGGCAATAAATCTGTAGAGGTGGTGCACATGTAGCTTTAAATGGTGTATTTGTAATCCACAGAAAGTGACATTTGCTGCTCTGAGGTAAATTGTGCCTAGGCAGTTCAATAGGCATAAACGTGTGTATCAATGCAGGATGAGCCTTCCGGCTCTCTCACCAATCCTGGGGTACCGTCCTCAGCTCCGACCGACCGACTGTAGGGAAAAGTCCCCGCTCCGCTGCTGCAGACTCTGAGGGGTGAGAGTCTCTCTCCACCTGCTGCAAGGCCCAGGCTTCAGGCCTTCAGCAGTCCCGGTCCGCACAGGTGTCTCTCTCTCTCTGTGATGTCTGTGTCTGAGTCACCAGCCCAGTCAGAACAGGAAGAGGCGGTCTCTCCTCTTCCTTTTTATATCCTCCCCCAGCAGCCTCTTGGGCGGAAACAGACATCCTCCCGGGAGCCTGGGGAATTATGGGGGATGTAGTCTCTTCCCCTAAAAGGGGTACGACCCCGCTACACTATTTAAACCATATTGTAATTGAATGTTATTAAAAATGACTCTTCTATACCTGAAAGTACCAGGTATTGCCCTTGGCTCCTACACTTAACAGATCAAAAGGGGCACGAAGGAAAGACAAGTATATCCTAATTGGGTTTTTTGCTTTGCCCTAAGTGGGCAGAGCGCAAGTTTGCGTTAAATCAATCTGATGTTTTTTTTTTCATGCTTAATATAGGTTTACTGTCAGGTACATTTATTATTACCTTTCCTTGACTTACATACTTTTCAACTCTTCTGTTACTAGCACAGTCTAGCATTTTTATTAAAAACCTTAAAAATGAATAAAAGAAAACTGCTCCATTGCTTTGATTCATGGGATGAACTCATATATAGCACTTTGTGCTTTGCCTTTTTAATATTAAAATCTGAATAAAAACGCAGGACAATCATTCTTTAGGCCAGAGCTCACTGTAAAATAGATCCTCTCCGCTTTAATTACATCATTATCCATTTTGTATAGCATATGAAAAACTATCCTACTAATATGTTTAATGTCTTTATGAGCACACAAATGAAAATAATATACTTCTTGTTCTGCTCTCTGGTCCATTCAACGGAGGGTTATCTAATTCCAGCCAAATCAGCCACGCATTGTCTTACCACTGATTCACATTGGTAGCGATTTCATTTTTCTGTTCCAGCTCTTTGTTTCCTTTTGTCATCATATGTATTAAGTTATCTTACCTTTCTGCATTCTTCTGGAGAGCTTTCTCAGTGAATATGTTCAAAAGGTCTCTTTAAAAAAGAAGAAAAAAGAAGATTAAAAGCTTTACGTGGATGGGCAGAGCATGTCAGGCATACACAGCTGTGGCACAAAACCCGATAATGGCTGTATTTAACCCACCCATTTCTAGCACTCCATCATTTTGCATTACATTAAATTAACAATTGAACTATCAAGTTCTGTGTTGATCATATCAAATGGCTTACAGTAGCAGCTGTGTAAATTATAATTACAGCAGGCTTAATTATAGTTTTTTTTGTCTTTCTTAAGACTGCAGAAAACAAAAAGAAAATAGATGGAAGTTTTAAGCATACAAGCACAAAGCAGTGTTTTAGTCTTTCAAGCTTAAATGTGAAATTTGAGATAAACTATGAATATAAATATCATACAATTATTTTAATTAGTTATTTTATAGTAGATTAAATGTACACAGCAGGCAAAAGTCATAAGTATTTGAGTTGTAGATATGGCAGATGCTAGCTAATAATTATTTTTTAGATGGCTGACTAATTATGGGTGTCCTTATAGACATTGCTTAACTTGGGCACAGTCTAAACTTTGTCTGATATAGAACTATAGCAAAGTGGGTATATGAGGGGTTTTGGGACTTTAAATGAAGCCCATGACATACTATAGTCATATGCCTCCATTCCTAAATCTGAAATTTAAAGAAAAAAGTGTGGGACTTTAAATGAAGCACAAGACACATAGATGGTAAAGTGGTCAAATGCATGATATCGGTATATATATATGAAAGTATAAATGTGCTATCATGATGGCACACTTTCATTATAATTCATATATATCTATATCTATATATCTATATATATATATATAGTTTCATAGTTAGTAAGGTTGAATAAAGACATCAGTCCATCCAGTTCAACCTGAGTGTCTACAATTGTCCCTATCCCTGTACATTGCACACTCACATCAGTCCCAACCCTCAAGGAGCCCACAATCCAAGGTCCCCATTCATATACTAGGGCCAATTTTTTTTTTGGACAGAAGCCAATTAACCTACCTGCATGTCTTTGGATTGTGGGAGGAAACCGGAGTACCCGGAGGAAACCCACGCAGGCACAGGGAGAACATGCAAACTCCAGGCAGGTAGTGTTGTGGTTGGGATTCGAACCAGCGACCCTTCTTACTGCTAGGTGAGAGTGCTAACCACTACACCACTGTGCCGCCACAAATATATATATATATATATATATATATATATACACACAGATGTCATGAATAACACATTGCAGTATAAAGTAAAATTATTGTGAACTGGTTTGTAATTCATATCATAAAATATATGTTAAAATCATTAATAATTGCAGAAAGTTCATAATAATCTAAGCTGTAAACGTATGATTATATTGCATCTAAAAAAAAAGGTTGACACATGTGTTTCGTGGAATTCACTTTACTTTTTCAGGAGCGGATGCAAAGTGCATATAAGTCAGTTCCAGATTCAGCATGCGGCGTTGCAAATTAAGGGCTGCCAGGGATGTGTCTGTCCTGGGAGCTATGGCAGTGGCCCGTGGAAACCCAAGGCACACACGTGCAAACCCCCAAAGAAATATATGGGTCTCCGTGTCATAGTAATTATAAACGCAGGTGACAGCTCCAGTGAATATCTGGTGATCCCGAATGTTAGCAACATAATCCGGGTGTGGTGTGCAATGTCCTCAGGAGAGAAAGA
This sequence comes from Lithobates sylvaticus, assembly GCA_028564925.1. Taxonomy (NCBI): domain Eukaryota; kingdom Metazoa; phylum Chordata; class Amphibia; order Anura; family Ranidae; genus Lithobates; species Lithobates sylvaticus. The sequence goes on along the minus strand of CM053029.1, from coordinate 244,947,121 downwards.
AAAAAACACTCTTTTTTTATTATTTCTTTTTTTTTTCTCTCCTGAGGACATTGCACACCACACCCGGATTATGTTGCTAACATGTGGGATCACCAGATATTCACTGGTAGGGACTGCTGATGAAGTTGGATCCCCCACTCCTGCACAGCCAGGCACACCAAATTTTCACAAGCAACCAGAGTCAGAAAACAGTCCGTGACGTTTATTGTTTTTTTTTTATTATCGGGTTAATAACATGGATAGGGATGGGAGGTTATGGGATGCCCACTTGACTTCAGCAAAACTTTAGGGACATCTTCTTATACACACCTATATATATATATTCTCCTGCACATTCACTTGCTTGCTCCAGCTGAATCACACTGATTTATCTGACATGCTCCCCGTCAGATTAGTAATGGCCTATTACAGCAGGAACTCGTAGCCCCTTTTGTGTAGCACAGTTGTAGTGAAACGGCTTGTAACTTCTCCTCTGTGGCTACTGATCCTAGCACGACCTCTTTAGGCACTGCCAACCCACAATGGGTGCAGCTGCCCCTTTACTAGCCCTCCTGGCTATCTCCCTCTCTTCATTAGCCCACCCGGCTGACTCTTCACCAGCCCACCTGATTGACTCTCTCAGGATATCTCTAGGGAAAGGCTGAAGAATTAAGCACACCACTCTCTTCAAGGGACACTGGCTACATGTGGCAGCCCCCCCCCCCTTTATTAGTCCCCACAGTGTTGACTACTCACCCTGTCCCCTCGCTTGCTCCTGTGCCTCCAGGAAAGACTTCTTCCCGTGTATTTTGGTGGGATCCTTCCAGCACCTGAGCCCCAGGCCCAAGGCACGACACACCCCCCCAGACTAGGGGGTACTCCTGAGGGCCACCGTCAGCCTCCTCTATATTGTATCTCCATCTTGCACCCAACTATCCCTGCTGGCATGGCTCATTTCTATTTATGGAATGGCCTCAGCCCCATGCCAGCCTACCTCTGAGGATTGGTTAAGCTCCATAAATGTTCAAGACAGCTCCTCCTAACCTTCACACTCTAATACTAGAAGATTCTCCAACCCTCTAGACCAGGGGGAGGCATCAGAGAGCTGCCAGGATAAGTCACCCAGCCCTAAACTTTAATAAATCATGACCCAGATTCCATGGCTCAGGCTTAGCCCTGAGCCAAACTATATTTTTCCTACTCTAACTTCTAGCACACAATAGAGGATTCTACACCTAAATACATGACCCACATGCAAACTTTAGTGCGAATAAGAGACCAATGATAGCAATAGAGGGAAGTGAAGGTAAGGGTGACTGGGGAGGGATGGAGTGGGAAATGGGTGGATAAGGAAATTAAAAAGTTAGAGAGAGTAGGGGGCTCCTACAACCCCCCAAGCCCAGAACAAGGGAAAAAGCAAAATGACCATAGGAAACTGAGGCTAGATGGATTTAAGGTAGGGAATGCATATCCAAGCCAGGGTTTACAGATATTGAGGATTTTTATTTGCAAGTCAGTGAGGATAGTAGAAATTTCTCATTATAAAGCAATGCATGCATATGTGTTAAAACTTCTTGTAGGGCCACCTTAGGTTTCTCTACTTCTCTGTCTGTGAGTCTGTGAGGCCACAATAAAACAAAACATCTCTTCTAGTCTCTTCTAAAGCTGTTGCTGGGAATTTGTAATAACTGGGATGGGGAGTGTAGAAGAGCTATTTAAAAGTATTTTGTACAAATACTGTAAATAATATGGGAATAAAGGTTGGATAAGGCTGAAGATTCGAGACCAAAATTATATCAATTACAGGTAAGGGTATGTCAGCTATGTGACCACACCTCCTGAAGCACCTCTCAAAATGTGATGAAATGGATTTCTCAATTTGGGCTGATACCCAGTAACACTTATGCCGCGTACACACGTGCGGACTTTTGCCGGCGGACCTAGTCCAGCGGACAATCCCGCAGGACTTTCCAGCTAGGTCCGCTGGACTTTCCGAGCGTGTGGACTTGCCCACACACGCACGGACTTCTCCAGCGGATAATCCGCCGGCCAAAAGTCCGCGGGACTTTTGAAAATGAACGGACTTGCCCACACACGGAGCAGTCCGTTCATTTCGAACGTAACTTCAAACGGCGTGGGGGTTCCCCCCAAATCCATGTCAGACCCTCATCCGAGCACGCAGCCTGGCAGGCCAGGAAAGGGGTGGGGACGAACGAGCGCCCCCCCCCCCCTCCTGAGCCGTACCAGGCCGCGTGCCCTCAACATGGGGAGTGCCATGTGACCCTGTCCCCCATGTCCCTATATAAGTCCGAGCGCAGAGCGGCACAGGCATTCCGGGCAGAGACAGCGACGGGTGAACATCGGAAGAAGAAGAAGAACAAGAAGGACAAGAAGAAGAAGAAGGCGGCTCCGGCGGCGTGGAAGACGACGACCGCCGCAAGAACAGAAGAGACCCCCGGAAGACCCCCGAAGGCGGATCGAGACCCCCAGACGACGGCGACGACGAAGAAGGTAGCCGGACTCCCCCCGCTCGTGAAAGAGCTAGGTAAAAGAGCAGAAGAGAGCGGAGGAGTCCGGCGAGAAGACCCCCAAGATGGAAGAAGACCCCCGGAGCAGTGCAATAAAATATTTTTTCAAAAGTGTGTGTGTTTTTGTACTTTACATTTTACACCTTAGGTGAATGGGTAGGGGTACATCGTACCCCATACTCATTCACATAGGGTGGGGGGCCGGTATCTGGGGGCCCCCTTATTAAAGGGGGCTCCCAGATTCCGATAAGCCCCCGCCCGCAGACCCCGACAACCAACGGCCAGGGTTGTCGGGAAGAGGCCCTTGTCCTCATCAACATGGGGACAAGGTGCTTTGGGGTGGGGGGGGCCGCACGGCCCCCCTTTCCCCAGGGCACCCCCCATGTTGAGGGCACGCGGCCTGGTACGGCTCAGGAGGGGGGGGGGGCGCTCGTTCGTCCCCACCCCTTTCCTGGCCTGCCAGGCTGCGTGCTCGGATGAGGGTCTGACATGGATTTGGGGGGAACCCCCACGCCGTTTTTTCGCCGTGGGGAGTCCCTTTAAATCCATGCCAGGTCACGGAGCTAGCGCGGCGGCAGTAACTGCCTACGCTAGCTACGTAACCTGAAGTCACGTGCTAAATGAACGGACTTGCCGATGAGCGGCAAGTCCGTTCATTTCAAAAGTCCCGCGGACTTGCCCACTAACGGCGGGATTGTCCGCTGGACTGCCAAGTCCAGCGGATAATTTTAAAACAAAACTTAAAACTTTGGTCCGCCGGACTTTGGCGCCAAAAAGTCCGCCGGCGCCCACACACGAGGGGATTATCCGCTGGACTTCAGTCCAGCGGATAATCCCGCGGGATTGTCCCTTCGTGTGTACGCGGCATTAAAGGACCTTTAGCACTTAGCTATTCAAGATCAAACCTTGCACACTCCTCAGATGATATCTGGTGCATCAAGTTATGTTCCCAGCTCTTAAAATATGGATAGGGGGACTGTGACAAGCAAACATTTATAGCCCAATACAGAATTGATAGCCTTGGGGACCCTGATCAAAGACTGATGTATAATTAGGGAAATTCTACGTCTTTGAGTAAGGGACCTGTAGATATCAATACTATTGTGTCTGAAACGTTGCAGTGCTGTTGCAAGCCTACTATGATGGGAAAAGCCGGGATGTAAGGAAATGGTGAATGGACAGTCCGCCAGGCCAAAAAGAACCTAAGACAGTCCATATCTGTCTGAAAAATAGGATTATTATCTTTCAGCAATAGGTTATTGGAAAGGGGGGTGTGCCAGGGGCTGCTCCAAACATGCCCTGTGGTTCCTCTAGTCCTCAAATGTGTGCTAGAAGTTTCAGCAATAGGTGTAAGATGGAGGACTTTAATTTGCTAGAATATCATAGTGAGTCCCATACTTTGAAACTATGAAGCGTCATAAGGCTAAGAGAGAATGGTTGAGCTGATTTAGGGAGCCAACACAAAGCTGAGATAAGAATTTGGTTACAGTTTGGAAGCTCCAAGAAAATCCAAAAGGGGGTGTCCTTAGTTGCATGCAGTAGAGTTGTGGATGCTTATGCCATCCTGCAATTTATGTGTGTAGAGAGTGGACCACACAACCCTCGGACATTTAAGAGACCAGATGTAAGTAAGGATACATCTCTGGATAAGCCATAAATAATGTGTTAGAATTCATATCAGTAGAGTATAGTACAGTAAAGTAGTATAGTATCTCAGGTGAAGGGGTAATTTCCAATCATTAAAGGGGTTAACACTAGGGGGCGATCAAGGGGTTAAGTGTATCCTAGGGAGGTATTTCTAACTGTGTGGGGAGTGGACTGACAGGGAGTATAGAGAGATCGCTGTTCCTGATCACTAGGAACAGACAATCTCACTGTACTCTCCTGTCAGAACGGGGATCTGTTTTGTTTACATTGGCAGATTCCCATTCTGCCTCTCTGAGGAGCGGTGCACGGGTGCCCTGCTGTGGCCACAGTATCTTGTGCACAAAACGACATACAGGGCTGCCCTGTAATAGGGATGCCCTGCCGCAGTATACATGTCATTAAGTTGATAATATTCGCTATTGTCTTCCTGCTTCTTCTCCCAGTCACTCAGGAAGCGGCTGGCTGGGAGCAGAAGCGGGGGGAAGCCGCTGAGGAGAAGAATCAGGGGGAAGCCGGTGGAGATGATCGGGACCTGAATGGGGTAAGTGCGGGGCTGGTGGGCAGACAGGCTAGCGATGGGAGGGGTTTGTGCGCAGATCGACCGAGTTATGGGTCAGGGTAGGGGGTTTGACCGACCAAATGGGGGAGGTTTGACCGACCGACTGAACAGGGGGGGTCAGTTGGTTTGTTTGCCTCACCCCCCCCCCCCCCCCCCCCAAAAAAATGGAGCACCGGCCGCCACTTACATCCATCTCGAATTTGTAGATGGGAAAATCGGTCCAGTTTTTATCCTTCAGCTAGTCGGCTGAACGAAATAGCTGAGCCCTGTGACATCACTACCCATATTTGTACAAATTCTTCTTTTTATACTTACACTCTTTTGCTTTCCATCTTCCTCTTCTCTTTGCATGTGTTATTACTTTACTGTCTGCTTTTTTTTCCTGCTCTTTTCCTGTATCATGTTAAGTTCCAATCTCTAAGGGTTTACAGAATAAGGCACAGCCATTTACTCTCTCTGTGGTTTTTGACCTCCAATATCAGATGGAAACATTTTATGTGCTTATTGTCACTAAAAGTATAGTGTTCTTTTCATTTGCTTACATAGAATATGGTGTGCTGCATTTTGGTGTGTCAGTTTGCATTTCTCCTTTCAAGCCAAATGAATGGGTCCTGCAAATACATAATGCATGTAAAAATACATTGCAAGAAACATTAATGCAAGGTGCATAAAAGTGTACCTATCTTTTTTTTTGCTTTGGACAGAATGGGGAATTAGATCTCCCGTCAGAACTCCTGCAGCTGGAGACTTCTTTAGAGAGACTTTTTCACTTCCTGTGTGGTACAAAGGTTTTCCCTTTAGGGGAACAATGACACTTTTTTTTGTAGCGTTTCCCTCACTTCCCGGCAGGGCTGGTGCAAGGATTTTTGACACCCTAGGCAAAACCTAATTTTGCTGCTCCACTTGGCTCCACCCCTGACCCCACCCTCTTTGCCCTGCCCATGTATATGGTGGAGGTGGCAGGGGTGGAGATTTTTACGGCGCCTCGCCGTTGGTGGCACCGGCTCGCTTCTTCATGCCAGCTGTGGTTCGCATGTATATGTACAGGCTAGGGTAGTCTATGGACAGACTAGGGTAGTAAATGGACATGCTAGGGAGATAAATGGACAGGCTAGGGTGGTAAATAGACAGGCTAGGGTAGTATATAGACAGGCTAGAGAAGGGTAGGCTGGTCATCTAGCTATACCCTGCAGAACACAGATCATGTACACATTGCAGAGCACTCAACCTCTACTTGTTGGAGAACACCAATCATCTACACCCTGCAGAACACTGCACCTCTGCATGTTGCAGAACACAGATCATCTAAACATTGCAGAACACTGATCAGTTACACATTGCAGAAAACTTCCCTTCTACATGTTGCAGAGCACTGATCACTCTCCATAAACTTTCAGCAGAGCGTTCTGTGTAGTCCAGTATCCTCTCAGTAGATCGGTAACATGTGATCAGTCCCCGCACACACACACACTGAGGACAGGATGGAGACAGCAGAGAGCAGACAGAGTGGAGAGAGCCATGGATGGCAAGCCCCGCTCTTCGTCTACAGCCCGGCCACTCACTAGCCACCGGGATCTCTTCCCCGACTCCGCACCCTGATCCCTGCAGGCAAACTAAAGCTTCCATGCTGTGCCCTCTCTTCTTTGGGGCTCAAGGTGGAAGTTTTCATTTGCCTGCTGGAGGGACAGGTATTTTAAAAATTTGAACCCCCAGCGAGTGGCTGGAATCCAGATTTTGCCACCCCCCTACCCTGGTGCCCTAGACAGCTGCCTGACCTGCCTATTGCTGGCTCTGCCCTGCTTACCAGTAAAAGGTTGTCCACAGAACAGAAAGTGAAGGGGAATCTCTTTTCTTCTTGGTCAGTTTCTTAAAAGACCCAAGCCAGTGTACCACAAACTATTGGCAAAAACTGCACTAATGTAAGTTTGCTGTATCTAATTGCATTATAGAGAGCTGGCAATACTTGCACTCTCAACTGGCAGTCTCATCTTAAGCAGCTAGTATTGATATTTCTGATGCCCTCCTCTTCTCTAACTCATTACCAAGCCACCCAGTAATAGGAAATTGTGCAACACTCCCTTTGCCTTAGTACAGTGCGCTGCCCAGTGCCTGAGTGGCCAGTCACATGCATTCACATAAAAGAGTTGGGAGACGTGCACAGCCCTGCATCACAGATTCAAAATTGTGGTCTGGCAGTGGATTGGGGAGTTGGTGAAATGCATTTGGATGCTAAGTACTAACTACTCAGATTCCTTCCTGTAAAGTGAACCTGTTACTTTCCCTAGTATACGCAAGATACAGGTTCACTTTAAACATTGTGCTAGGCAACTACAAACTATTTTTCTGCAATCCTATCTCCTGCCCTGGCTCTTTAAATAGAATTTATCCTTAGACTCTGAAGAAATATTTCGGATATGCATATTAAACTTTTAATTTACTGCTACATATGATTTTGCACCATATGGTGGTTTTGGTTGCTAATTTTCCAGCTTATTATTTTCAAATCACAGCAAAATATGTGCAAGTCGCATGAATTAAAATGATCCTAAAATAGTATGACTGGAAATGAACGCAGTCAATTAGTGTGACAGCGCTTTGATTCCTTCATGATAAGCAGCTCATAATTTCAGAAATACTGTAATTGAGTGGTTATTTTAATGACTATTTAGGGTCATTTAATGTATAGAGTACCATGTAAAAAATAGCAAAGTTTTATGAGTAATTTCATCATTGAGTGACTACATTATGAAAGGGGCTGTTACATTTTGTGAATTTGATCTAATTTTCACATAAAGGACTGATATTGACAGCTCTAAATTGTGGAATAAGGAGACCTCTAGTGGTATAATTGAAAATGAACATACATATCAGTCCTATTAAATCCAGATCCACGCCCCATCATATAGACTTCCTTAAATAACTGTGGTTCACAGTCAGTACATCAATATGCTGCTTTAGTGCTATATCATTTGTTTTCTAAATAAAAGCAAAAACAAAATGTAATTCTTCTGGATTTTAACTATTAGAGATCATGCACACGGACGTTTTTGCAGCCGCGTTTTTGAGCGTTTTTTGCAGCTTAAAAAAGCCTGTCCATGTTAGTCTATGGCTTCATGCCCACCTAGGCGTTTTTGAGCTGCAAATGGCATAGGCGTTTTTAAGCTGTAAAAAAAAAACCAGGACCAGTGCGTTCCGTGGCGCAGCGCTAGAGCTGTAAAAACGCGAATCGCGCAAAAACGCGCATCGGCGTTTTTGAGCTGCAGCGTTTTTTTGCTGCAAAAAGTTAATTGGACACTGTAATCCCTGTATAGGAAATTAGAGATGTGTAAAACGCCAATTAACGCTGACGCTAAAAAACGCGCAAAAACGCGCAAAAACGCCAATGCAAAACGCGGTAAAAGTCAAGTTTTTTTAGGCTGCTTTTTCCAGGCATCCGACCTAGCTTTACAGCCCGTTTTTTAAAACGTCCGTGTGCATGAGGCCTTAGGCTACATGCCCAAGGACGTTTTAAAAAACGGGCTATAAAGCCAGTACAGACGCCAGGAAAAAAAGCGGCATTAAAAAGCCCTGCGCCCCCCACCCCAAAGCACCTTGTCCCATGTTGATGAGGATAAGGGCCTCTTCCCGACAACCCTGGCCATTGGTTGTCGGGATCTGTGGGCGGGGGCTTATCGGAATCTGGAAGTCCCCTTTAATACGGGGGCCCCCAGATCCCGGCCCCCCACCCGATGTGAATGAGTATGGGGTACATCGTACCCCTACCCATTCACCTGGGAAAAAAAGTGTCAATAAAAAAAAAAGACTACACAGGTTCTTAAAGTAATTTATTAGGCAGCTCCTGGGGTCTCTTCTGACTTCGGGGGTCTCCGGTGTCTTCTGCCTGGCTCCTCCGCTATCTTCTGCTCTTTTGCCCATTTTTTTGCTATCGGTTGCCCGGTCTTCTGTGTTGTCTTCTTCCCTCTTCTCTTCTTCTGATGTTGACTCAATGCTCTCTCCCACTGTATTGCCGTGTCCCATCATGCCCCCTGTAAGGTAAAGCCATAATGTGCTAGTATGCATTACATTAGCGTATTATTAAAGGTGAAGTCCAGCCTGAGCTCGTTTGGCTGGGCTTCTCCTATGGGTCACAGGAGCGCAATTCGCTTTATTATAAGCTTACCTGTAGGTAAAAATAATGAATGAGAATGTACTACTACTTTTTTTCATTGCAGCATATTTCAGTGCGTTAGTGCAGTTTTACTGCACTATATCATATTGTGTCAGTGGATTGTGTCGGTGTAGTAAGTACTCAAGTTAAAGTGCACCAAACCCCAATTTCTATTGATTAAAGTGCATCCACATACACATTTCCTCATCTTTATTATATTTTGTTAATAAGCCCCCCCCCCCCACGCATCATGTCTTGGAGGCCAACAAGCCCCCCCCCCCCCTCAATTACTGTCACACTTCATAGTCCTAACAAACAGCAAGACAAGGGGCTGCCCAAATCTTCAATTTAACAAGTGGGCAATTAGTGGCTAAGACTAGCTATCAATTACCCGCTTGTTAATTTGAAAAGTTGTGCAGCCCCCACCCTCCATTCAGACCTACTGCTTTTCCTGCCTTCTGCCCTTCAGTGAGAATGGCAGCAATGGGGTGGGATGCAGAAGGAGAGAGAGACACAGCAGATGACACACAGGCTGTTAAGTGGCATGGCTGCTATCCAGTTTAAGACTGTTACTTGGTCCACATCCGAAACATGGTCCACCATTTAGTGATGCCAGACATAAACAATTTATCTACATGTATACAGTTGCAGCCATTGCATTGTCACCCTCCACCTTTTCCCAATATATTTAATTTTGCTGCAAAATAAGTTTAAAACGGACACAATTAAATATCATCCATCATCCTCTATTCCATAGTCCACAGAACGGACAGTTGAAAGCATTGACATAATTAAAATATATGTGAACCCTCACCTTATAAAACAACGCATTCAGTTTAAAATAGAAATGTGAGGCAAAACATTTGTGTATACATATAAATGATCACATAACCTCTGTTATAAGGGGTTTAGAGAGGTGGGGATGGGAACTGCAGGGGGGTCAGCAGGAGGCAGAGGAACAGCAGTACACTGATCTTCCCAGTAAATAGCTGTGAAGGGGGTGTCAGCACAAGTCCAGGTAATTGGAGAACAAGCGGGCTCTTCCAGGACAGCCAGATATTTCACCATGTTGCCATACAGAGATAGATGTGCTTCCATGCCTAGCGTGTTCAATTTGAAATAGGAAAGCATGGGGACTGGCAGGATTACATATTATTTCACACAAAGGAAGAAATACGAAGACAACAGAATACTTTTTAACACAAGTATATGGTACAACAGACGCATATCAGAAATATTAAATGTTGGGTACATACCCTTTACTGGCACGCTTGACTTAATATTTTGTAGGACACTCTCAGGCAATAATTGCAATCAAGCACTTTCTTTAACTACTTCCCACCCGACCACTGCACATAAATGTCCCTCAGAAGGAGGGGGATCACAAGCACGCGTGCCCGTGCAGTGGGACGATCCCGATGCACTCGTGTCACCCGGACACGGCGCATCTCCGATCGGCAGGATATCTCTGTGATTGGCCCTCCTGATCACATGACGGCCGTGTCCAATCACAGCCGTCATGTGATGTACACACAGAGCCGGTTGCTAGGCAATCGGCTCTCCTCTCCTCACACAGAAGTTGTCGGTGAGGAGAGCGGATTGCTGCAGCCGGCTGGTGATCAGTGAGTATGAGCTGTTTTTTACAGCTTTTTACTCACTGATCACTAGTCTAGTGTCACCACACAATGTAAAACACACATGTCCCCAAAACACATATCCCCAAAACACATGTCCCCAAATAATAAAAACACCTGTCCCCCACATACGTCCCACTAAAATGTCCCACTAAAATTTCCCAATGATTATCTGCACACATATGTCCGTAATCACATGCACACATCAGTACATGATCATTTGCGTACATCTGTCCGTGATCACACAAACCAATTATTACACACTTAACAGAATTTTTTTACCAAAAACATGTAGCAGAATACATTTTGGCTTAAATTTATGACAAAATTTGATTATTCGAAGAAAATATTGTTTTTTTTCCAAATTTTCGTTCTTTTTTTGCTTATATCACAAAAAAAAAAAACGGAGTTGTGAATAAATACCACCAAAAGAAAGCTCTATTTGTGTGAACAAAATGATAAAATTTTAATTTGGCTACAGCGTAGCATGACCGCGCAATTGTCATTGAAAGTGCGAGAGTGCTGAAAGCTGAAAATTGGTCTGGGAAGCAAGGGGGCAAAAGTGCCCAGTATTGAAGTGGTTAAATCTGGCTTAATTTCTCAATGGACAATTTGTCCCACTCTTCTTGAGCAAGCTGCTCCAGTTGCTTTAGGTTAGTTGGGTTCCTTTCTCTAAAATGGTAATTATAGCACTTTCCATGAATCTTCACTTGGATTGAGATCAGAAAACACAAAAATAGGTATCCCAGAAATGTATTTTTTTTTATATTTTTCTTACCTATTGCATATTCTCAGTCTGTTTTGATGATATTTGAGGTTTCATAAACAACAGCAAAAAAGTGTCAGAATAACAAGTAAGCTTGTGTTATTGCTTCTTTACATTTTTGCCCTTTCGGCTTATGCCGCGTACACACGGTCGTAATTATTGTCGGAAAAAGCTCTGATGGTTTTCCTGTCAGAATTCCGACTGAATTTCGCTCAAACTGTCTTGCCTACACACGGTCACACCAACTTCCGACGGTCTGTAACACAGCGGCATAAAACACGTTCGACAGCAATATAAAAGGGAAGTTTAATGCTTCCGAGCATGCGTCGAATTGTTTCCGAGCATGCATCGTAATTTTGCGTGTCGGAATTGCATACACACGATTGGAAAATCCGATAGAAAGGTTTTCCGTCTGAAAAATTGAGAACAGGTTCTCAATCCAAAGTCCGTCGGAAATTCCGACAGAAAAAGACAGATGGGCATACACACGGTCGGAAAATCCGTTGAAAAGCTCCCATCGGACTGTTTCCATCGGAAATTCCGACCGTGTGTACGCGACATTAGACTTTTTTGTGTTGTCCAAAAACAAAAAGAACAGAAAAGGACATCAAATACAATTTCATATTTTGATTAATATTCTTTTCCTTAATACAGTATATTGAAAGGTTTTGTTTTGTTAACAAATGTAGTTTTTTATTAAGCCTAGTATAAAATGATCACATGAGATTCATTTATCTGATGTTCTAATTTTTCCTTCTCTGTGGGTAATAAATGCTTCTGTGTGTACATTGGGTAATAATGAAATATCTGTTGAATAGGCTTTAATGTACACACAGCCCATTGTCTTATCTAAATGATAAGTACAGCACAGGGAGCAACTGGGATCTTTTTAAACGCTTCCTGCTTACTGTATTGTTTCTAATTTAACTTTGCTACGCAGCAAGGGGATATTGGAGGACAAATTGCAGAATTCAACATACTGTAGTATGTCTCTTCCTGGAAAAGTCTGCCTTCCTGAAAAAGTCTGAAAAAGTCTGCCTTGTACATCAAGTTCTTCTTTAAAATCACCAAAATGCCAGTTATTAGGCCCCTTTCACACTGGGGCGCTTTGCAGGCCAAAGCGCCCTGAAACAGCCGCTGCTGTCTGTCCGGTGTGAAAGCCAGAGGGCTTTCACACTGGAGCGGTGCGCTTGCAGGACGGTCAAAAAAGTCCTGCAAGCCGCATCTTTGGAGCGCTGTAGGAGTGGTGTATTTACCGCTCCTAAAGCGCCCCTTCCCATTGAAAACAACATTGACACCTGCAAAGCGGCGCTACAACGGCGCTTTGCGGGCGGTTTTAACCATTTTCTCGCCCACTAGCGGGGGTTAAAACCACACACTATATATAGCGCCGCTTTACCGCCAGCGCCCACAATGCTCCGGTGTGAAAGTAGCCTTACAGTTGTGTGATTGGGTCATGATTCATTTCTGTCTTATCACTTGAACTGTCAAATCTATTTTCAAACCAAAATACTGGGACCTAACAAGGTTGTCTCCTCAAAACATTATGGATAAACTCAGCTTGGATTCACATCTTCTCTTCTCTGACCCTGGGACTTTTTGTTCCAATACAAATGCATGTCCTCTGTATTTGATAGTATTGCCTCATCCGGCACGTTGAGGCAGCCTTTATTATTATCTTTTATTAAATTTTCCCTTTCAGAAATACAAAACAATACTCTCCACCAACATTTATGTATTAACATATTTATTTATTGACTTTTTTTCTATTCCTTTTCTATTTCTCCCCAATACAATCACCCTTTTCCATGTTGCTGAAATCTTTTTTTTCCCTTGCCCTAAATGTAAAATACCTATATTACACCTTTGTCTCCTCACACACACTTGTTGGAAGAAGGTTTAAGTAGACAATTATCCAAGATAGGTCTCATTACAACCTTAATGATCAGCACCCCTTTGTTGGAATGTGCTTGTCAATGATAGCCAGGACATATGCTTTATTTTTGATTTGTTTGATTTGTGTCTTTGCTTTTTTTTTAAATAAATAAATAATAATATAGTACTGTATATATACAATTGCAACACTAGCCATATTGTATTATAGCATTATTAAAAATTACCTTTCCTTTTCAATCTGTAATTTTTATGTAAAATGCAATGCAATATGGCAACCTGGAGGCATTCTGTACAAGGATGGTGTATGGAACGCTCCCCAGAAATGTATTTTCTTGGTCGTAGACATTTTCTTCAGAATAGTAAAAGGTAGGAATCTGCAACAAAGTTTGTTAAAATCCCTGCAATATATATTGATCACCCAGAAGGAATTGTTTTTTCTCATTAAAAGTGGAGTTACTCTTTAAAGTGGGTCTAAAGGCTGACCTTTAGTTTGCAGCTCCTTACCTGAGCCCGATCTCGATCCAGCAACGTGCATGTCTCAGACACAGCAATGGACACACAGAGCGGGGATCAGGAGCGAGCGCGCATGAGTGCCCCCATAGCTAGCTGCTTGCTATAAGGGCACTCAGCAGGGTAGAGAAGCCCAGATCACTGGCGGGGGGACCTGAGAAGACGAGGATCAGGTTGTTCTGTGCAAAACCAGCAGATAATTATAGCATGGTTGTTATTTTTTTACTTTACTATCACTTTACTTATAGCTGCCACACAAATTGTATTTATGTTACTTTGCTGTTATGAAATGGTCCTTTTAGGCAACTTTAGCTGTAATCATGATGTGGGAGTACCTAAACAAAACGCTGAAAATTTTTTCCCAATCAGTGAACAAAAAAAAATGACATTTATTTTATTATTTTACAAGAGGTGGTTTTTCGCACAGTTAAACATAACAGAGAAAATCAACATCTCCGTGATCATGAAAAATCATCAGGAATTATCATAAGAATCTGACTATTACTTACGCTATTGACAAAGTTTCTCTAATTAGACGTTCAGCTGTCAGTAAAAATAAATAATATGGTGGTTACTGGTCTGTACAGAAAGCCAACGGCTGGCAATGCGCTGCTATGAGCCGACTCTGCACACCCAGGACACACCATCAGGGGTGTACCGTTTGGCCAGTTTCTTAGGTTGAAGCGTCTATGTAGTACACCGGACGACTTCAACAAAGAGGCTATCGACATTGCCCATAGATTTAAAGACAGAGGCTATCTTATCAAAACTATAAACAAAGCCTTTTCGGCAGCCAATAGAATTCCTAGGGTATCCTTGTTAACTGAAAATAAGTTTAAAAATGCCAACAAGTACTCTTTGCATAGGGACAACAGTCACAATTTTTCAACACCATTTAGCACTGAGTTTGACAAAATCAGCAGCACAGTCAAAACATATTTGCCCATTCTGTTCAACGACCCGATGTACAGCAAAATCCTCTCAAGGGGTATCAAGACAGTGTTTCATAGGGCACCTACCTTGGGGGGCGGGGGTCTCTTTCACTGAGTTTATTTACTAGTGAACATTCGGGTTCCAATTGGCTGCATTTCAAAGGAAACTATAAATGCTGTATGAAGGGTTGCGACTATATTGACATTAAAGGGGGGTTTCACCTTCAAAAAATTTTTTTTAAAAGTCAGCAGCTAAAAAAAAAGTCGCTGCTGACTTTTAATAAGTACACTTACCCTCCCAGGGCGCCCGCGATGTCCTTCGTGGAGGCCGAGATGTCCCTCGGCGAACCGGATCCAGCGCCGCCATCCTCCGTAAGGGAAACGGCTTCACGCGGCCTACTGCGCATGCGCGAGTCGGCACGCGGCCTACTGCGCATGCGCGAGTCGGCGCGCGGCCTACTGCGCATGCGCGCGTGTCATTTGTGAATGGGGAACGCGGTGTGTTATGGGACACAGTTCCCATAACACACCGTGCCCCATTCACCTGAAGACGGAAGAAGAGAATATCACTGCGGCGCTGGAGGTGGCAAATTAGGACGATCTGCCTAGCAACAGCCATTTCTGGTAAGTAAAAAAAAAAAATTTTTTTTTTTTTTTTTTTAAATTGTTACTAACATTTTTACTAGTTTTCATTTTCAGGGTGTTCCACCACTTTAAGAAAGGCCAAGGTGTATGTTCGAGTGCTACGGGTAAAACTTTTGACGTCACATCATTTATCAACTGTAACACAAGGTTTTTAATATATGTGATTACTTGCGACTTGTGCCACATGCAATATGTGGGTTGCACCACACGTCGGTTAAAAGATAGGTTATATGATCACCTGTATGATATTGAAAAAAACAAATCCACAAATGTAGCTAGACACTGGAACAAGGATGTCACAAGCCTTTCTATACAAGGTGTTGAACGGATAGTAATTTCAAAGAGAGGAGGAGACAGGTTCAGAACACTTTGCAAACGTGAAGTGTTCTGGATATTCATGTTACATACCAGAATTCCTATAGGGTTAAACTTGGAATGGGATGTTTCCCACTATTTTGATTGATGGAGTTATTTAGAAGAATTGTTTCCACTCCTATATCCTTGGGACACGGAAAACAGGGGTGCTGCTTTCCTTCCTCCTTTTTGCACCTTTTCCCCATCAGTTTGCTGTCTGCAATATTGTTCACACATAACAGGCTTATGTGCGTGCAATTTTCATGCAGGATACTGGTATTATTTTAGTTTTTTTGTCTTTATGCGATTTTTCATACAATTTTGTCTGGGGTAGATGTTGATATGCTATATTTTGTAGTATATCAACATATATTTCTTAGTGAGTATAACATCCAGTTCTGCTTTATTATTCTCTGCGTCTTTCTATAGTTGTCCATTTCGAATACACATATGCTCATACCATGGTTTCGGAGGTGTAGTGACCCCAATATATTTTTATGTGAAAAAAAACTTTTGAGCTAAAAAATACTTACACTTAGATAGATAGACACAGAGGCACATTTAAAGATAGTGCATATATTTGTGATGTTTGTTTATAATATCTAATGTTTTAAATTCAAGGTTTTAGTAATGATATGTCTGTTTATGTACGTTTAATTATGTATGAAACAGTATAAGAATTTCATATGTAGTAGCCATTTTCTGAATAGTTTTTATATCTAGAATATCTAGAATATCTATATATATAAGCCATATTCATTTCCAGTAATAGTTTTACTAGTTAAGTTTTCATATTTATATATAGGCTACAGATACAAGATAACTTCTTGAGTGCGTTTGCACTCTTTGTTTAATACATGTCTCTGTAGATGTGTGGTCATTGGCATTCTCATGCTCTCATATTTTCATATTTTCATACGCAGTTTTTTATTATATATTCACGCACATGTATGTCTATACTCACATGCTTATTGTTCCTTACCTGGAGGTACGCATTTTTATATGGACACGGATGTTCGTTTATCATTACATCATTCCACTTCACATTTGTCACCTTTTTTCATATTATTTTCATGGTAGTTCACGTTTTTATTTATAATATATATCCTCATTTTCACATTCTACACTATATAAATGTTTACATGGATATATTTTGTATTTAGTAATTCTATTCTAACACACATGCACTTTGGTTTATTATTCAACAATAAGTACTGTATATACTCGAGTATAAGCCGAGTTTTTCAGCACTTTTTTTGTGCTGAAAGTGCTCCCCTCGGCTTATACTCGAGTCAAGCACTTTTCTGCAGCAAAAAATTACATTTTCCGACCCGACTTTGCGGCCCCGTACCTTGGGGCCATTTGGTGCTAGAAACCCCAAATTTGGACATGTTGTAGTGTTGGTTCCACTGGGTTTGCACTCCATTTTTTGCTGCAGAAAAGTGCTTGACATTTTCCGACCCGACTTTGGGGCCCTGTATCTAGGGGCCACTTGGTGCTAGGAACCTCAAATTTGGTGTGCAAACCCAGTGGAACCAACATTACAACATATCCAAATTGGGGGTTCCGAGATACAGGGCCCCAAAGTCGGTCAACTGTGTCCATCTGCAGCAATGTCATTTCGGGACCCAAATTTTGGCTGCAGCTAGGGGGCATCTAGGAGCCCTTAACTACCAAGTTTGAAGTTCATGGGACCTATGGCTGCAAATGGGCACAGTGATGCTGCAAATGGGCATTGTTGATCCTCTTTTCCACTAACAGTAGCTCCGCATTTCTCACCCTAGTCTTATACTCGAGTCAATACGTTTTCCCATTTTTTTGTGGTAAAATTAGGTGCCTCGGCTTATACTCGAGTATATACGGTATTTACATTTTTTTGATTATATTCAATGGATGTTTCATCAAATGTTTTGGGGTTTTTGCCGATAGCATTTTCCAAACATATATATTTCACTATATATATATATATATATGTGAATCACTCACCCCCGAAGGAGCCGCTGGTTATTTTTGGGCTTACCGTTATCTTCTTGACCTCGTATGCATCTAGGGGTTTCCCGAGGTAGATGGCCCAAGGAACTGCAGAGACTGACACTGGATCCACTTCAGGGATTTTTATTTGCAAAGCATCAGACAAAACACAGTCTCTCAATGAAGGAATAGAGGGTATAGGTAGGAAGTTCAGGTACTCTTGGAACTTCTTGTAGCTGAATAAAGTGAAGTCTCTCACTATAAACTCCAGGGAATAGCCATTCGCAACTGGACAGTTCAGCTATCGGATAAATCTCCTTCTCAGTAGACTTAGCAGCGGATAGGTGATTCAAACAAAGCAAAGTCTCTGCCACAGACTTGGTTGTAACACTTGTAGGTGAAAAGTCTCTGCCACAGACTTGGTTGTAAAACTTGTTGTAAAACTTGTAGGTGAAAAGTCTCTGCCACAGACTTGGTTGTAACTGAAGGATAAATGAGCTTAGAGAACCCTCATACGGTACCAGTATCTTGCAGCCGGTCCGGCGATACCGTACGAGTGTGGATTCACCTAGTGTCTTTCCAATTTAGCTTCCAGGCTCTTACCGAGCAGCCAGCCTTGTGCGTGGCCCTCTTCTGGAGAGTCCTCCCCTGGTTGCGTTCCCAGTTGCTGGGCCTCTCCAAAACCGAGACGGCACCGGACCACCTTGGAATCCTCCTTCCAGTTACTGCGCCTCGGGCTAGCCAGCCCCGAGACTCGGAAATGGATGGATCCGCACCCCAGGCCATGAGGGCCCCTGAGGGCTGGTCAGGAGGACCAGGACCCAACAGACAGAAATATCTTCTAGACCGGAACCCAGAAACACATGACCTCAGTCCCTTAAGTACACTCTCCCAGAAAGCACAGTGAGACAACCCACTCACTGGTTGGTTCCGAATAAGATTGGCACCCAATGCGTCCAAAGGGACTGCGTTCCTATGCTTGCCAGAGGTGACACCTATGGCCAAGCAGAACACTGCAATCCAGCCAAACTGGTACTGAGACCAGAATTTAGAACAATTAACCCTAAAACCCAACTGTGGTTTCAGGAACTTCACATTTACAAAAACATAGCGTGGGCTCATTTGGAGCCTGGCACTACATTATATATATATATATATATATATATTTATGCACATCCACTTTTACACATTTTGTTTTTATCTTTTAGAATACTTAGTGGTGCTCTCACATTTAACCACACATGTTAGCTATACATTAATCAATCCACTTCACCTATCAATTTACTCTAATTAGAGTAATTTATTCACAGGTTTGGGTCACATGTTTAATAGATATCAGTGTGTATATATTGCAGTTAAAGTGGAAGTAAACCCTTCCACATGACTTTGGCCTACAGGTAAGCCTAGATTAAGGCTTACCTGTAGGTCCAATAAATATCTCCTAAACCTACATGGTTTAGGAGATATTTAGCGATGAAAAGCCATCGCTGTCTACGGCGCATGCGCCGTAGACAGC
This sequence comes from Lithobates sylvaticus, assembly GCA_028564925.1. Taxonomy (NCBI): domain Eukaryota; kingdom Metazoa; phylum Chordata; class Amphibia; order Anura; family Ranidae; genus Lithobates; species Lithobates sylvaticus. The sequence goes on along the minus strand of CM053029.1, from coordinate 244,928,037 downwards.
GGCGCGCAGGCGCACTGAGGGCGCACTGCATATGCCGCTCTCACGGCAATATGCCGATCTCGTGCGCATGCGCGGGAGTGACGTCATCGCCGCTCCAGCGAATGATAGCGCTGGAGCGGCGAGACCCGGAAGTCACTCCGGCCCTGCATGGCGGCGAGGAAGATGGAAGATAAGGACGGCTTCGGGGGCTTCGTTTTCAGGTAAGTTTTTCATAATGAGCTAGTATGCTATGCATACTAGCTCATTATGCCTTTGCCTTGCAGGGTGTCTTTTTTTTTTTTTTACAGAGGCTTTACTTCCTCTTTAATGTTTGTGGTTCTTTAGCTATGAATAAGCACTTTTAAAAGTGTGAAACGCGTCAACTCCTGTGATCCATTGTTTGCTGTGGCTTGTACTTTTTGGATTATTACCTCCTTTTTTTAATAAAGGCATTTGATTTTGAGTGCGGCTGTCCAGAATCTTTCCTTCATCCAATTGCCTATGCTTAGCCAGCACCTGCTGTTGCTACTCTGAGGAGAGCTCCCTCCCTTGATGGCATCTCTCTTCCCCTTGCTCCTGGACTTTGCATAAGAATCTGACTATTACTTACGCTATTGACAAAGTTTCTCTAATTATATTTGGACAACAAATAGCATTAACAAAAGATATTTAAATCCCATTTAATTAGAGCATTAATAATTATATGTTTACATGTCAACCCTAGAAGTCAAGCAGTGGCCACAAATATCCCTCACAGAATTTGGACTAGGATCTGCTGGGCATGTTTGAATTCTTCCATTGATTGGGGTTAAATTAGTGATCAAATGAGCAAAACTCTAAGCGGATATGAAAGACATATTATTGTAGCTCTGTATTTAATCATTTTTAAATGTAAATGAGTACCTACATTTGATCTGAACCTTTTGCAGTTCCTGTAAAGCAGGGCTTGGAGTGGGAGAGAAGGAAGTAGTACAAGGGTTAATTTCCACAAAAAAAAATGCATGATGATAGGAGGAGAAAGCAGGGTGACAGGAGATAATTTTATCACTTTGTTACATCACCCCCAATGTCCATTCACAGGCTGGGGGCAGATCTCAGAAGAAGGGAGTTGAATGATGCTGGCTAGCGATGAGCCGAACACCCCCGGTTCGGTTCGCATCCAGAACATGAACGTGAACGTGAACATTTGAACACCGTTAAAGTCTATGGGACTCGAATGTGAGAAATTAAAAGTGCAAATTTTAAAGGCTAATATACAAGTTATTGTCCTAAAAAGGGTTTGGAGACCCGGGTCCTGCCCCATGGGACATGTATCAGTGCAAAAAAAGGTTTTTCGGGAGCAGTGATTTTAATGATGCTTAACCACTTTCAGACCGGACCATTTTGCTGGCCAAAGACCAGACCACTTTTTGTGATACTGCACTGCGTCGATTTAACTGACAATTGCGTGGTCGTGCAACGTGGCTCCCAAACAAAATTGACGTCCTTTTTTTCCCACAAATAGAGCTTTATTTTGGTGGTATTTGATCACCCCTGCGGTTTTTATTTTTTGCACTATAAACAAAAAAAGAGCGACAATTTTGAAAAAAAACACATTATTTTTTACTTTTTGCTATAATAAATATCCCCCAAAAATTTATAAAAAATAGTTTTTTTTCCTCAGTTTAGGCCGATACGTATTCTACATATTTTTGGTAAAAAAATTGCAATAAGCGATTATTGATTGGTTTGTGCAAAAGTTATAGCGTTTACAAAATAGGGGATAGTTGTATGGCATTTTTATTAATATTTTTTTTTTACTAGTAATGGCGGCAATCAGCGATTTTTATTGGAACTGCGACATTATGGTGGACACATGGGACATTTTTGACACATTTTTGGGACCATTGTCATTTATACAGCAATCAGTGCTATACAAATGCACTGTGTAAATGACACTGCCAGTGAAGGGGTTATCCACTAGGTGGCAGTGTAGGGGTTAAGTGTGTCCTAGGGGCGTGTTGCTAACTGTGGGGGGCGTGGCTGTGTTTTACACATCACTGATCTCTGCTCCAATCACAGGGAGCAGAGATCAGTTACACTGTTGCTAGGCAGAACGGGGAGATGCTTGTTTACTTTAGAATCTCCCCGTTCTTCCTCCCCGTGAGATGATCGCGGGTATCCCCGCGGCGATCGAGTCCGCGGGAACCATGATCCGACTCACAGAGGTCCCGACCGGTGCGCGCGTGCGCAATGGCATGATGGCAAATTTAAAGGGACTTACCTGAACACCCATTTGCCTGTCCATGCCATTCTGCCGACATACAAGTGAAAAAATAAAAGTGAAATATCCCTTTAAATATCCTACCTGGGGGGTGTCTATAGTATGCCTGTAAAGTGGCGCGTGTTTCCCGTGTTTAGAACAGTCCCTGCACAAAATGACATTTCTAAAGGAATAAAAGTCATTTAAAACTGCTTGCGGCTGTAATGTAATGTCAGATCCCGGCAATATGGATGAAAATTATTGAGATAAACGGCATGGGTAACCCCCCAGCCCATTACCAGGCCCTTTGTGTCTTGTATGGATATTAAGGGGAACCCCGCCCAAATTAAAAAAAGAAAAGGCGTGGGGCCCTATAAACTCTGAACAGCAGTTTACAGGCGGTCCAAACAAGACAGGGACTGTAGGTTTGTTCTTAAGTTGAATCTGTTTGTAATTTGAAACAGGTACATTTTTTAAGTGTAGCTCCAGACAAAAAAACTATTTTTAAGCTTTTTGGATAACATAGGGAAGGGTTATGATCACCCCTGTAACATTTGTTTTGCTGTCTGTGCCCCTGTTCAGAAGATTTCATCTCACTTTCTGTCCCAATGACAATTGGATTTTGAAAATGAGTGTTTTTTAGGGAAACAAGGATTGGTGATAATAAAACATCAGTGGAGATACCTTTTTCCCATATTAACTCTTACAGGAGAGAATTTCCCTTCCTAGGGGTAGATTTCCTCTCACTTCCTGTTGTCTCCCTCCGTTTGTAAGTAGGAGTCGTTTGTAAGTTGGATGTTTAAAAGTAGGGGACCGCCTGTATATACTATACAGTTACTCTTGGTGGGGGCTGGAACGGGTGCTGTGAAATATTATATCAAGAATTGTAATTACATGCCCCTGTTAAACAGGGTCAGAAAAATTGGGCCTTTGGTGGTGGTGTGGTGGTGTTGCCACAACACTGTAAGCCCTCACAGTTACTCTTGGTGAGAGCAGGAACGGCCCTGCTGTGAAATATTAGATCAAAAATTGTAATTACACGACCCTGTTAATCAGGGGAAGAAAAATTGGGCTTTAGGCACTGGTGCCACAACACTGCAACCCCTCACAGATACTCTAGTTGAGTGCAGGAATGAGCCCTGCTGCAAAATATTACAGCAAACATTTTAATTACACGCCCCTGTTAAACAGGGGCAGAAAAATTGGGATTTAGGCACTTAGAAGCTATCAACATGAACATTGAGGAGGAATAGGATAGTCACTCAGCATAACAGGACAGTTACTCAGCATCAGCATTGGCAGTCTTCAAGGGACCTCACATTCATAAAAACAATTATTGGTTACATCAGCATCAGGTGCTTGGTAGCTGGTGATCCAAGATTGATTCATTTTTATGAAGGTGAGCCGATCAACCGAGTCTGTGGACAGGCGTACTCTGTGATCGGTTACAAAGCCTCCAGCAGCACTGAATGTGCTTTCAGATAGAACTCTGGATGCAGGACAGGCCAGTAGCTCAATTGCATACTGTGCAAGCTCTGGCCAGTGATCCATCCTCAAGACCTAATAACCCAGTGGATTTTTGGTTGGAAATCTCCAAGTCTGATCTTACCCCAAGGTATTCCTGCACCATGTAAATCAGACGCTGGCAATGATTGCTGGAACTGATCAGACCTTGGGGCTGCGGACTAAAAAATTGTCTGAGCGCATCGGTCAGATGGCTACCTTCTCCACCGCTCCTTCTGTGACTGACCAAAGCCTCAGCAACACGTTGTCCAGGAGGACCAGGAAATTGCAACCTCCCAGGCTCTGGAAACGCATTGCACAAACCTTTCTGCAAGGCCTCCGAAGATGTTTCATCCTCTGCTCCCTCTGCGAAGGCTGGATAAGTTCTGCAACCTTACCCTTGTAATGTGGATCAATAAGAGTTGCCAGCCAGTATTGATCCCTCTCCTTGATACCACAATGTCCTTGATGTCCTTTCGCAGGCTTTGCAGGATCAGGGAGGCCATGCAGCATAGGTTTGCTGAGGCATTCGGTCCGGAGTCCTCTGGGTCGCTAAGGATGGCATGATCCGCGGGCACCTCCTCCCAGCCACGTACAAGTCCATGGGTTTCTGGGGACTGAAAACGATCCCTTGAAGACTGCTGCTGATGCTGAGTGCCAGGCTCCGACTCCATGCTGACACAATCCTCCTCCTCCTCTTCCTGTGTGATAGGTGGGCCTGCAGGAATACTATCTGGATAAAGGGGGCCTTGAGAGGTAAGGAAGTCTTCCTCCCTCTGTTCTTCCTCAAGTGCCCTTTCCATTATTCCATGCAGCGTGTGCTCCAACAGGAAGACAAGAGGGACAGTATCACTGATGCATGCACTGTCACTGCTCACCATCCTTGTGGCCTCCTCAAATGGTGACAAGACAGTGCATGCATCCTTGATCATTAGCCACTGGCGTGGCAAAAAAAAGCCAAGCTCCCCTGACCCTGTCCTGGTGCCATACTCGCACAGGTACTCATGGATGGACCTCTGCTGCATGTACAGCCGCTGCAGCATTGCCAATGTTGAGTTCCACCTGGTGGGCATGTCACAGATGAGGCGGTTCTTGGGCAGCATTCCATTTGAAGGTCAGCCAGCCGAGCACTGGAATTATATGACTGGCGGAAATGCCCACAGACTTTCCTGGCCTGCCTCTGGAGATCCTGTAAGCCCGGGTACCTGCACAAGAACCGCTACACCACCAAATTAAGGATGTGAGCCAAACAGGGAACATGAGTGAAGTCTCTCCCTGTCGGAGGGCGGAGAGGAGGTTGGTGCCATTGTCGCAAACCACCATTCTTGGCTGAAGCTGGCGTGGCGTCAACCACCTCTGAACCTGCCCCTGCAGAGCTGCCAGAATTTATGCCCCAGTGTGGCTCCTGTCCCCTAAGCAGATCAACTCAAGCACCGCATGGCATCTTTTTGAGTACTTGCGCAGCCCCTAGAACGCCTACGGAGCACCGCTGGTTCCGAGGTCAAATCTGCACAGGAAGAGGCCATAGAGGAAGGAGAAGAGGAGGGGGTGGAGGAGAGAGCATTTTGGAGGCATGGTGGCGGAACAAGCTCCAACATTACTGCACCCTGTCCTGCATCCTTCCCAGCTGCCAGCAGGGTTACCCAGTGCGCCGTGAAAGAAAGGTAGCGTCCCTGTCCATGCCTGCCTGGACCATGATTCAGTGGTAATATGCACCTTACCACTGACCGCCCTGTCCAACAAGGCCAAGACATTGCCTTCGACATGCCGGTAGAGAGCCGGAATGGCCTTCTGAGAAAAAAATGGTGTTTGGGAACCTGCCACTGAGGTACCACACATTCCATAAATTCTCAAAAGGGGGCAGAGTCTACCAGCTGAAAAGGCAGCAGTTGGAGTGCTAGCAATTTAGCCAAATTAGCATTCAGCCGCTGAGCATGTGGATGTCTGGGACCGAACTTCTTTTGACGGTTTAGCAACTGGGGTAGGGAAACTTGCCTGCTACAACTGGATTTAGGTGTACGGCTAGCAAATTGCCCGCAAGTGCTTGGGACACCTAATTCTACACCAGTGCAGTGCAGTGCAGGTCTCTTAGAGGACTGAAGGTATAATGGGGTTGGAGATCCCAGCTGATGAGGAGCAAGGAGAGGTCCGTCTTGTTCTTTGGTGTGGGACTTTTAAGTATTGTTGCCAACGGACTGCATGGGAGCTCGACATATGCCTGGTCAAGCATGTGGTGCCCAAGCGGCTGCTGTTTTGGCCACGCTTGATACGCTTCAGATATATGTTGTAAACGGCAACGGTGCGATCTGCTGCACATGTCTGAAAAAAGGCCCACACCAAAGAACTTTTTAAAAAACGTGCCCTGCACATGCGGAGCTCTGCGGTGTGTTGCAGTTGGTTGGCTGTCCTTAAGCTGGCCCCTGGAGGGCATCCTGCCTTGTTGGAGATGTGCCTCCTCCTCCTCCTCTCTTCCATCAGGCACCCACATAGAGTCAGTGACCTCATCATCCCCTCCCTCCTCGCCACTGGAGAAAACCTGGCAGTATGCTGCAGCTGGGGGAACATGACTGACAGTTTCTTGTCCTTCTTGGGCACCCCCTCTTTCTGGGCTCATATTACTGCCTTCATCCTCAACCTGGGTACCATCATTGGAGCCTTCAAAACGCTGTGCATCCTCCTGCATCATGTACCCAACACTGTGGTCAAACAGTTTGGGGGACTCCTCAGGACATGATGGTCGGGCTAGGGAAGGAGTGACTGATGCCATTGAGCTGATGGAATAGGCCACTTTGGCAGCTGCATTGGCAGCCAAACTTCTCTTAGCCTGGGTGACAGAGGATGAGGAGTATGAGGACGGCTTTGTGATCCACGCTACCAACTCTTCTGCATGTTGTGGCTCAACACGGCCAGCTTTCAACTGTTGGCTGTAGACACAGAGCCTGCTTGCCCTCTTTTAGTGGCCTAGACTTTCCTTGGTGGCCTTCCAGACATGCTGTAAAATTGGATTAGCAAAACATGGCCTGAAGTTTACTAGAAATTTTTTACCAGGAATGGCCTGCAGTCAGGTATAGGCTTGGCTAGACTAGAATGCAGTGTATATATATATATATATATATATATATATATATATATATATATATATATATATATATATATATATATATATATATGTAGGAGACTGTGTATATATATATATATATATATATATATATATATATATATTTATGCACTGCAGATCACTGAATCACCTGCCTACCTGAAAGTGTCTTTGAATACGTACACCAGGAATGGCCTATAGTCAGGTATAGGCTTGGCTAGACTAGAATGCAGTGGATCTATATGTAGGAGACAGTATATATATATATATATATATATATATATATTTGATATATATATATATATATAATATGTATATATATATGTTGGAGACTGTATATATATTTAATGCACTGCGGATCACTGAATCACTTGCCTGCCTGCCTGAAAGTGTATTTGAAAACGTACACCAGCAGTGGCCTGCAGTCAGATATAGGCATGGCTAGACTAGAATGAAGTGGATATATGTAGGAGACAGTATATATATTTTATGCACTGCAGATCACTGAATCACTTGCCTGGCTGCCTGCCTGCCTGAAAGTGTATTTGAAAACGTACATCAGCAATGGCCGGCAGTCAGATATAGGCTTAGCTAGACTAGAATGCAGTGGGTATATATGTTGGAGACTGTATATATATTTAATGCACTGCGGATCACTGAATCACTTGCCTGCCTGCCTGAAAGTGTATTTGGATAAGTACACCAGGAACAGTCCACAGTGAGATCCAGCTAAACTGGATACAGTATATAAATATATATATTTATATATACACAAAGCCGGGATGTATACAGTATATATATACTAAATACACTGCAGCTAACTGAATCTGCCTGCCTGAAGTATATTAGAAATAGTACAGCAGTGAGATCTAGCTAAACTGGATACAGTGGATATATATATATATACACCAGTCTGACTGTGTGTATATATATATATATATACACATTAAGTGCATTATGGGGCGTGGCACGCCCCTCGAATTTGGCGCGAACGCCCCATAATGTTCGATCTTCAGCTAACGATCGAACAGACGATGTTTAAGTCGAACTCATGTTCGACTCGAAGCTCATCCCTAATGCTGGCCATTCCTTCAATATGGAAGACTGAACATATCTTCTAGTGTGAACTGCTTTTACAAAATTTGCCTGAACTAAAAATCACATGCTTGTTTTCTAACAAAGTCGTGTATTCACATTGTCAGCACAGATCATTTATTAAGTGGCTTTTATGAGAATGCAAGCCACATTACGGACATGGGTTTGTTTGTACAGTCACATGACTGCCATCAACAAAGCCATTATTAGGCCTCATGCACGCTGCATGTTTTTTACAGCTGCTGTTTTTGGCTTCAGGCGTTTTTCTTTTCTGCAGCAAGTAAACTCCCCAGCATGTTATCCTATGTGTCAATGTACACATGAAAAACGCTACTGCAAAACTGCTGCAAAACTCATTCTATAGCTACATCTTTCTACAGCTAATGCTACTGGCTTTTTTAATGTAGCGATGCCCCCGTGGGGTCGCTGAATGTAGTAGTTCCACCTGTCACCCTGGTCAGCCCCGCATTCACTTCCAGTCACTCCTTACTGCACAATGAACAGTCCATCAGCTTGTTTTTGTTGTTTTATTGAGGGATTTAACTTGAATGGAGTAAAGGAAACATGGGATGCCCAAATCAATAGCAAAAATAGCTAAGTAATTGATTGGAACTTCTATCCACAGTCTCTAAAGCTTCAGACTTTGCCAGCACAATGCTTCTTTAATGACCTGTTACTTCCTCTACTGTGTGATACTTAGTTCCTGGCACAGCTAACATGTGGTTAGGCCCCACTCTGAATAAGGCCTAACAGTTAAGTATTAGCCATTTGCTGGCAGGAGCCTGCGGACCCCTTTTGGTGTAGTAACCAATAGCATTGAAGAAAGAGTCTTTTGTGCTATCTGTACTTTGGTATACAACTGGTCCCAGTCAGTCCTGTGCGAACTCTGCTAACCTTCCTGGCTGCAGCAGCCTGTCTCCAATGCCAGCAACATCACAGTCTTTCCCTCCGGCTCTACATCCACTCCTGGCATGTCTCTCCCAGATCTTCTGACTGTGCCTGTCACTCACCGAACCACAGATGGATCCCTCCTGATGATTTGCCCAGAAGTGTTCCCCGCTGTCCTCACCTGCTACTCTTCAGGAAACCCCTTGTTTGGGTTGTATGGAGGGGTTCCCTCACAGCTCTTTGAATCCCGGGCTAAGGTCACCCCCCCCCCCCCCCAGATAGGGGGCTCCATCCAAGGCCCCCACAGCCTAACACTCCATCACTCAGTTCTTCCACCCGACAACTCTGCCCCCATCAAGCTGACCCTGGGTATATATAGGAGACCTGCCCCATGCCAATCCTAGTTGGGGATTGGTCAGGGCTCCCAGATACACATCATGCCACTCCAATCCTCTCTCCCCACCTCCTTTCCAGTGGCCTTCCAAACATGCTGTAAAATTGGATTAGCAAAACATAGCCTGAAGTTTACTAGAAATTTTTTACCAGGAATGGCCTGCAGTCAGGTATAGGCTTGGCTAGACTACAATGCAGTGTATATATATATATATATATATATATATATATATATATGTAGGAGACTGTATATATATATATATATATATATATATATATATATATATATATATATATATATATATATATATTTATGCACTGCAGATCACTGAATCACCTGCCTACCTGAAAGTGTCTTTGAATACGTACACCAGGAATGGCCTATAGTCAGGTATAGGCTTGGCTAGACTAGAATGCAGTGGATCTATATGTAGGAGACAGTATATATATTTTATGCACTGCAGATCACTGAATCACTTGCCTGCCTGCCTGAAAGTATATTTGAAAACGTACACCAGGAATGACCTGCAGTCAGATATAGGCTTGGCTAGACTGGAATGCAGTGTGTATATATATATATATATATATATATATATATATATATATATATATATGTTGGAGACTGTATATATATTTAATGCACTGCGGATCACTGAATCACTTGTCTGCCTGCCTGACAGTGTATTTGAAAACGTACACCAGCAGTGGCCTGCAGTCAGATATAGGCATGGCTAGACTAGAATGAAGTGGATATATATGTAGGAGACAGTATATATATATTTTATGCACTGCAGATCACTGAATCACTTGCCTGGCTGCCTGCCTGCCTGAAAGTGTATTTGAAAACGTACATCAGCAATGGCCGGCAGTCAGATATAGGCTTAGCTAGACTAGATTGCAGTGGGTATATATGTTGGAGACTGTATATATATTTAATGCACTGCGGATCACTGAATCACTTGCCTGCCTGCCTGAAAGTGTATTTGGATAAGTACACCAGGAACAGTCCACAGTGAGATCCAGCTAAACTGGATACAGTATATATACAGTATATATATATATATATATATATATATATATATATATATATATATAAACCCCTTGTTTGGGTTGTATGGAGGGGTTCCCTCACAGCTCTTTGAATATATATACTAGTATATATACTAGTATATTCATATACTAGGGACAATTTTTTTTTGGACAGAAGCCAATTAACCTACCTGCATGTCTTTGGATTGTGGGAGGAAACTGGAGTACCCGGAGGAAACCCATGCAGGCAAAGGGAGAACATGCAAACTCCAGGCAGGTAGTGTCGTGGTTGGGATTCGAACGAGCGACTCTTCTTACTGCTAGGTGAGAGTGCTAACCACTACACCACTGTGCCGCCTGTGTCAGTGGTGAGATGTTTATAAATCTTGATTTATGCAAGTTGCAGAAAACAACTGTGACTGGAGTCCTTTTTGGGCACAGGGTGACCAAGAAAATATATACAGTCATGGCTGAAATTATTGGCAACCCAGAAATTTTTCCAGAAAAGCAAGTATTTCTCACAGAAAAGAATTACAGTAACATGTTTTTCTATACACATGTTTATTCCATTTGTGTGTATTGGAACAAAAAAAGGAAGGAAAAATAGCTAATTGGACATAATGTTACACAAAATTCCAAAAACGGGCTGGTCAGAATTCTTGGCACCCTTTCAAAATTGTGGATAAATAAGATTGTTTCAAGCATGCAATGCTCCTTTAAATTGACCTGGGGCAAGTAACAGGTGTGGGCAATATAAAAATCACACATGAAAGCAGATAAAAAGGAGAAAAGTTCACTTAGTCTTTGCATTGTCTGTCTGTGTGTGCCACACTAAGCATGGACAACAGAAAGAGGAGAAGAGAACTGTCTGAGGACTTGAGAACCAAAATTGTGGAAAAATATCAACAATCTCAAGGTTACAAGTCCATCTCCAGAGATCTAGATTTGCCTTTGTCCACAGTGCGCAACATTATCAAGAAGTTTGCAACCCATGGCACTGTAGCTAATCTCTCTGGTGGTGGACGGAAGAGAACATTTTTTGAAAGGTTGCAATGCAGGATAGTCCGGATGGTGCATAAGCAGCCCCAAACAAGTTCCAAAGAAATTCAAGCTGTCCTGCAGGCTCAGGGAGCATCAGTGTCAGCGTGAACTATCCGTCAACATTTAAATGAAATGAAACATTATGGCAGGAGACCCAGAAGGTCCCCACTGCTGACACAGAGACATAAAAAAGCAAGACTACAGTTTGCCAAAACGTACTTGAGTAAGCCAAAATCCTTCTGGGAAAACGTCTTGTAGACAGATGAGACCAAGATAGAGCTTTTTGGTAAAGCACATCATTCTACTGTTTACCGAAAATGGAATGAGGCCTACAAAGAAAAGAACACAGTACCTACAGTGAAATAAGGTGGAGGTTCAATGATGTTTTGGGGTTGTTTTGCTGCCTCTGGCACTGGGTGCCTTGAATGTGTGCAAGGCATTATGAAATTTGAGGATTACCAAAGGATTTTGGGTCAGACTGTAGAGCCCAGTGTCAGAAAGCTGGGTTTGTGTCCGAGATCTTGGGTCTTCCAACAGGACAATGACCCCAAACATACGTCAAAAAGCACCCAGAAATGTATGGCAACAAAGCGCTGGAGAGTTCTAAAGTGGCCAGCAATGAGTCCAGATCTAAATCCCATTGAGCACCTGTGGAGAGATCTTAAAATTGCTGTTGGGAAAAGGCGCCCTTCCAATAAGAGAGACCTGGAGTAGTTTGCAAAGGAAGAGTGGTCCAAAATTCTGGGTGAGAGGTGTAAGAAGCTTATTGATGGTTATAGGAAGTGACTGATTTCAGTTATTTTTTCCAAAGGGTGTGCAACCAAATATTAAGTTAAGGGTGCCAAGAATTTTGACTAACCCATTTTTGGAGTTTTGTGTGACATTATGTCCAATTTGCTTTTTTATTTCCTCCCTTTTTTTTGTTTTGTTCCAATACACACAAAGGGAATAAACATGTGTATAGCAAAACATGTGTTACTGCAATACTTTTCTGTGAGAAATACTTGATTTTCTGGAAAAATTTCTGGGGTGCCAACAATTTCGGCCATGACTGTGTATATATATATATATATATATATATATATATATATATATATATATATATATATATATTCCATATTAAAAATAGTGTCTGATTCACAATGCTGGGACAAATACTGTTAGGAAATGCTGATGTCAATTCCAGCCACCTGTCTCTGCCTGTGTCTGCTATAATGTAAATTAGTCTAGTATGACTTGTAACAGCTTCTAAGAGTCTTTCGCGCATTGTGCTAATTAAGGAGTTCTGTGTGGAGATGTATGATAATGTGTATGGTATAGTCAGTGAGCTAGGAGACGTGAAGTCTTTCCTAAAGGTCATGTCTCTGAGTCACCTAGGCCGTCTGAAGGATTAGATAATTAGCTCATGTTAATTAGGTTTCTAGTCACAGGTGTATTTTCAGAGTAATATGAGCAGGAGGTATGTACCTCCTCTTTTACTGTATATAAGACCTGTATTCTTTCCAATAAAGTCAGATTCCTACTTGACCCTCAACACAGAGCCTCGTCTCTTACTTGGGGGAGAATTATTCGTATGGGTTTCTTGTTCGGCTGATTGGAGTGTTCGGTAGCTGCCTTTGTGTTTGGGTATGGAATGTCCTAAACAGCTTTAACCCCTTTCATACTTGGGGTGTCGTTACAACAACAATATAACAATGACACCATAAGAGTAGAGAAGGCAGCCAGGTGTATAAAACATTACATATTCTGCAGACTCATAACTGTAACACAGTGGTTTCCCCCAGGTGACCCCTTGTGGATGTTGACAAACATAACCAATACACATGAAAAAAATAAGAAAATAAGATTAACAAAACTTATATATAAAATACCAACTTGAAGCCAACAAGTGGCCCAGAAGGCAAGCCTGGTGGCGCCCACATAACTGTCATAAGCTCTATTAGAGGATAAATCGAGGAATTTAGAAAGGGTGAGAAAAAAGAAGTGGTAAGAAGGGAAGAAAGGGGAAGGGGGACTAACAAAGGACAGAGAAAAAGAACCGCAGTTCTCTTGGGATGGAGAACAAACAAACAACAGCAAAAGCAATAAAACCTATCCCTAGCCTAGCTGAATTCTGCTAAGCTATAAAAAGTAAAAATCCATGCATCAGCAATCATAAAAGTTATGATAATAGCTGTTTATAAGTGTCAGAGGTGGTAAATTCAATCCACAGTGCCAAGGTATTAAAGAAATGTGAACAGTTGTCAAGACATCAATGTCAATTCCTCTAATAGCTGTATCTCTTGTACCCTCAGTAACCAGTCTTGTACAGTCAAAACCAACACAGATTTCCAATGTAAAGATTTAAGACTTGCCTGCACTGAGATGAGGTATCAAGGTCCACTTATATTTATCAATAGACATATGGGTGGCAAGAAATAACACTGGGAGAGGGTCATCTTTCAACTGGAATTGCGTAACTGTGGTGATCAGGTTTTGGATATCTATCCAAAAAAGCTTAATAATGGGGCCAACACCACCAGATATGTAGGAATGCTCCTGTCAGGGCCTGAACTTGAACTTGGGACCTCTTCTGTGTCCAGCAATGCCTCTTCTTGCTGAGCTACCTGATATTCTGATAGCACCCTACCTGATCCATTGGACAACCCTGCCTTGTGTTGGTATTTCTGTTGAACCTTGAACTTTTTGTTCCTCTCATGAACTTCCTGATATAAACCATGTCTTCCTGTTGCCAGATTATTGTGGTTCATATCCTGCCTGCTGCCTCAAGCTACCTCTATTGCTATTTGGAATCAACCTTAGCTTGTGACCCGACTATGAAACTTTTCTCCTGTATCGACCTTGGCTTATGACCCCAACTAAACTCTTCTCCTGCACCGACCTTGGCTTGTGACCCCCAACACCGATCATCGGTCTAAAGGTTTAGACAATTCAATCTCTTACAGAACTGAGAACTGTGTTTAGCCTGACGTTATCGGCGATTGGTCTCCACTCACTACAGGTATTCTCCTAACAGTTTCCTTCTGTCCACAACCTCTCCAGAAATGTGCAGACACTGAAGATCAAATTTGAGATAGTTTATGCAGGACTCGATACCATCATGGTATAAGTTTGTAACATGGCTCCTGCATCTTAGAGCTCAGAGACAGAGGATGTATGAGCCAGTTTAGTAGTCTTATCAGTGCTGACATTTTGATCATAAGACTTTGTTAGAAAACAAAGTGATTTTTATACCATAACATTTTGTTAAAGCAGTTTGCATGGAGACATTTAAGGCTGATTTTGATGACATTTTTGTGAAGGAAAAACAAATCAATTTCAGTGAAATTTGTCCACGCTTCCCAGTTGCAATATAATTTTTTTTCACACCATTTGGTGAAGCTGGCAATTTTTGATGGATTTTGGACACAGACCTGACCCAACTCTTCTTGGAATTCTGTGACTTGTTTGTTCCATCAAATTGCAACATACTTAACTATCCTCAGAATTTTAGCCTGCTTCCTTTACTACTGATGAGAGCAGTCATCAAGATCCTTCTAAAAATCCTAAATCCAGATGCTATATGCTATGAATAGCAGCAGACCTATTTTTATTCATTCATACCGATTGTCACCTTCTAAAAATGCTAGTTGCATGAGGTAGTATTTAAAGAAAATCAAGCTTTACACCAAGTATGAAGCTATAAAAGTTTTAATGTTTGGGACCTTAACCACTTGCTTACTGGGCACTTCAACCCCCTTTCTGCCCAGGCCAATTTTTAGCTTCCAGCGCTGTTACTTTTTGAATTACACTGTACTCATATGACATTTTTATCATTTTTTTTCACACAAAGGGAGCTTTCTTTTGGTGGTATTTAATCACTACTGGGGTTTTCATTTTTGCTAAACAAACAAAAAAGGACGAAAATTGTGAAAAAAAAACAGTTTTTTTATAGTTTGTTGTAAAATTTTGCAAACACGTAATTTTTTACCTTCACTGATGTGCGCTGATGAGGCTGCACTGATGGGCACTGATGAGGTGGCACTGTTGGGTACTGATAAGGCTGCACTGATAGTGGGCACTGATAGGTGGCACTGAAGGGTACTGATAGGCACAGTGGTGTAGTGGGTAGTAGTCTCGCCTAGCAGTAAAAAGGGTTGCTGGTTCGAATCTTAACCAAGACACTACCTGCCTGCAGTTTGCATGTTCTCCATGTGCCTGCGTGGGTTTCCTCCAGATACGCCAGTTTCCTCTCACACTCCAAAGACCTGCTGGTAGGTTAATTGGCTTATGTCTAAATTGGCCCTAGTATATGAATGTGAGTTAGGGACCTTAGATTGTAAGCTCTTTGAGGGTAGGGACCGATGTGAATGTACAATGTATATGTATATGTAGGTGGCACTGGTGGGAACTGCTTAGCAGCAGTGGGTGTCTGTATGCAGGACTGACATCCCATTTACACAAGCTGGTAATCAGCTTTTTTTTCTCCTCATGCTCTCAGCTTGAGGGGGAAAAAAAAGCTGATTACTGGCTTCTGTTTACATCATGTAATCAGCTGTCATTGGCTGACAGCTGATCACGTGGTAAAGGGTGTGATCAGCCAAATCTCATGGACTCGCTTATCATTGAGCGTTCCACCCACGCCCCATATGGGCACCCAGTCAGCACATGCACGGGAGGATGTACATGGACGCCCTCCTGGCAATTTAAGCCCGCGCTGTAGCTGTCTTTTGGCTATAGAGCAGGTGGAAAGAGGTTAATCAATGAATAAACAGACTTTTCGTGAAATGCAGCAGACGAAGAGATCCCATGCAGGACTTTGTGTTCTAGGTCCAGAACAATTAAGCTTTTACTACATTAGGCTTATGCCGCGTACACACGAGCAGAATTTCCGTCGGAAAAATCTTTTTCCGCTCAAGCTTGGCTTGCATACACACAGTCACACAAAAGTTTGCTGAACTTTTGACCGTCAAGAACGCGGCGACGTACAACACTACGACGAGACGAGAAAATTAAGTTCAATGCTTCCGAGCATGCGCAAATTGTTTCTGAGCATGCCTATGAATTTTGCGCGTCGGAATTGCTACAGACGATCGGAATTTCCGATCTGAACTTTTTCAGACCGAAAAATAGAGAACCTGCTCTCAATCTTTTGCTAGCGGGAATTCTGCCAGCAAAAGTCCGATGGAGCATACATACGGTCGCATTTTCTGACCAAAATCTCTCATCGGTCTTTTGCTGGCCGAAATTCCGACCGTGTGTACAGTACAGCATTAGTGTTCAGACAGTTTTTCTTCTTGGACTGTACAATACTTTCAGATACTGACCTGTAAAAAGCACACAGATAAGAGTAAAGTCAAGCTTCTTATCTGCATACGTATGCTGAATCAGTGACTCAGAACATATAAAAGCCATTGGATCAGCATGACTTCCAGGAAACTAGTATTATAAGTTAGTCTGTTATGGAATTTTCCTTACTTCTCTCTACAGATTTGCTTTACCTGGCTAATCATTCACCTGTTTAATATGGCATTCAAAGGCATATAACTTTTTTGTATTTCTTTTTTTGAAAGCTCTAACCAAATAGAAATATTATTTTAGAATAATACACTTTCTATTTTTACAACATTCTAGATAAATGTTTAGATCAAAAATGCTTCAAAGTGGTTATAAAATCAGATCATTGAATGCATAGATTCTGAGAATTCATTTACCTTTTATGACCCTTGGCTTTGACGTTGAGCTTTAAACTTAGCCACCTGCCCTGGCAGGTGCTGGTGACTGAAGTCTGACCCTTTTTCATCTGTTCTGACATCTTTATTAGTGGAAAGCGTAATATTTTTAATTTCTTTGCCTGAAGCCTTGTGAAACTGGAGTAGTAAATACAGCATAGCTGACATGTTGAAAAATGGAGTAGAGGTAAGCAATTAGGTGATATTTCTAAAGTTTATCTACGCTGAATCTTGACGTTTTAGTTCTGAACTGCCCAGGGCAACATTTGCTATGTTTGTTTCATAAACAATTAACCACATTGGGTTGCAGTGCACAAAAGCTGCTTGATTGTCTCTAAATAAAAAAATAATGCTTACAATAATAGATTTGGGTATCCCGACACCCAATCTAATAACCACATTTTATTTGCTGAATACAAATAGCAAGGTCTTGCAAAATAAATCTAAAAGAAAAGGTAAACATCAGAGCTACAGTAACAAACGGAACATAACAAAACCTCAGTGGACTTCTAATGCTAAAGAAAGCCCATTTCACACAGGCAGACTGATTGGGTCCACCTATGAGTTTTTTAGACGGATCCAATCATACCTTCTATTACCCTGTGGCGGGTTAACACCCGGTGACATCTGATCCGATCCTGTCTGCTAAAAACAGACGGATGGGGACCCATTCCCCATCCATCTAGCAAACTGGATAGCCGTCGAGTGTAAATGGACACATAGGGGGTTATTTACGAAAGGCAAATCCACTTTGTACTACAAGCATAAACTACAAGTGCAAAGTGCACTTAAAATTGCACTGAAAGTGCACTTGGAAGTGCAGTCGCTGTAAATCTGAGTGGTAGATCTGAAATGAGGGGAAGCCCTGCTGATTTTATCATCCAATCATGTGCAAGCTAAAATGCTGTTTTTTATTTTTCTTGCATGTCCCCCTCGGATCTAAAGCGACTGCACTTCCAAGTGCACTTTGCACTTGTACTTTGCACTTCTGGTGCAAAGTGGATTTGCCTTTCGTAAATAACCCCCATAGTCCGTTTACATCTGACTGTCCATAGAGGATAGCCGGCAGACAAGGACAAGCCACCCACCTGCTCAGCAGGGATCAGTGGACAGATTCCCTGCTGAGCAGGTGGAGTCCACCTCATGTGAAATGGGCCTACGTGTGAAGTCAATACTGTATATCAGGGCTGGTAAAATTGGGAGGCGGAAGAGGCGAATGCCTTGGGTGGGACCATTTACTGGAGGAAGGGGGGCGCAATAGAAGTGCAGGTGTACCAGCCATGCTACATAGATAACAACAGCATGTGGCGAGTGCGCTCCTACACCAGCCCTGCCCCGCCTCTCACTTCCCTATCAGGTGGTGTAATCTCTGCCCAATAGGCACTTACTAGTCCCGGACGGCGTGGCATCACTGAGAGGCCAGCCGGGAGCTGGGATGGAAAAAAGAGCATGGAGTGCGATCAAAGAGGAGGAACAAAGCAGGGCATCATTACACAAGTAAGCAGATTACCATCTGCAGATGGTATAATTAACTCTGAATGGGGGGGGCGGTTGAGTTTGCAATGGTATTGGTAATATGCATCAGGAAGGGGGTTAATGCACTGTCACTGATGCATTAGGGGTCAGTGGCAGTTAGTTACCATTTTGTGCTGCATTAGTGGCACCAGTGGGTTAATTAACACTGACACTGGTGCCACTAATGCAGCACAAAAGGGTTAATTAACTACCACTGGCCACTAATGCATCAGTGATTGTACACAGCGAGAGTCTTTCAGCAGATCCCAGCCAATTATTTATGGCTGGGGGCTGCTGATTGGCTGTGTCCAATCACAGCCCAGATCTCTGTGTTGACAATCAACACATCGCTCTGTACAGAGAGAACGATCACGGAAACGAAACAAAAATCAACCAGTAGTGAAAAGCAGCACACATTACACATTGTTAGACACACAGTTAACCATTTAATTGCCCCTAGATGTTAACCCCTTCCCAGCCAGTGTCACCCAACTTTGAAGCCACACAGCACAACATCAGCGCAGCTTGCAAACGACTTCTTTAATAGAAGTCAATGCAATCTGCTCTAAAGTTTCCCCAAGTAGTGCAGGAACCTTTTTCTAAGGTGATTTTAGTCACTCCGATTAGAAATGGTTTCATTGTACTGAATGGGGCGTGGCTTGTCAGACGACTTGTCGCCTGACAAGTTGCTTCAGTGTGAATCAAGCCTAAGTCGCTAATTGCCGCCAATACTAGTATAAAAAAAATTCCAATATAGATCCCCTCGTTTGAAGGCACTGTAGCTTTCACGGCGGGGATGGGAGGAGGAGCGCAGTTTTTCATCCGTAGTGGAACAGCAGGCAGGATCTGGAGCCAGAAGGAACATCAGCCAAGCAAGTCTTCAACAGGCATGCAGGAGAGAATCTCAGTGATGTTGACCAGGTGAAGGCAGAGATCATCTGGGCTGGACGGCTTAAGTAAGCAGGACTGATGAGCAGGTTATTGACATCTAAGCGGCCAGCTCAGAGAAGGAAGCCCTGACAGTACCCTCTCCTCAACAACCCCTCCCCCTCAGAGGACCGCCAAGCTTGAGGGGAAAACATCTATGGAAATCACGGAGGAGGACAGGGGCATCTACGTCCAAGGATGAGACCAAAGAGCGATCCTCTGGACCGTATCCTTTCCAATGCAGCAGGTACTGTATGCGCCCACGGAACCTACGGGAGTCAACAATGGACTGTACTTCATACTTCTCATGGTTCTCAACCTGTTCAGGGTGAGAACGTGGCACCGAGGTGGTAAAGCGGTTGCAGACCAAAGGTTTTAATAAGGAGACGTGGAATACATTTGAGATACACATATTAGAAGGAAGGTCTAAAGCGTAAGCCACTGGGTTAATCCTGTGGAGAATACAGAAAGGCCCAATAAACCGAGGTGCCAACTTCAGAGAGGGAACACGGAGTCGGAGGTTGCGAGATGACAGCCAGACCCTGTCCCCAACCTGGTAGGAAGCCGCAGGAACCATGCGGTCAGCATGGAGTCTGTACCTATCATTGGCATGTCGCAAAGCCTCCTGAAATTGAGTGCCCAAGTGGAACGAAGACCACAGAAATATTCCTCTAAAGCAGGAATGTTCTGCGGAACAAATGAGTCAGACAAAATGGAAGGTTGGAAACCCTAGTTCGCCATAAAAAGGGACAATCGTGAAGCAGAATTCAAGGCACTATTGTGAGCAAACTCCGCCCAAGGTAAGAGGTCTGACCAGTTGTTATGATGGTCAAAAATATAGCAGTGTAGGAGCTGCTCCAAAGACTGGTTGGCTTGTTCTGCAGCCCCATTAGACTGCGGGTGATACGCAGGAGGAGAAAGCAATCTGAATTCCCAACTGTGCCCAAACTGACTACCCCTGTCCGAGACAATCACCTTGGGTAGCCCATGTAAGCGAAAGATCTCCCGAGCAAAAATGGAAGCCAGTTCCTTAGATGTGGGCAACTTCTTAAGTGGAATACAATGAGACATTTTCGAGAACCGGTCAACCACCATATGGATAACTGTTGCCCTGGGAGTTGGGTAACTCCACAGTGGAATCCGTAGGCAGATGGGTCCAAGGCCTCTCTCCATTGGGTATGGGTTGTAGGAGACCCACTGGAAGGTGTCGTGGAGTCTTACTCTGAGCACACACAGAACAAGCAGCTATGAAGTCAGCTACATCAGTATGTAGACTAGGCCACCAGAATTGTTAAGAAATGGCCCAAAAGAGTTGATTCTTCCCAGGGCGGCCAGAAGCCTTGGGAGAATGGTAAGTCTGGAGCATGGCAGTACGGAGACTCTCTGGGACAAAGCAGCAGACACAAGGTTTCTCAGGAGGAGAATGAACCTGAGGGGCAAGAATTTTCTCACCCAAAGGGGAAGTGAGACTGGTGCGAACTGTAGCCAAAATACAATCAGGAGGAATCACAGGAACCGGAACCGACTCCATCTTGGAAGTGGAGGAAAATTGTCACGACCAACTCTGTGGGTTACCGTCCTTTCTGATCATATCAGTCAGGGGTTTGACCAGGGACGAGAAGTTATGAATAAACTTCCAATAATAATTGGCAAAGCCAAGAAAATTTTGCAGAGGACGTATACCTACAGGTTGGGGCCACTGTAGGACTGCTGAAAGTTTCTCTGTGTCCATCGAAAAACCAGCAGTGGAAATTACATAACCCAGGGATTTAACTTGTTCACGATGGAACTCGCACTTCAACTTATAATAGAGAGATTGTTTTATCTCAGCTTCCGAAGCACACGACAGACATCTGTGTGGTGGCTCTCTAGGGACTTGGAAAATATGAGCATATCGTCGAGATAAACCACCACACATAGCTGCAACAAATCTCGGAGGACATTGTTGATAAATTCCTGGAAAACTGCCGGAGCGTTGCAAAGGCCAAATGGCATTATGAGGTACTCATAATGGCCTGTTCTGCTATTAAACGCAGTTTTCCATTCGTCGCCCTCTTTAATCCTCACAAGATTGTATGCCCCTCTCAAATCAAGCTTGAATACCGTTGCCCCCTTGATGCGGTCAAATAATTCCATAATCAATGGAATTGGATAGGCATTATTAATCGTGAGACAATGGAGACCCTATAATCAATACAAGGTCTCAGTTCACCACTCTTCTTTACAAAGAAGAAACCAGCACCGGCAGGAGACGAGGATTTCTGAATAACGGGGGACGAAACAATCCCACCTAAGGTTTGTCTGTGACAGGATCTCAAGATTCGGGCATTCCCTGGACGGGTAGGACAAGACTTCAAAAAGTGACCTGCCTGGCCACATTGAAGGCACAATCTCTCCCTTCTTCTAAGGGCTCTCTCGTCAGCAGAGAGACGTGTGAAGCCCAAGTGCATGGGTTCACCTTCACTGACTGACCGATACCAGGAGGCAAGGTGAGGGAGCCAAGGGTGGGACTGCAAAGCTCGGAGGCAAATATACAGGAGGCTACTGCAAGCCCTCCTTAAAAGAGAGTCTTTCTCTGAGTCTGAAGTCAATGAGGATGGCAAATGTGATCAACTATCTCATCTTTGATGGTATCCGAGAGACCATGAGAAAAAGTAACCACGAGGGCCTCATTGTTCCAAGCAACCTCTGCTGCCAGAGTACGGAATTCAATGGCGTAATCAGTAACAATTTTTGTACTCTGTTTGATGGACATGAAGCACTTGGCAGCAGAAGCGGAGTGTGGGGGAACGTCAAATACCCTGTTAAAAGAAGCCACAAACTCTTAGTAGCTGAGTAACAATGGGTTATTACGTTTCCCATAGAGGGTTTGCCCAGGCCAAGGCTCTCTCAGAAAGCAAAGATATCATGAAACCTACTTTGCTTCTGTCTATGGGAAACGCCTGGGACAGCATCTCAAAGTATATCTCAACCTGGTTGAGAAACCCTTTGCATCTGGATCACCCCCAAATCGCTGGGGAAGCGGAGCAAAACCAGACATACCTCTTATAGAGGTGATACACAAGGCAGGCGCCTGCACATAGACTGAGCAGCAGCAGGGACGGCTTGCAACACAGGTTGTACTGGAGCAGCCACAGTGGAAGATTCCAGGTGAGCCTTGCGACTCGGGAGCATCTGTAATGCCATGGCAACTGATCCATGTGGTGATCCTGCTCATCCAATCCGGAAAAAATATTACCAACAAGTGGATTGACTGCATTTTCTGAATTCATGGCCTTCTCCTACTGTCAGAAACCATGAATCAGACCGAGACAGAAGTACAGTTAAATTACACTTGTTTAATAATAAAAGTAAATAGAACAAACATAGTCAAAACATAGCCAATGTTCGGTAACCGGAATGGATAGTCAGACAATCCAGAAAGTCAGGAAGCCAGGAATCAGCATAGTGGAACAGCAAGCAGGATTTGGAGCCAGAAGGAACTTCAGCCAAGCAAGTCTTCAACAGGCACGCAGGAGAAAATCTCAGGGATGTTGACCAGGCGAAGGCAGAGACCATCTGGGCTGGGCGGCTTAAGTAAGCGGGACTGACGAGCAGAATATCATCAACAAGTGAGTCACTGTGGAGAGATAGGAGCTGGCAATTAACTGACAGCTGAGCGGCCAGCTCAGAGAAGGAAGGCCAAAGTCCAGCCCTGACACCAGCACTGCCTTAACCCTCTTGGGCATGGATTTCACCAGAGCTTCACAAGTTGCCACTGGAGTCCTCTTCCACTCCTCCATGATGACATCACGGAGCTGTTGGATGATAGAGACCTTGAGCTAGTCTACCTTCCATTTGAGGATGCGCCACAGATGCTCAATAGGGTTTAGGTCTGGAGACATGCTTGGCCAGTCCATCATCTTTACCCTCAGCTTCTTTAGCAAGCCAGTGGTCATCTTGCAGGTGTGTATGGGGTTGTTATCATGTTGGAATACTGCCCTGCTGCCCAGTCTCTGAAGGGAGGGGATCATGCTCTGCTTCAGTATGTCACATTACATGTTGGCATTCATGGTTCCCTCAATGAACTATAGCTCCCCAGTGCCGGCAGCACTCATGCGGCCCCAGACCATGACACTCCCACCACCATGCTTGACTGTAGACAAGACACACTTGTCTTTGTACTCCTCACCTGGTTGCCGCCACACACGCTTGACACCATATGAACCAAATAAGTTTATATTGGTCTCATTAGACCACAGGACATGGTTCCAGACATGTCCTTAGTCTGCTTGTTCCTTCTGGGACGACAGCCATGCAGACCAATTTGATGCAGTGTGTGGCGTATGGTCTGAGCACTGACAGTCTAACCCCCCACTCCTTCAACCTCTGCAGAAATGCTGGCAGCACTCTATTCCCCAAAGACAACCTCTGGATATGAACACGTGCAATCAACTTCTTTGGTTGACCATGGTGAGACCTGTTCTGTTTGGAATCTGTCCTGTTAAATGGCTGTATGGTCTTGACCACCATGCTGCAGCTCAGTTTCAGGGTTGTGGCAATCTTCTTATAGCCTTGGCCATCTTTATGTATAGCAACAATTCTTTTTTTTCAGATCCTAGGATTTTGCTATAAGGTGCCATGTTGAACTTCCAGTGACCAGAATGAGAGAGTGAGAGCAATAACACTAAATTTAACACAATTATACAGACTTTAATGGTACCCAAAAGAGATGCAGCAACCAAAATTATATCAAAAAATATTTATTACAAAAGTAAAAAATAACAAAGCTCATATGTAAATATTCGGCCAAACTGTGTTGGCTTGTACTGTTCTGTCAAGAGCTTCCTCAGGACCGTTATATCTTGACAAACAGTAGGCCTATCAAAAAGAAACACAACATAATTAATTAAATCCAATCATACAGGGTGAACAGCATGTATAGCATAACCTCAAAAATTTTGGAAAGAGGGAGATAGCCACTTACGTGCCCTCAAATTTAAATTGGGTAATGGTACGCCGTGCGTAATGTAGATGCAGCTTGTGTTTGGTATGATACTATCAACAAAAAAATAATCTCAAAATCTTTGCTAGGAAGATTTTGAGATTATTATTTATTTGTTGATGGTATCATATCAAACACAAGCTGCATCTACATTACACATGGTGTGCCATTACCCAATTTAAGTTTGAGGGCATGTAAGTAATCTCCTTCTTTCTTCAATTATTCAGGTTATGATATACGTGTAATGCTGTTCAGCATGTATTTTTGGATTTAATTAATTATGTTGTGTTTCTTTTGGATAGGCTTACTGTTGTTTGTCACTATATAACGGTCCTGAGGAAGCAGATTGTGAAATGCGTCAACCTCTTGACAGAACATTACAAGCCAACACAGTTTGGCAAACGGCTTATACTTACACATGAGCTTTGCTCTTAATGGGTTTTATATATGTTATTTTCCATTTTTGTAGTAAATATTTTTTGATATAAATTTTGGTTGCTGTGTCTCTTTCTGAAACCGTTAAAGTCTGTATAATTGCTCTTTTTTCTCCAAATTTCTTGTTTGGATGAGGTATCTATATATAGCCTTCCATTCATCTTCCACTAAATTTAACACACCTGCTCCCCATTCACACTTGAGACACTGGGAAGGAAAAATGGCTAATTGGGCCCAATTTGGAAATTTTCACTTAGGGGTGTACTCACTTTTGTTGCCAGCGGTTTAGACATTAATTGCTGTGTGTTGAGTTATTTTGAGGGGACAGCAAATTTACATTGTTTTACAAGCTATACACTACTTTACATTGCAGCAAAGTGTTATTTCTTCAGTGTTGTCACGTGAAAAGATATAATAAAGTATTTACAAAAATATGAGGGGTGTACTCACTTTTGTGAGATACTGTATGTAAATTTAACATTATGATGCAAAATGACTGCAGTAAAATAGCTTATTTGGGCTAGTTTAGTGACCTTTTTGAGAATTATAGCAAACTCGATAAGTCAGCATTTTTTAAATCCATCTGAATCTATAGTATGAGTTTTGGGTGGACTATGCATTGCATCCTCTCTTAGATGGACCACTGAAGCAGACAAAGACATTTTACAACTAATCTGACTAGTTAGTATTCATTGGTCATTTATTTGCCACAGTATGCAAATCTTTTTTTCTAGCTATCTAGTGAAACATTTAATAACATACTGTAAAGTATATAAAAAGTAAATAAACTTCTTTTGTAATAAAAATGATGTGGCAAATGTAAATAAATCAAGCTCTTCTTTGTAGCTTTTGGTTTTCTAAAGAAACATAATTTCTTGCCAATTTGTACCCACAAGATGTCCTTAGACTGCGTTTTGTTGAGTTGCTAAGTTGTAAATTGGCTACATCTAAGTATGTAACATTCAAAGAATACAAGTTGTGTGTGAATGGCAGATTTAAACAGGCATTCTTTTCAAGTAGTTGGCAGTCTTCTGGGTTCTAATGTGTGAATGAAGGACTCAGTGTGTGTTTCCACACATACCATGTTTCTCAAAACAAAGTCACGACTCTGTGTGTTTGATTGGACTTTCAGGGCATGCATTTACCCAGTATGTCTGCAAGGCAATTTCATGGGGCAGCACAAAGGATTATAGATAAAACATAAATAAAGAGGCAAACACAACCTTAATTTTCATGGGCTATAACGGCCATGGCATTTATTAAGGGGTAACCCAAAGTTAAATAATAATCCATAAACCTTTAGCAATAGATTTTAGCCTTAAAGTTACATAACGATCATAACTCATTTTATTTATTAATAGTATCTGTTCTTCCCATATTGTCATAGTAATATGTGATATGTGCTGTTACAGATTACACTGCAATGTTGGTTTGATGTTTCTGCCATCTAGTGGTCAGAGTTGGTTATTATTTTGCCACAGCTTGACAGGAAGAGGTATTTTCTTCACAGTGAAAGGCAATAACCTTTAACCTGGAACTATATTTCCTTCATTTCATGACTGCTTCTTGATCTAACAGACTGCAGGCAGAAGAGCTCTCATCTATTCCTGGACTAATGGTGGAATTGTCTGTGAGTACACTGTGTGCATGAACTGCTGTATAATGTTTTAATGTACTGACACATATGTTTTGTTTATGTTTATGTTGTAGTTTTACAAAGTTATTCAGAAAAAGAATACATACAGATCTGATGTCTCACGTTTCTTGATTTCTGAAGCTGTCTGACTAGTGTTATACAACAGTTCAATAACGTGAAACAGAACAGTAAAAAGACAACCACGTGGCGGTCTGGAAAAAACTGAGACACCATTACTGCAGCATGAGTCTAAGATCAGGAACAAAGTACCAGGCTGATGACATGCTACCGCCAACACAGCAAGGCAGGGAGAACATTCCCAGTGCCCAGCAAGACGATGCACAATTGCATGTGTCCAGATCTTCACAGGCTAGCAAGATGTCCTCAGCAAGTTACTCAGCAGTTAAAGCTTGTGCCAAGGCAGAAGCTGCCCGCGTCCAGCTACAGTACGCAGAAAAAGAAGCCATGATGATGCAGGAGTTAGCAGCAAAGAAAGCTGCTATAGCACAATAAGAAGTGGCATTAGAATCAAAATTGCTCAAATCTGCAAGACAAGTGGATGTCTGTGGGAGGAAAATTCAAAGAAGATTATGGTGTCGCTTTCCCCCCTTTCTCTGTGTTTTCTAGGTTTGTCCGACAGCAAGCGAAAATCCGAAGTGATCCCAGTTTCGCCTTCACCACCAGCGGCAATCAATCACACAGAACTGAGAAACCTCACAGACCTCACGGTAGGACTCCTGTATCCACACACAAAACAGCTGTACCATTAGAAGTCACAGACTATCAAAGCACCCACAAGGTACACACCATAGAAAACCCCGATAGACATTGCCCAATACACAAAAAAACACATCCACTAAAGAAATGCAAGGGCTTTAGAAGCAAACCCATTGCAGAGTGGATGTTTTTCCTTAAACAAAACAGCACCTGTTTCAAGTGTTGCGGATCCACTTATAACGTTGCCAAAGACTGCAAAAAAAACAGTAGAATGTACAGAATGTGGCAGTGAGAGACATATTGCAGCTTTGCACCCAGGCCCTGCTCCTGTCCCACTAGAGACTGTAGAACCCAGGAAAGATCAGGGCAGGGAGCAACAAGAGACCCCACTCTCCTCAGTAATGTCTAATTGCACTAAAGTATGTGGACAAGGCAAGAGTGCACGTTCATGCTCTAAAATCTGTTTAGTGACTGTGTATCCCACTGGCAAGAGAGAAAGGGCAGTGAAAATGTATGCAGTGCTAGATGAACAGGGCAACAGATCCCTTGCAAAGTCAGAATTCTTTGATATCTTTAATCTTAAGGCAAGTGCAGTTCCATAAACTCTAAGGACATGTGCGGGGACAATTAAAACCACATGGAGAAGAGCTTCTGACTTTACCATTGAATCCTTCAATAAGAAAGTGCAGTTCCCACTTCCTACCCTAATAGAGTGTGGCATGATACCTGACGACAAACTGAGATTCCCTCTATCCTTCTACTTCTTGGGAGAGACATCCTTCAGGTACACAAGGTGCGCCAGCAATCAATGGACCTTATAATGCCCCCTACACACAGAGACTGGACCTGGGGTGGGTCATTGTAACTGGGGACAGTGCACCAGCCTGACAATATTACCACTTTAAAGACGTCTGTGTTAACAAATGGACGTGCATCCCTTCTCAGTCCCTGTCACAACAGCTTTGTTGTCAAGGAAAGCTTTGGCAGGTCAATACAACACTGTGACTCTTGTACACTATATGGTAAGGAATAAGTCAATTCCAACATTGAGACAGACAATCTAGGGATTACAGTGTTCCAGAAAACTAAAGATGATGATAAACAGGACCTCTCTATAGAGGATCAGACCATCTTGCAGATTATGGATAGAGAGGCTTACCAAGATGACAATCACAGTTGGGTAGCCCCTCTTCCCTTTCGCACACCCAGACGTATTTTGCCTAGTAATAGGGAGCAAGCCATGAAGTGTTTGCATTCACTCAGCAAAACTCTCCAGAGAAAGCCAGAAGTGAAAAGAGATTTCACTGAATTCATTAAAGGGATGCTAGACAATGATCACGCTGAAGTTGCAGGACCACTTGAAACAGACAGGGAACACTGGTATCTACCAATGTTCGGTGTTTACCATCCACACAAACTCAACCAAATCAGAATAGTTTTTGATTCCAGCGCAGAGTATAAAGGAGTCTCTTTGAATGATGTACTGTTGAGTGGCCCTGACCTAAACAATATTTTACTAGGTCATGCGCTTCAGAAAAGAGCCCGTTGCCTTCACAGCAGATGTGCAACAAATGTTTTATTGCTTTCTTGTCAGAGAAGATCACAGAAACCTTCTACGTTTTCTCTGGTACAAAGACAATGACATAGACAAAGAAATTGTCGAGTACAGAATGAAAGTGCACGTATTTAGTAATAGCCCCTCTCCTGCTGTCACTATATACTGCATGCAAAAGGCTGCCCAGAAAAATGCAGAGTGCTATGGACAAGAAGCCAAACATTTTGTATTGAGACATTTTTATGTAGATGATGGACTCGCTTCTACTAGCACACCTGAAGATGCAATTTCCCTCCTCAGTAAAGCAAAGCAAATGCTGGCAGAATCCAACCTGCGTCTTCATAAAATAGCTTCCAGCAGCCAAAATGTAATGGAAGCCTTCCCTGTAGCAGACAGAGCTAAAGACCTTAAAGATCTTTGCCTAGGTACAGACACCCTTCCCCTGCAGAAAAGTCTAGGCCTAAGTTGGGATATAGAAACAGATAGTTTTGTTTTCAGAGTTTCCTCAGGGAAAAAGCCTTTTACACGTAGAGGCATTCTATCCACCGACAATAGCCTCTATGATCCCCTAGGGTTTGTATCACCTGTGACAATAAGAGGTAAGGTCTTAGTTCGAGAACTGTCATCTGGAAAAAGTGAATGGGATGCATTGCTTCCACAGGAGAGACTTGTTGAGTGGGTTCAATGGACAGAATCCTTACAAGCGTTAGAGCACCTAAAGATAGACAGATGCTATGTGCCCGAGTCTTTATCATCAGCTTCCAGGAAAGAACTATGCATCTTCTCAGACACATTCACCACAGCTATAGGTGCAGTAGCTTACTTGAAAGTAATTGATGCAGAAAATGTGTGTCATGTTGGATTTGTCATGGGAAAGTCCAAATTAAGCCCTAAACCAGCCCACACAATTCCTCATTTAGAGTTGTGTGCTGCTGTACTAGCAGTTGAAATGTCTGAGCTAATCACAGATGAACTAGACACTGACTTTGATGCTGTGAAATTCTTCACTGATAGCAAGACTGTCCTAGGATACATTTGCAGCACCACTAGGAGGCTCTATCTGTATGTCTCCAACAGAGTGAATAGAATCAGGCAATCTTCACACCCAGATCAGTGGTTCTATGTATCTACAGAACAAAACCCTGCAGATTATGCCACTAGACCTACTCAAGCAGCATGCCTTCAGAACTTGGGTGGGTAGATAGCTGCGCCTCCAATATAGTGAGCTGCCAACACAACAATATGACAAATTGTGTAATGAGAATAAAGGAAAAAAGTGTGGCGCTAAGCAAGTGTGTCTGGACAGTAATCGCAAGCAAGAATGAAGAAATCTTGATTAGAGAAAATACATGTTCAGAATTAATGTAAAAAATACTGTAGATATTAATCCACTGGCAAGACAATAGGTGAGTGCAAGTTTGCACATACCACAAAAGTGCAAATCGATAATAAAGGCAAAAAAATCAGAAGTGAAGTATACAACTGTGAAAACAGTGATAATACTGATAACAGACCAGTCTTAGCAGATGAAGTCCACCTATACAACCAAGGTGAAATTAAATCACCTTATGTAGAACTGGAAAGTTATTAGCCAATACTAAAAAGCAAATAATGTGGAAATCATACTGTGTGATACTATGTGATATATCTCAATACATCTCTAATAGCTCAGAGAAGTATTTAATGTGAAAAACTAAACCTGTAATATACAACTATAAGACAGTAGTAATCTTGATGACAAGATGATCTTAACAGGCAAGGTCTACCTATGTGAATGAGTGAAAATCAAATCCTCATAGAGAAAACAGGTGAATAATTGACCTAATTCTTTCAAGGCGTAAATATTGAAGGGAAATATAATAACCCTATGTGTTATCTCTGCACATCTCCAATACCTCAAAGGTATATTAGAAACGATGGAACTCAAGGTTAGAAACTGCCAATAGATCAATATACGGCACTACCTGTGATTGAAAAAGTGGGTATAACACATGTAAAGACCACATATAAAAAAGTTGTCAAAACATTAAGTAACGTGCAAAAAATATCAATCAATGATTATGGGCATGAGAGTGTCCATACATAAAGAAGTTCATGTGCCAAATAATATATTAGAAAATCACTGAAGATATCCTTTAGGGAATTCAAAAGCTGTGTCCTCTCTCATTCGGACTCATTAATGAACTCTGTGATGTAAATAATGATTCGGTACGCTTAACCCATATGGTGGACCCACTGACCGATGGTGAGGGGTCAAACGAGCTCAAACATGTTTATACCTGGAACCTCGCTGGATCACTGTACACTGGGCAGAACCGAGATGGTATGTCTGTCACTGCTCCCCGAACTTCAGGACATCAGCAAGACAGGACCTCAGGAAAAGCGTTCACCGCAGGACTTCTAGCCAAAGTCCTTAGAATATGTGGGGGCGTAAAAACAAAGAAAGAAGAGAGAGCCTCCTCATAGTGTAAAAAAGTCCAGATGAAGGACTATATTTATTTTGAGGAGTGCGTCAGCATCCAAAATTCATTTTTCCATAAAATTCTATAAAAAATATAAATTTAAAAACAAAACAATAGAGCGCAGTGGTGGCAGTATAGTTGGAATGTTCCCACTTTTTCAATCACAGGTAGTGCCGTATATTGATCTATTGGCAGTTTCTAACCTTGAGTTCCATCGTTTCTAATATACCTTTGAGGTATTGGAGATGTGCAGAGATAACACATAGTATTATTATATTTCCCTTCAATATTTACGCCTTGAAAGAATTAGGTCAATTATTCACCTGTTTTCTCTATGAGGATTTGGTTTTCACTCATTCACATAGGTAGACCTTGCCTGTTAAGATCATCTTGTCATCAAGATTACTACTGTCTTATAGTTGTATAATACAGGTTTAGTTTTTCACATTAAATACTTCTCTGAGCTATTAGAGATGTATTGAGATATATCACATAGTATCACACAGTATGATTTCCACATTATTTGCTTTTTAGTATTGGCTAATAACTTTCCAGTTCTACATAAGGTGATTTCATTTCACCTTGGTTGTATAGGTGGACTTCATCTGCTGACTGGTCTGTTATCAGTATTATCACTGTTTTCACAGTTGTATACTTCACTTCAGAATTTTTGCCTTTATTATCGATTTTCACTTTTGTGGTATGTGCAAACTTGCACTCACCAATTGCCTTGCCAGTGGATTAATATCTACAGTATTTTTTTACATTAATTCTGAACATGTATTTTCTGTAATCAAGATTTCTTCATTCTTGCTTGCGATTACTGTTCAGACACATTTGCTTAGAGCCACACTTTTTTCCTTTATGCCTTCAGAACTCTATATGGTTCTCAGGTCCATCCTTTCTGTACCAACCACACTGTGAGCAGATAGACACTGCTAATGTTTATCCACTCATAGAGCCCAAAGCTGACCCTGAAATCAGATCGGAAATTACGAGTTTCAGTACCAAAGCTTCTGAAGCCACACTTCACTCATATTGCTTTGATAGATTTTCTTGCTGGAAGATATTAGTTAAGACCCTAGCCAGACTCATCCATGTCGCTAAAACCTTCCGGAGAGAAACAAATATCGATCAAGTCAGAAGGTGGGAAAGTTTCCATGAACAGGTCAATCTAGTAGAACTTGCTCAGGCAAAGTCTGTTATAATTTCTTCTGTTCAAAATAAACATTTCCAGAAGGAAATTGACTGCATCAAAAAACAAAAGACTTTCCCAAAACAAACCCGTCTTGGGAAGTTTAGCCCCTTTCTAGACAAGAATGGGTTGTTGAGAGTAGGTGGACGTTTGTCTCTTGCTGAACTTGCAGAGGAAGAGAAACAGCCTGTCATCATACCTTATGATCACCACATTGCGGCACTGCTTGTTAGGTACTATCATGAACAAGTAGTTCACCAAGGGCGACACATCACAGAAGGTGCAATTAGATCCGTAGGTTTCTGGATTCTTGGTGGCAAACGCTTGGTATCTGCTGTTATACACAAATGTGTCATCTGTCGCAAGCTGTGAGGAAGATTACAAAGTCAAAAGATGGCAGAGCTACCAGAGGACAGAGTAATTGCTCAACCACCTTTCACCAATGTGGGCTTAGATGTATTTGGTCCATGGTCTGTTTTAACCCGTCGCACTAGAGGAGGCAGTGCGGACAGTAAACAATGGGCAGTCCTTTTCACTTGTTTGTCCACCGAGCTGTACACATAGAGCTACTTGAAGCCATATCAACATCAAGCTTTATTAATGTCTTGAGGAGATTCTTCTCAATTCGTGGCCCAGCAAAACTGCTCCGTTTTGACAGAGGAACAAACTTTGTGGGAGCCTGCAAAGAACTTAACATTTGTGACAGCGAATCACAATTGCAAGACTTTCTCCAAGACAGAGGATGTACATGGGTCTTTAATCCTCCACACTCCTCACATATGGGTGGTGTCTGGGAGAGACTTATAGGTATTGCCAGGCGAATCTTGGACGCTATGTTGCTACAAACCAAACCTGCTCACTTGACCCATGAGACTTTAAGCACCTTTATGGCAGAGATTTCAGCTATTATGAATGCCAGGCCTATAGTTCCTGTGTCCTCAGACCCAGATACACCTATGGTCCTTACCCCAGCAATGTTGTTGACTCAAAAGGTGAACTCTTTGTCTGCTCCATCTGGAACCATAAGTACAACTCAAGTTCATGCAAAACAATGGAAGCAAGTACAATGCTTGGCAGACACCTTTTGGAAAAGATGGAAGAGAGAGTATCTGTCAAATTTGCAACGCTGCAGGAAATGGTCTGAGGATCGCCCAAATGTAATGGGTGATGTTGTTCTGTTGAAGGACAGCCAAGAGGGCAGGAATGAGTGGCCCATAGGACTTATTGTCAATGCTCTACCAAGCAGGGATGATAAGGTCAGAAAGGTGGAGGTCAAGATTGTGAAAAATTAGACCACCAGAATTTATCTCAGACCTGTAACTGACATTATAGTTTTGATCTCGGACTAGCTAGGATTCCATTTTCCTCTTTATATGTTTTGTCTGCATAGCAGTAGTTATTTAGGTAATGACATAATAAATTATGCCAGACAGGGAGTGCCCATATTGTCATAGTAATATGTGCTATGTGCTGTTACAGATTACACTGCAATGTTGGTTTGATGTTGCTGCCATCTAGTGGTCATAGTTAGTTATTATTTTGCCACAGCTTGACAGGAAGAGGTATTTTCTGCACAGTGAAAAGCAAAAACCTTTAACCTGGAACTGTATTTCCTTCATTTCATGACTGCTTCTTGATCTAACAGACTGCAGGCAGAAGAGCTCTCATATATTCCTGGACTAATGTTGGAATTGTCTGTGAGTACACTCACTGATAGAGTGAGGCTGCTGTATAATGTTTTAATGTACTGACACATATTGTTTTGTTTATGCTTATGTTGTAGTTTTACAAAGTTATTCGGGAAAAGAATACATACAGATCTGATGTCTCACGTTTCTTGACTTCTGAATTATTGTTAAGCTGTCTGACTAGTGTTATACAACAGTTCAATAATAAAATAACAGTATCAAATAGTCCATACAGAACTGAACCGGATGACAAACCCCCTCTAACAATCACCCTGACAAATGAATTTGAAAGAAGGGAAGGTGGGTGGGAGCAGCAGCGGCCCTTTATCCTCCAACGGCTCTCTTCAGACAGTTGCCAGAGAAGGAAAACCAACGCTTTTATACCTTCTGTGCAGCACCAGCCCGCCCAAATTAGCCAATAGGGTGCTGTTCCTATGCCATCTCCCAGAGTGACCTGTAACATAAAAGGGGAGCTGTCCCATGGAGCCCCACTTGAACAATAGATGTGCAATCATGGAACAGCACAAAGTATTATAGATAAAACATAAATAGACAAACACAACCTTAATTTTCATAGGCTATAATGACCATGGTGTTTATTAAGGGGTAACCCAAAATTAAATAATATGCCATAAACCTTCAGTAATAGATTTTAGTTACATAACAAATTTTATTTATTAATAGTATCTCATAGTCCATTCAAATTTGGATGACAAACCCCACCACCGTGGCCTGCTCGATCAGATTCTTTGTATCTAAAATGAAATTGTCCAATCTAACATCTGAAAGGTGCACTAAATCAGACCTATACCAGCCAAGAAGGAAACCTTCAAGATCTGAAAGGCGGTATGAAAAACTGCCTAGAGAAACTAAAGAGTTGTGTATGGTCCTATTTAAGCGCTTTCTAATTTTATCTAGATAGCGAAGATTGCTTGAACCTGAAGAAAGTATTCTAGGAACCATCTCCGAGAATGGAAATAACAACTTAAAGGAGGATAAATCCTTTTTCATCTCACAGATTAAATCCCAAGTCTTAATCTTGCCAAGGTCTATAACCCCGGCGCCTGCAGAGGTGGGGGCGCCAAAGTGACAGAATGCTCCCTTCCATCCTCCCTCTCCTTGTTTGTTTCACACACAAACACACGAGTCGGGCTGTATCTGCTTGTCGCCCGTCGCCACTGTCTTCCTAGCTCCTCCCCCACTCGGCCGCCTGTCCAATCCAACATTCCTCCTCCTCCCATTTGTTTCCGCCCCAAACCCCGCCCACACTCCAGCCTTTTGCATGGACTCCTGTTGTGGAGACTAATCCGAGGGTGAAGCTGCATAGGCTATCTGCACAACACCCTCTCTCCCCTGTATTTGCTTTTCCTCTACTTCTCTCTCATTTCTTACCACCCCGTGCAAACTGGGGGGGGGGGGTAATTGTGCAGACCGGGGGAAGTGGGGTAATTGTGCAGACTGATGTAGGGGGGGTTGTGCAGATTGGGGAAGGGGGGAGGGGGGTATTTGTGCAGACTGGGGGGGGGGGGGAGGGGGGTAATTGTTCAGACTGGGGAAGGGGGATTGTGCAGACTGGGGTAAGGGGGGGATGTGCAGACTGGGGGGGTAATTGTGCAGACTGGGGGAAGGGGGTAATTGCGCAGACAGATGTAAGGAGGGGTTGAACAGACGGGGGTATTTGTGCAGACTGGGGGAGGGGGTATTTGTGCAGACTGGGGGAAGGGGTAATTGTGCAGAATGGGGGAGGGGGGTAATTGTGCAGACTGGGGGAGGGGGGTAATTGTGCAGACTGGGGGAAAGGGGGTAATTGTGCAGAATGGGGAAGGGGGTAATTGTGCAGACTGGGGAAGGGGGGTAATTGTGCAGACTGGGGGGGGGGGTAAGTGTGCAGACTGGGGAAGGGGGTAAGTGTGCAGACTGGGGAAGGGGGGTAAGTGTGCAGACTGGGGAAGGGGGGTAAGTGTGCAGACTGGGGAAGGGGGGTAAGTGTGCAGACTGGGGAAGGGGGGTAAGTGTGCAGAATGGGGAAGGGGGGGTAATTGTGCAGACTGGGGAAGGGGGGTAATTGTGCAGACTGGGGAAGGGAGGATTGTGCAGATGGGGGGGGGGGGTTCAGACTGGGGGTAAGAGGGATTGAACAGACTAGGGGGAGTTGAGCAGAATGGGAGGGGTGGAGAACCGAGAGCAGCGCAGAGGGAACTCCCAGATTCTTGGAGGCAGGGCACACCAGGGAATCGTGACGCATGTGACTGGCTCAGGTTTGGGACTAGACACTGGTTTACAACAACTTGACCCCAGGACTAGGAGCATCAGCCCCCCAGGAGGCTTGCAAGGACCTGCTGAGCTGACAATTTGCTGAGGTGAGAGACCCTGACACAGCTGACCACCCACATCAGGCTGCATTGATGGACACTGGTGAGGCTGCACTGATGGGCACTGAGGATGAGCTCAGGCGTGTTTGCACAGCCCACGTGCAGAGCCCGCCAGGAAGTCGGCACTGCGCTAATCACAGGCAGTGAGACATTTCCTGATGCGCGGCTGCAAAGATCGGGAAATGTCTCACTGCCTGTGATTAGCGCAGAGCAGTGCCGACTTCCTGGTGGGCTCTGCACGTGGGCTGTGCAAACACATCCTTAATGGGCACTGATCGGGCAGTCTCCCACCATTTCTTGTATCATGTCTGCAGTCTCTGACCATCTCTTGTAGTATGTTTGTAGTCTCTGATCATCTCTTGTACTATGTATGCATTCTCTGACCATCTCTTGTGTCATAACTTCAGTCCCTGACCATCTTCTGTATCATGTCTGCAGTCCCCGACCATTTCGTGTATCATGTCTGCAGTCCCTGACCATTTCTTGTATCATGTCTGCAGTCTCTCACCATCTTATGTATCATGTCTGCAGTCTCTGACTATCTTATGTATCATGTCTGCAGTCTATGACCATCTTCTGTAGTATGTCTGCAGTCTCTGACCAGCTCTTGTATCATGTCTGCAGTCTCTGACCAGCTCTTGTATCATGTCTGCAGTCTCTGTCTGCAGTCTCTGACCAGCTCTTGTATCATGTCTGCAGTCTCTGACCAGCTCTTGTATCATGTCTGCAGTCTCTGACCAGCTCTTGTATCATGTCTGCAGTCTCTGACCAGCTCTTGTATCATGTCTGCAGTCTCTGACCAGCTCTTGTATCATGTCTGCAGTCTCTGACCAGCTCTTGTATCATGTCTGCAGTCTCTGACCAGCTCTTGTATCATGTCTGCAGTCTCTGACCAGCTCTTGTATCATGTCTGCAGTCTCTGACTAGCTCTTGTATCATGTCTGCAGTCTCTGACCAGCTCTTGTATCATGTCTGCAGTGTCTGACCAGCTCTTGTATCATGTCTGCAGTCTTTGACCAGCTCTTGTATCATGTCTGCAGTCTTTGACCAGCTCTTGTATCATGTCTGCAGTCTCTGACCATCTCTTGTACTATGTCTGCAGTCTCTGACCATCTCTTGTACTTTGTCTGCAGTCTCTGACCATTTCTTGTATCACGTCTGCAGTCTCTGACCATTTCGTTCTCTTTATTGTTAAGAGATCATGGGTGTATCCCAGGTTAACAAAGACTCCTTAGGGGAGCATATCTGTGTTTGAGTCGTTGCCATAGAAACATTAGCAAAGGAGAGGAGTTAGTAAGATGACCACGCCCACGTGGGGGCGCCCAAAATATTTCTGCACCCTAGGATCGGCCCTGCCTAGGAGATAAATTAAATTAAAATCCCTCCATCTTAAACCTCTACACCTCACCATAAAACATGAAATAGTCTTTTATCCAAACCGAGATTAGTTTTTACATTTCTGATTGGCCCAAAATATAAAGGAATGGCCAACTTTCCAAATGAACCATCTGGCAGAACCTAGAGAAGAGATTAACCGTTAAGGACCGCCTCCTGCACATTTACGTCAGCAGAATGGCACGGCTGGGCAGATCAACGTACAGGTACGTTGCCCTTTAAGAGCCCAGCCATGGGTCGCGTGCGTGCCGCCGACGGTGCGCTCGCGCCCCGGCCCTGGGCTCTGTGACCGCGGGACCAGCGGACCCGATCGCCGGGTCACAGAGCTGAAGAACGGGGAGAGGTCTGTGTAAACAAACCTCTCCCCGTGCTTCCTACACTGCCTGTCACTGATCAGCTGTTCCCTGTCATCGGGAAAGCAGATCAGTGACGTTAGACGTAAAGCCACGCCCCCTAGTGTAAAAAAAAAAAACACACACACACTGACGTAACCCCTCCCCCCCCCTAGTGGTTAACTCCTTCATTGCCATTGTCATTTACATAGGAATCAGTGCATTTAAATAGCACTGATTTCTGTATAAATGACAATGGTCCCAAAAATGTCCGATGTGTCTGCCATAATGTCGCAGTCACAATAAAAATCGCTGATCGCCGCCATTACTAGTAAAAAAAAAAAAAATTTATAAAAATGCTATAAAGCTATCCCCCATTTTGTAAACGCTATAACTTTTGCGCAAACCAATCAATAATCGCTAATTGTGATTTTCTTTACCAAAAATATGTAGAAGAATACGTATCAGCCTAAACTGAGGAAAAAAAGTTTTTTTATATATTTTTTGGGGATATTTATTATAGCAAAAAGTAAAAAATATTGCATTTTTTTCAAAATTGTCGCTCTATTTTTGTTTATAGCGCAAAAAATAAAAAACGCATAGGCGATCAAATACCACCAAAAGAAAGCTCTATTTGTGGGAAAAAAAAAAGGACGCCAATTTTGTTTGGGAGCCACGTCGCATTAACCATGCAATTGTCAGTTAAAGCGACGCAGTGCCGAATCGCAAAAAGGGGCCTGATACTATATCCAAATCAGAACAATTCTCAGGAAAACGTTCACCCATCACTGATTCAAAGATACAGTAAGCCTGAAGTCAGTTTTGAAAAGTCAGAGGAATTTCCCTCCTCCTATCTTCTTCAGATCACCCATTTTTTTTTTTTCAGATTTAAGCAGAAGTTCCTTTGATGATGGGAGTAAGGATAACATATTCTCCCCGCCATATTTTTTCCTTTACAGAGGACGATAAATGATAACCTAGCCGCTTAAGCCCCCGGACCATTTTTCTGGCCAAAGACCAGAATATTTTTTGCGAATCTGCACTGCGTTGCTTTAACTGACAATTGGGCAGTCATGCAGCATGGCTCCCAACCAAAATTTACGTCCCTTTTCTCCTACAAATAGAGCTTTCTTTTGGTGGTATTTGATCACCTCTGCGTTTTTTATTTTTTGCGCTATAAACAAAAAAAGAGCGAAAATTTTGAAAAAAAAACACATTATTTTTTACATTTTGCTATAATAAATATCCCAAAAAAATATATAAAAAAACAATTTTTTTCCTCAGTTTAGGCCGATATGTATTCTTCGACATATTTTTGGTAAAAAAAAATTGCAATAAGCGTTTATTGATTGGTTTGCGCAAAAGTTATAGCATCTACAAAATAGGGCATAGATTTATGGCATTTTTATTAATGTAGCGCTGGGCTCCTGATGAGCACACGCTATGTGTTTTGTAAATTTAATGTTCCTGGAACCACAGTTGGGTTTTAGGATTAATTATACAAAATTATGGTTTCAGTACCAGTGTGGCTGGATTGCACTGGGTTCTGCTTGGCCATAGGTGTCGCTGTCACCTCAGGAAAGTACGAGAACACAGTTTGGCTGGGCGCATTGAGTGCCAATCTCTCTCTGAACCAACCAGTGAGAGTGTCATCTTGCTGTGAATTCTGGG
The DNA here is from genome assembly GCA_028564925.1 of Lithobates sylvaticus. Taxonomy (NCBI): domain Eukaryota; kingdom Metazoa; phylum Chordata; class Amphibia; order Anura; family Ranidae; genus Lithobates; species Lithobates sylvaticus. The sequence goes on along the minus strand of CM053029.1, from coordinate 244,888,175 downwards.
AGAGGGTACTTAAGGTATTGAGATCACGTGCTTCTGGGTTGTGGTCCAGAAGAGCTGTTTGTCTGTTTGGTCCTGGTCCTCCTGACCAGCCCTCAGGGCCCTCATGGCCTGGGGTGCGGATCCATCCAATTCCGAGTCTCGCGCTGGCTAGCCCGAGGCAAAGTAACTGGAAGGAGGATTCCACGGTGGTCCGGTGCCGTCTCGTCTGTGGAGAGGCCCAGCAACTGAGAAAGCAACCAGTGGAGCACTCTTAGGGAGAGGGCCACGCATAAGGCTGGTTCCTCAGCAAGAGCCTGGAAGCTAAGTTGAAAGACACCAAGTGAATCTACACTCGTACGGTATCGCCGGGCCGGCTGCAAGATACTGGTACCGTATGAGGGTTCTCTAAGTTTGTCTACATCCTTCAGTTACAACCAAGTCTGTGGCAGAGACTTTATTCACAAGAGACCCTAATCTGCAACGTTCAGTTTATATTTTTTTTTTACAATTTTTATAAAAGTGAAACACAACATCTTCTTTGGGGTGTTCTTTGGGTAGGGGTACCAGAGAGGACATGCGGAAAATGCCTCTCATGCAGCCGTCTTACTGCATTTGCGTTGGGAAGTTGGGCCAGAGCACCGTCTGGAAACAGAAGGGCTCTGATGATCTCTTCCTGGAATTTAAGGAAGGATCCAGTCCGTTCCCCGCGTGAAGGGAGGAAAGAACGAAAACATTCTTATTATCCCTCTACTTCACAGCGAGCAAATTATTACATCTCAAGCAGGCTCTCTCCCCCAGCCTAAGACGGGAATCTACAAGCCGCTGGGGAGATTCAATCGCACGGTGCCACATGCACCAACTTGATGATCAAACAATTGACTAAAAAGTGTCACTCTTGTGTAATAATTGTCCACATACAAGTGGTACCCCTTTCCGAATAAGGGTGACACCAAGTCCCACACAATCTTACCAGCGCTCCCTATGTAATCTGGGCAATTTGGCGGCTCTACGTGACTATCTCTTCCCTCGTAAACCATAAAACTACATGTATAGCCTGTGGCCCTGTATCACGTACCTTACAGCGGAGTCCGGATGCTGGGGATGGCCTCGTGCACGGTTCCGGTCCAAACACCCCTGGTGGTGGGAACAGGGAGTGCTGGGGCACGAAAGGGTGCAAGTGCCTGCGGCTGGTAGACTGGTGCTTGGAAGGACTGGTTCCTCTGGAGAGCTGGTGTACACGTTGGTATCCAAGGCTGTGCAGGAACGGCCGAACAGGTGGGTGTAGGCACTGCGAGGTCAAGACGGAAAACAGGTCGGCAACTGGCTGGCAAACAAGGTACAAGGCAGATGGCAAGTCCGTGGTCAAAAAGCAGGCAATAGGTTGGCAACAGGCTGGCAAACAAGGTACAAAGCGGAAGGCAAGTTCGTAGTCAAGGCAGGCAATAGGTTGGCAACAGGCAGGTGATAAAGTACCGAATCAGAGAGCAGAGCCGTAGTCCAGGGATCCAAGCTGAGGTCCAACCAAAGGAAGCAGTCAGTAAGCGGGGTCAATCCAGGAAGGGTAACAGGAAAACCAGGTGAATCAGGACCAAGGTAGGCAGGAACTTCAGGCAGGTATACAGGAGATAAGACTGAAGACGATCCAGCACTGACACCATGTGAAGGCCCTGTTTATATAGGGCGCCTTGTGCTGGGATTGGTGGAGGTACGGGTCCGTGCGTGATTACGCGCACACGTTCGTGCTGACGTGGAGGTGCGTGCCCTCGTTCGTATTGACAAACGAGGGCGCGCACAGGTCAGCGTTGGTACGCGGGTACGCCCGCACGTTCGGTTTCGTTGAGAAGGCTGCGCATGGGTATTGGCGCTTGCCGAACGGAGATTAACCCCTACTGGACGAGGACGGGCATGGAACGCGTGAGTTCTCTGACATTGCCCCCTCCTTAGGGGCAGCCTCCGGATGCCTCTTTGAAACGAACCCTGGGAGCGGGAACGATGAAAAGCCTGTATAAGTCTCTGGGCATGAAGATTCGTTCTTGGTTCCCAGGAATTTTCTTCTGGGCCAAAACCTTTCCATTTAATTAAATATTGGTCCTCACCTTGCCGTTTTCTGTGATCCAGGATAGCTTCAATTTCAAATTCCTCTTCCCCATTCACTCGGATAGCCTCTGGAGGTCCCACTTCACGATCTGGAAAGGAATTTGGAACATCAGGTTTAAGTAGGGAGACATGAAACACCGGATGTATCCTGAATGAGGCAGGGAGTTCAAGTTCATAGGCCACTGGGTTGACCTTTCTCTTGACAGGGAAAGGGCCCAAGTATCTAGGTCCCAATTTCTTGGAGGGGCATGCTAGTTTTAAATTTGTAGTAGATAGCCACACACGATCTCCTACCTCCAAGTTCAATTCTCCCCTTCTCTTCTTGTCGAAGTATTTTTTGTCATCCTCCTGTGCTTTAGCAATAGTTTCCCTGAGCATCTGGTTGTTGGAGGAAAGGAAATCCAGTCTATCTTGAACAGCCGGTACAGAAGATTCGGGCACAAGTGCGGGTAGAAAGGAGGGATGAAATCCGTAGTTGGAGAAAAACGGTGATTGGTTTGTGGTGGAGTGGATGGAATTGTTAAAAGCAAATTCTGCCAAGGGAAGCAATGAGGCCCAATCCTCTTGGGAAAACGAGGAGAAGCAACGTAGGTATTGTTCCAACGTTTGGTTGGTACGTTCGGTCTGCCCGTTGGTCTGTGGATGGTAAGCTGAAGAGAGACTACATTTAATACCTAGTGCCTTGCATAACGACCTCCAAAACTTGGACGTGAACTGCACTCCACGGTCAGAGACGATGTCACTGGGGATTCCATGAAGTCTGACAATTTCTTTAATGAAGATCCTGGCGGTTTCAATTGCTGAAGGTGTCCCTTTCATGGGAATGAAATGTGCCATCCGAGAAAAGCGGTCTACCACCACAAAAATAGAAGAGAACCCTTTAGAGGGGGGAAGCTCCACAATAAAATCCATGGCGATTTTGTCCCATGGTCTCTCGGGAATAGACAGTGGTTTTAGCAGGCCCCATGATTTATTTTTACTGCTTTTATTTCTGAGACAAATCAGACAAGAGTTAACATAATTCCTGCAGTCCCTGGCCAGATTTGGCCACCAAAAGTGTCTCTGGATTAGATCCATAGTCTTGTGGCCCCCAAAGTGACCCGCCAGAGGATAGTCATGGCAGGCCTGTAAGACGGTGGTGCGTAGGTCTTGAGGGATAAAAATTTTATTGTTGAGCCAAAAAAAACCCATCCTTCTCCTGAAGGTTGATGCCCGGAGGTAATTGTGTTTCCACGGAAGCTTGGCGGAGCTGTGTCATGAAACTGGATTGGGTCAGGAGAAAATTCCCTGCTTGCAGGATAGTATCTGGTGGAGACGGGGTTTCAAGTTCTGTGAACATTCGGGATAAGGCATCGGGTTTAACGTTTTTAGATCCAGGGCGATAAGTAATATGAAAATTAAAACGGGAAAAGAAAAGAGCCCATCTGGCCTGTCGGGGTCTAAGGCGTCTGGCAGTTCTGAGGTATTCTAAATTTTTGTGATCTGTGAAGATCAGTATCGGATGTGCTGCCCCTTCCAGGAGATACCGCCATTCTTCCAGGGCCAGTTTTATTGCTAGGAGTTCTCGGTCACCTACGTCATAGTTCCTTTCTGATACACCTAGTTTCCTGGAAAAGAAAGCCACCGGGTGCAGTAGAGACTTGGGTCCTTGGCGTTGAGACAGGATGGCTCCCACTGCACTCTCTGAAGCATCGACCTCCAGAGTGTAGGGTAATGCAGGGTCAGGGTGCTTCAGTACTGGAGCGGAGGTGAATGCCCTTTTTAATTGGTCAAAGGCGGTTTGGGCCGCTGAAGTCCACTGGAAGCGGCTTTGCTTCTTGGTGAGCTGAGTGATAGGTGCGATGATCTTGGAGAAGTTCCTGATGAATTTTCTATAAAAATTTGAGAACCCGACAAAACGTTGCACCCCCTTTTTGTCATTTGGAGGTGGCCAGGACATGATGGCAGAGACTTTCTGGGGATCCATGGCTACACCCCCAGTTGATATAACCAGGCCGAGGAAGTGAATGGTCTGGCGTTCGAATTCACATTTTTCGGCTTTTGCGTAAAGTCCATGTTGCCTTAATCTGCCCAGAACTTGCTTGACATGATCACGATGAATCTCTAGAGAGGTGGAGAATATCAGGATATCGTCCAGGTAGACGATTACAAAGGAATCTAGAAAGTCTCTGAAAATATTATTGACAAAATGCTGAAAAGTGGCCGGGGCGTTGCATAGTCCGAATGGCATGACTAAATATTCGAAGTGGCCAAAACGTGTTCGGAATGCTGTCTTCCATTCGTCACCCTTGCGTATTCTGATCAGGTTATAGGCCCCACGTAGGTCCAACTTCGTAAATATTTTTGCTGAGCGGAGTCTCTGAAATAATTCCGGGACTAGTGGAAGCGGGTACCGATTCTTAATTGTCACTTTATTCAGGTCCCTGTAATCCACACATGGGCGGAGTGAGTGATCTCTTTTTTCCACAAAGAATATTCCGGCTCCCGCTGGGGAGGAGGAATGTCGGATGAATCCCTTTTTGAGGTTCTCATCGATGTACTCTTTGAGGACCAGGAGTTCAGGTTCGGACAGGGGAAAGATCCGCCCGAAAGGGATTTCGGCCCCAGGTAGTAACTCAATCGGGCAGTCGTAGACCCGATGGGGAGGAAGGGTGTCTGCTTTCTGTTTATCGAACACGTCCAGGAAGTTGTGGTACACTGGTGGCACCAACTCTTTGAATTCAGAGTCCGTTTTTAGGCACCCAATAACTGGTGGAATCTGGTGGAAGGTCTTGAGACAGTTCTGTAGACAGTAAGAGGACTGAAAGGTCACCTCACCGGTGACCCAGTTGACCTGGGGATTGTGGGCCTGTAGCCAAGGCATTCCTAGGATGACAGGAAACAAAGGTGAGGAGATGACATCCAGACGGAGTAGCTCCTGGTGACCTGGTGGGATGCTGGTGAACAGGGGTTGTGTCTCCAGGGTAATAGGCCCGGACTTGATATTTGACCCATCTGCTAGCCGTATGGAGAGTTGATGCTGCTTAGGTGTTAATGGGATGTTATGTTGTAGAGCGAAGGCATGATCCACAAAGCAGCTACATGCGCCAGAGTCAATTATAGCCTGGACTTGGAGTATTTCTCCTGGGAGCTGTAAGGAAATAGGAACAGCGATGTGAGCGGCTTTTATTAGAGACAAGGCGAAAGGCACACGGGATGATGAATTGAACTTACGGATCTTATTCGGGCATGTGTTGGCGTAGTGCCCAGCTTCCCCACAGTAGAGGCAGAGGTTGTTCTGGCGACGCCGCTGTTTCTCCTCGGGTGATAATGGTGAGCGGAGTAGGCCGACTTGCATGGGCTCTGGTGCTCCTGGGTTGGCAGCAGGCACGTTGGAAACGGGAGTAGGAGGGTAGTTGGGACCCTTGGGTAACACCCATGTGGGGCGTGTCAAGCTGGACCTCTCGGACCTCCGCTCTCTTAAACGACGGTCTATCTGGATAGACAGCTGAATCAAATCCTCCAAAGAACTAGGGATTCCCACTCGGGCTAGCTCATCCTTCAGAGCTTCGGAGAGGCCTATGCGGAACTGATAGAGGAGTGCGGCGTCGTTCCAAGAGGTGTCGGAACTCCACCGCCTAAAGTCTGTTACGTAGTCCTCTACTGGCCGGCGCCCTTGTTGGAGGGCATGGAGGCTGGCCTCTGCTGTTGTGGTGCGCTGAGGATCATCATACAGCTTGGCCATTTCATCCAAAAATGAGTCCAGGGTATCCAGAAGAGGACTGGCTTGTTCCAACATACGGTGGGCCCAGGTCTGAGGCTCCCCTTGGAGTAGAGAGACTATGAACCCCACCTTAGTGCTCTCCAGGGAGAAGGTGCGGGGTTGTAGCAGGAAGTAGAGCCGACAGGCATTCCTGAAGGAGCGGAACTTACTGCGGTCCCCTGAAAACCGTTCCGGTGGGGGCACACGAGGTTCTGGGGGTGGCATCATTACTGTGGGTGCCGATGCAGAGGTTGCTGAGCCGGAAAACCGGGATGTCAGGGAGGCCTGATGAGTTGCAGAGCCCGGGGCCATGGATTCCACTCTCTGTTCTAGTTGATGATAGCCATCTCGCAGGCCCTGGACTGCCAGGGTAAGGGCCGACATCTGTTGGCACAAAGCTTCCAAAGGCGAGGCACCCCCTTCGGACTCCATTCTGGCTGGATCGTACTATCACGTACCTTACAGCGGAGTCCGGATGCTGGGGATGGCCTCGTGCACGGTTCCGGTCCAAACACCCCTGGTGGTGGGAACAGGGAGTGCTGGGGCACGAAAGGGTGCAAGTGCCTGCGGCTGGTAGACTGGTGCTTGGAAGGACTGGTTCCTCTGGAGAGCTGGTGTACACGTTGGTATCCAAGGCTGTGCAGGAACGGCCGAACAGGTGGGTGTAGGCACTGCGAGGTCAAGACGGAAAACAGGTCGGCAACTGGCTGGCAAACAAGGTACAAGGCAGATGGCAAGTCCGTGGTCAAAAAGCAGGCAATAGGTTGGCAACAGGCTGGCAAACAAGGTACAAAGCGGAAGGCAAGTTCGTAGTCAAGGCAGGCAATAGGTTGGCAACAGGCAGGTGATAAAGTACCGAATCAGAGAGCAGAGCCGTAGTCCAGGGATCCAAGCTGAGGTCCAACCAAAGGAAGCAGTCAGTAAGCGGGGTCAATCCAGGAAGGGTAACAGGAAAACCAGGTGAATCAGGACCAAGGTAGGCAGGAACTTCAGGCAGGTATACAGGAGATAAGACTGAAGACGATCCAGCACTGACACCATGTGAAGGCCCTGTTTATATAGGGCGCCTTGTGCTGGGATTGGTGGAGGTACGGGTCCGTGCGTGATTACGCGCACACGTTCGTGCTGACGTGGAAGTGCGTGCCCTCGTTCGTATTGACAAACGAGGGCGCGCACAGGTCAGCGTTGGTACGCGGGTACGCCCGCACGTTCGGTTTCGTTGAGAAGGCTGCGCATGGGTATTGGCGCTTGCCGAACGGAGATTAACCCCTACTGGACGAGGACGGGCATGGAACGCGTGAGTTCTCTGACACCCTGTCACAGAGCTTATACATCTTGACCCCGTATCTGGCACGCTTGCTGGGAAGATACTGTTTGAATGACAAGCGGCCACAAAACCTAATCAGGGACTCATCAACGCAGACAACTTGATGGGGAGTAAACAAGGCTGCAAAACGTTGGTTGAAGTGGTTTACGAGGGGCCGAATTTTGTAGAGCCGATCAAATTTAGGGTCACCCCGAGGACGACAGAGTTCATTGTTGTTGAAATGCATGAACCGCAAGATCTCCTCGTATCGTGTCCTGGTCATGGAGGCAGAGAACATGGGCGTATGGTGAATTGGGTCAGTGGACCAATATGACCACAACTCACTATTTTTAGTTGCGCCCATGAGGAGGGATAGATCCAGAAAGGTCTTAAATTCAGAGAACGTAATTGGTCTCCAATCTCTGGCAAGGGTCAGCTGGGGATTAGCAGGGATGAATTGACCAGCATATAAATTTCTTTGGTCTACAATCGGTCTATAGAGATCTTCAGTAAAAAACAGTGAATAAAAAGTCAAGTGACGTAAAATCAACTGTTTCCATCTGAATTCCGGGTTGGTCAGTGAATGGGGGAAGTACGGGTGCTGCAGAACTGGTGGGTTCCCAATTAGGATTGGCGAATGCAGCAGGAAGGGCACTATGGGCTTGACGGGCCTGTCTTTGTCTTCTTCTTGGTGGCAGCGGGACACTACTTGTGCTTGCCACCTCAACAGCTTGAACTGCACTTATGGGACTCGCCACGTCACCAAGTGTTACTGCAGTGCTGGATATATGACCAGGATGTACTAGGCCGCTGGTGCTTGCCAGTTCACCAGAAGGAATAGTGGGGATAGTACTGGCTCTCTGCTCCATACGAGGGACCTGTGGTTCTTGCACCTCAATGACAGCAGAAGAAGATCGGGATCAGGCCTGACTCCAACGTTGCAGTTATGTGTATTGTTTACAATATTTACAATGCTATACCTTTTAATTGTGGGACATTTACTCTCGCAATTCGATACCATTGTACACTATTATATATAATTAACAAATAAACTAGTATTATTGAACACAATTTTAATTGACTCGTTGCTAGGTCTAGTGTGTCTCCTGCTCCCCATTGGTCAGCGCCCCTTTAGCGGCTCCGTCCAGACTCCACACGTTCTCAGCCATACACCAACTAGGTGTACTTTAGGTAAGTGCCTTTGGTTGTTGGGTCGCCGTGTTGATTGTGGGCCGGTGCAATTCCGTTCATTGCCCGTGATGTTCAGCCACGAAATCTCTAACTCTGACTAACATAATATTCTTTTCTACCTACTTATGTTTATTTATTTTAGATACATTAAACTGAACTGCAGGCCTACCCTGAAGAAGCCATCATTATGGCGAAACATGTCGGAAAATAAATGGCCTGCTTCATTAATTGAGTTTTTTACTTAATTGGATATATGGTTGTATTGAATCAAATTTAGCTAATATGTATATGTCTGTTGCAAATCTATTATTGATCATTCAATTGAATTGGGGGCCTTGAGCACAAATATATGTATAAACAAACAAAATATTTTTCTAAATAAAAAGTTCATTGAAAAATGCATTGAATTGTCGACAAACCTTTATTTGGCACTGTCATAATCCCTCTGGTCCATTCCTCCCATATACACATACTACTATATAGGGATGAGGTGCTGTATAACGTTTTGGACCCTCTCAACCATTCTCGCACATTTTTATGTGTATTGTGTTTTGTAAACGACAGTGATCAGTGGGCTAGGTTGGGCTGATCCTGCTAACACTGCGGTTTTGAGAACCCTAAACTGTTGGGGACACTAGTATAGCTCTGATCAGATATCGATCCGTTCAGACACTATACTACTAAGGGAGGCGTATGGTGGGTGCGTGGGTGTCAGCGGTACTGGCACTAATCTGACTCTGCCTGGAGCGATGCAGACCATATCAGACGCTAAATCCTAACTTTGATCACCCGCTGGGTGATTAGGGGATTAAACCTTTATTGGGTAAAATATGGAGGATCCCCTGATGCTATAAAAATCCTGTGACACTTATACTGTGATCACAGGTGACGGCTAATCAAGAGGTTAAACCTTTATTGGGGGGGATAGGGGGGGTCCCAAAACCTATCTGAGCCTAATACCAATTACCCTAAAACTGATAAGTGTCACTAATGACACTAGTACAGTGATCGAAAAATATCTGATTGCTGTACTGGGTGGCACAGTGACAGGTGGTGAAGGGGTTAACTAGGGGGGGTGATCGGGGGTGAATTGTGTGCCTACGTGATCTGGTGTCAGTGTAGTGTTGGTGCAACTCACTTTTAGATGCTCTTGGTCTGGAATGAAAAGATCAACATGAGGAGAGACGACATCACTTCCCTTGTCAGTGTTTACAGTTACACAGACAGGGGAAGGATCTCATTCGTCAGGAGCGATCACCAGGTCCAGGCCAGATTTCATTGGCCTGGGCCTGGGGATTGATCGGTTCCTGATCAAATCTGATCATTGCAGCCGGCGGGGGGGGGGGGGGGGGCCTGACATAGCATGATGGCGATTCACCTGCCTGTGCCATTCTGCCGCAGTATGTACCTATGTAGGAGGATTTGTTTCATCTCTGTGCATCATCTGATGTTAATTACTACACTGGGTATATGTGAGTGTTTTCCACAATTTTAATGCTTAAATTGGTTCTAAAGGTAAAACATTTTGCATTGCCTGTATTTATTTAAAAAATTCCACTAGCTCTTCTCTCCCTCCAACCCTAAACACTTACTTGCCTCCTCTCACGATCTGGCATTGTCCTGTCTAGGGATGGGCCCGGTGTTTGATTCAAACCCATGTTTGAATCGAACATCGACCGCTCGTCCCCTCGTCTAGTTCAGAACTCTGCGGGCCATTCGCATCAAATTTGTGTGATGCGAACGGCCCACAATGCACTGCCCCAGTCGCAGTGCATTGTTGGCTGATGATTGGCCAAGCATGCACTGTGACCCCGCATGCTTGGGCAATCATAGAGCCAGCAGCGAGGAGAGCAATAATTGGCTACAGATAGGATGCCTGTGGCCAATTATAGCTCAGGGGGTTTAGTACACACTTCACACTATATAAGGCTGCCGCGGCGGCGGCCTTGTGTAGTGTGTTCCGGTGTGGAGGGAAAGAGGATTGATAGGCAGGGACAGTGTGAACTATTTTTCATTCATTTCCGTGTGGGGAAAGTGCAGGGAAAGAGGAAAAATAGGCAGGGATAGTGTGTTCTTCTAAGGCATTTGCGTGTGGGGAAAGTGTAGGGAAAGAGGAATAATAGGCAGGGATAGTGTGTTCTTCTTAGGCATTTGCATGTGGGGAAAGTGCTGTTCTCTACCAATACAGCCATCTGCAGGAGTTAGTGTGTGTGCTGTGTGAGTCCAGCACAGCACAGTATAAACCTACACCTGTATCTACTATTTTGTGCAGCTCTCCATTAATCCAGCCATCTGCAGGAGTTAGTGTGTGTGTTGTGTGAGCCTAGCACAGCACAGTATACAACCAGTATATAAGCCAGGAATGGTGGCTTGTGACAATGGCACCAACCTCCTCTCCTGCGACAGGGACAACTGACCCATGTGCCCTGTATGGCTCACGTCCTTAACCTGGTGGTGCAGCGGTTCTTGGGCAGGTACCCAGGCTTACAGGATGTCCTGAGGCAGGCCAGGAAAGTCTGTGTGCATTTCTGCCAATCATATAATGCCAGTGCTCGGCTGGCTGAGCTGCAAAAGGAGTTGAACCTGCCAAGAACCGCCTTATATGTGACATGCCCACCAGGTGGAACTCAACGTTGGCCATGCTGCAGCGACTGCACACACAGCAGAGGGCCATCAATGAGTACATGTGCGACTACGGCACCAGGACAGGGTCAGGGGAGCTTGGATTTTTTTCACCACGCCAGTGGAGCATGATCAGGGATGCATGCACTGTCCTGTCACATTTTGAGGAGGCCACGAGAATGGTGAGCAGTGACAGTGCATGCATCAGTGACACTGTACCTCTTGTCCACCTGTTGGAGCATACGCTGTGTGGAATAATGGACAGGGCACTTGAGGCAGAACAGAGGCAGGAAGAGGAGGACATCCTTGTCTCTCAAGGCCCCCTTTATCCAGACAGTGTTCCTTCTCTCCCAGCCATCACACAGGAAGAGGATGAGGAGGAGGAGGAGGAGGAGGGGCAGGAGGATTGTGTCAGCATGGAGGTGGAGCCTGGCACTCAGCATCAGCAGCAGCAGTCTTTTAGGGATGATTTACAGTCCCAAGAAACCGGTGGACTTGTACGTGGTTGGGAGGAGGTGGCAGCGGATCATGTCGTCCTCAGTGACCCAGAAGACTCTAGACCAAATGCCTCAGCAAACCAGGTCGCATGGCCTCACTGATCCTGCAAAGCCTGCGGAAGGATCCTTGTATTCTTCGGATCAAGGAGAGGGATCATTACTGGCTGGTCACTCTCCTTGTTTCACGGTACAAGGGTAAGGTTGCGGACATTATCTTGCCATCGCAGAGGGAGCAGAGGATGAGACATCTCTGGGAGGCCTTGCAGAAAGGTCTGTGCAACACGTTCCCAGAGACTGGGAGGTTACAAACTCCTGGTCCTGGACGACGAGTTGCTGAGGCTTCGGTCAGTAGCAGAAGGAGCAGTGGGGAAGGTGGACGTCTGACCGATGCGTTCAGACAATTTTTTAGTCCGCAGCCCCAAGGTATGATCGGTTCCAGCAACCAACGCCAGCGTCTGATATACATGGTGCAGGAATACCTAGGGGCAAGGTCAAACTTGGACACCTTTCCCACCAAAAATCCTCTGGCTTACTGGGTCTTGAGGATGGATCACTGGCCAGAGCTTGCACAGTATGCAATTGAGCTACTGGCCTGTCCTGCATCCAGCGTTTTTTCGGAACGCACATTCAGTGCTGCTGGAGGCTTTGTCACCGATCACAGGGTGCGCCTGTCCACCAACTCGGTTGATTGACTGACCTTCATATAGATGAATCAGTCTTGGATCACCACCAGCTACCAGTCACCTGAAGCTGATATAACTGAATAATTTATTTTGAAATGTCACATCCTTTCAAGACTGTGACTGTGACAGTATCTGTGATGGGTTGCAATGTTGTGGCACCAGCACCAGTGCCTAAGGCACAATTTTTCAGCCCCTGTTTAACAGGGGCGTGTAATTACAAATCTTGATCTAATAATTCACAGCAGGGCCCATTCCTGCGCCCACCAAGAGTAACTGTGAGGGCTTACAGTGTTGTGGCAACACCGTCCACCACCACCACCAAAGGCCCAATTTTTCAGCCCCTGTTCAACAGGTGCATGCAATTACAATTCCTGATCTAATAATTCACAGCAGGGCCCATTCCTGTGCCCACCAAGAGTAACTGTTAGGGCTTACAGTGTTGTGGCAACATCGTCCACCATCACCACCACCACCACCAAAGGCCCAATTTTTCTGCCCCTGTTCAACAGGGGCATGCAATTACAATTCTTGATCTAATAATTCACAGCAGGGCCCATTCCTGCGCCCACCAAGTGTAACTGTGAGGGCTTACAGTGTTGTAGCACCAGCACCACCACCAAAGGCCCAATTTTTCCTACCACTGTTCAACAATGGCATGTAATTACAATTCCTGATATAAAAGTTCACAGCAGGGCGTTCCAGCGCCCACCAAGAGTAGCTGTAAGGGCTTACAGTGTTGTGGCAAAACCAACATCTAAATGGGGCAAATTTCTGCAGAGTATATATGGCAGGCCCCTACTTTCAAACATCCAACTTAGAAACGACTCCTACTTGCAAACGGAAGGAGAAAACAGGAAGTGAGAGGAAATCTACCCCTAGGAAGGAAAATTCTATCCTGTTAGATTTAACTTGGGAAAGGTATCTCCTCTCTACTGATGCTTTATCACCAATCCTTGTTTCAATAAAAACCCCACTTTTCCAAAAACATTTGTCATTGGGACGGAAAGTGAGGTGAAATGTTCTGAACAGGTGCACAGACAGCAAAACAAATGTTACAGGGGTGATAACCATTCCCTATGTTCTCCAAAAAGCGTAAAAATTGATTTTTTTGGATGGAGCTACACTTAAAAATGTACCTGTTCAAAATTACAAACAGATTCTACTTAAGAACAAACCTACAGTCCCTGTCTTGTTTGCACCGCCTGTATACTGCTGTTCAGAGTATATAGGGTTGTAGGTATAGGGTTTTATTTTGGGTGCGGGGTTCCCCTTAATATCCATACAAGACCCAAAGGGGCTGGTAATGGGTTGGGGGGGGGGGGGGGGAGGTGATGGGGTAGCCATGCCATTTTTCTCAAAGATTTTCATCCATATTGCCAGGACAAGACATGACATTAAAGCCGCAAGCAGTTTTAAATGGCTTCTTTTTTTCCTTTACAAATGTAATTTTGTGCAGGGACAGTTCTAAACACGGGAAACACATGCCACTTTACAGGCATACTTTAGACACCCCCAGGTACCATATTTAAAGGAATATTTCACTTTTGTTTTCACTTTATCATTAAAACGACTGCTCCAGAAAAAACGTCCATTTTTAAAACTTCTTTTTCCATTGATACATGTCCCCTGGGGCAGGACCCGGGTCCCCAAACATTTTTAATGACAATAACATGCATATTGGCCGTTATAATTAGCACTTTAGATTTCAAACGTTCGCATCCATTGTAACTAATAGGGGTCTAACGTTCGCGCAAACTTTCGGTCCATTCTTAGGTTCTGGTGCGAACCGAACCCAGGGGTGTTCGGCTCATCCCTAGTCCTGTCTACTGCACCACTCTACTGACTTTATGGTCTTGCATGAGACACAGTCAGCAGCCATGAGGAGAGAGTGTGGGGTTCATAGCTCCTAACTGTCCCTGATTTGGAACACTGTCCCTCTTTCCCTCATTGTGGTCTGATCTATATATTTGTGCAGTATCTCACAAAAGTGAGTACACCCCCCCTCACATTTTTGTAAATATTTTATTATATCTTTTTGTGTGACAACACTGACAAAAATTACACTTTGCTACAATGTAAAGTTCTGAGTGTACAGCTTGTATAACAGTGTAAATTTGCTGTCCCTTCAAAATAACTCAACACACTTATATGTCTAAACCACTGGCAACAAAAGAGAGTACACCCCTAAGTGAAAATGTCAAAATTGGGCCCAAAGTGTCAATATTTTGTGTGGCCACCATTATTATCCAGCACTGCCATGGAGTTCACCAGAGCTTCACGGGTTGCCACTGGAGTCCTCTTCCACTCCTCCATGATGATATCACGGAGCTGGTGGATGTTAGAGACCTTGTGCTCCTCCACCTTCCGTTTCAGGATGCCCTACAGATGCTCAATAGGGTTTAGGTCTGGAGACATGCTTGGCCAGTCCATCACCTTTACCCTCAACTTCTTCAGTGGTCGTCTTGGTGGTGTGTTTGGGGTCGTTATATTGGAATACTGTCCTGCGGCCCAGTCTCCGAAGGTAGGGGATCATGCTCTGCTTCAGTATGTCACAGTACATGTTGGCATTCATGGTTCCCTTAATGAACTGTAGCTCCCCATTGCTGGCAGCACTCATGCAGCCCCAGACCATGACACTTCCACCAACTTGCTTGACTGTAGGCAAGACACACTTGTCTTTGTACTCCTCACCTGGTTGCTGACACACATGCTTGACACCATCTGAACCAAATAAGTTTATCTTGGTCTCATCAGACCATAGGACATGGTTACAATAGTCTGCTTGTCTTCAGCAAACTGTTTGTGGGCTTTCTTGGGCATCATCTTTAGAAGAGGCTTCCTTCTAAGACGACAGCCATGCAGACCAATTTGATGCCGTGTGTGGCGTATGGTCTGAGCACTGATAGGCTGACACCCCACCTCTTCAACCACTGCAGCAATGCTGGCATCACTCACTCATTTCCCGAAAACAACCTCTGGATATGACGCTGAGCGCGTGCACTCAACTTGTAAGGTCGACCATGGCAAGGCCTGTTCTGAGTGGAACCTGTCCTGTTAAACCGCTGTATGGTCTTGGCCACCATGCTGCCACTCAGTTTCAGGGTCTTGGCAATCTACTTATAGCCTAGGCCATCTTCATGTAGAGCAACAATTCTTCTTTTTTTCAGATCCTCAGAGAGTTATTTGCCATGAGGTGCCATGTTGAACTACCAGTGACCAGTATGAGAGAGTGAGAGCTATAACACCAAATTTAACACACCTGCTCCACATTCACACCTGAGACCTTGTAACACCAACGAATCATATGACACTGGGAGGGAAAATAATTGGGCCTAATTTTGACATTTTCACTTAGGTGTACTCACTTTTGTTGTCAGCGGTTTAGACATTAATGGCTGTGTGTTGTTATTTTGAGGGGACAGCTAATTTACACTCTTATGCCGCGTACACACGATCGGATGTTCCAGCGGGATTGTCCACCGGACTAGAGTCCGCCTGACAATCCGACCGTGTGTGGTGCTCCGGCTGACTTTTTGTTCCCAAAAGTCATGATGTCACAGTCCCGGAGGATGCTGGGACTGTGACATCATATGGGGGCGGGGTCACCATGTGACATGAGCCGGTGGCCCCGCCCCTTGTCCCTATATAACTGACAGCACAACACGTCTGAGCCTATAGAAGAGGAGACAGCGACAAGTCAACATCGGAAGAAGAAAGAAGAACAAGAAGCAGAAGAAGAAGAAGCAGCAGAAGGCGACAGAAGCCAGGGCCACCGCTAGTAAAAGAGCTGGAAGAAGAAAGCGGAGGCCCGGCAAGAAGAACAGAAGAGCGGGACAAGACCCCCGAAGTCGGAACAAGACCCCCAGACGATGGCGGGACGAAGGAGAAAGCCGGGCTCCTCTGCTAGTAAAAGAGCTAGCAGAAGATAGCAGAGGAGTCCGATGAGAAGACGGAAGAAGACCCCCAGAGCTGTGCAATAAAGTATTTTTAAAAATTGTGTTGTTTTTTTATTTACACTTTTTTCCCTTAGGTGAATGGGTAGGGGTACATCGTACCCCATACTCATTCACATAAGGTTGGGGGCCGGGATCTGGGGGCCCCTTATTAAAGGGGGCTCCCGGATTCCGATAAGCCCCCCGCCCGCAGACCCCGACAACCAACGGCCAGGGTTGTCGGAAAGAGGCCCTTGTCCTCATCAACATGGGGACAAGGTGCTTTGGGGTGGGGGGGCCGCAGGGCCCCCCTTTCCCCAGGGCACCCCCCATGCTGAGGGCACGTGACCTGTTACGGCTCAGGAGGGGGAGGTGCTCACTCGTCCCCACCCCTTTCCTGACCAGCCAGGCTGCGTGCTCGGATAAGGGTCTGATATGGATTTGGGGGAACCCCCACGCCGTTTTTTTCGGCGTAGGGATTCCCTTTTAAATCCATACCAGGTGACGGGGCTAGCGAGGTTTCAATGTCACCGATCGAGGCGGTGGCATTGACTTTCTTCGCAAGTCCCGTTCTAAATGAACAGACTTTTCTCCGTGTGTGGGGCAAGTCCGTTCATTTCAAAAGTCCCGCGGACTTCCACCAAAACTCGAAAAAGTCTGATCGTGTGTATGTGGCTTTATACAAGCTGTACACTCACTACTTTACATTGTAGCAAAGTGTAATTTCTTCAGTGTTGTCACACGAAAAGATATAATAAAATATTTACAAAAATGTGAGGGGTGTACTCACTTTTGTGAGATACTGTATATAAAATGTAATTTTTAGCTTTCAAAAAGTGTTTCCCAGTGCTAAACCTTTCATCCACTTTCTAAATTGCTGCATTTGTGAATTTCAAAAGCCAATATACTGTAAAGGGATAGTAGTGGTAAAAAAAAAAAAGCACTTTCCTTTTATTATATATAATTCTCCTTTAAGGGGGGCATGGCAATATTGTTGCACAGCTCAAGTAAAAACATTCTTTTTATTTTAAGAAAAAAAAATAATTTACTTTAAGGAGTTAGAGTTATTTTTGATCTTTGCTTATCTCGCAGCAAAAAATCCCTTTAGTTGTAGCAGATTTTCTTTGCCTACACAAACATTAGTGATGGAATCCTTTTAGTTTTTTGCTTTTTATCTCATGTATGAATTAGGTTCAGTGAATTTAGTCCTTTATATATGTTTTTAAATTGAGAAAAACAACTTTGTTAATGTTCATTTCCCACTTTCTTTTACCATCATTTACACACTCCCATTTTGTAATGCAAACTGTCAGTTAATGGTTTTCCAAATAGAAAATAGGGTTTTTCTGCCCCCTTGTGGATCTTATTAAACACTACATTTCACCCAAAAATATTTTTACAAAATCAACAGCATACATACAAAAAACAAGGACACCCTCTTACTAAGAAGTAGGCACTTCAACAGTTCATACATTAATTGGTGCGCCGGAAAAGTCATTAATCGAACCAACGTACATTGAAGCGCAAATAGCCACAATAAATACCTGCATATATAAACTGCAACTGTCGCTAGGGTAACTCTGTTTTTTTCATTGATAATAGCACACACACACCCAATACAATTGGTTAGTTTCATCTCATTGGATGTGTCTTGTTAGGCAATTAGTAGGTGTTCTCAGTTCATTAACCCTTTTGATGCTAATCCCATTCCTATCACTTCTAATATATTTTTGAAATGTGTGTTTTTTTTTTTTCTTTTTTTACCCAAATCTTTCAATACATTACAAAGAACAGAGAAGTTTTTTCTAAACCCAATAAATGTATTTTTTCAGATCTTGATCTTGACCATACACTGCAATCAGTTAGATCTTAAATAAATTTGATTTAGTGCAAAAGCCTGTTTGATTTCCTATAATTTGAAGTGCGTCTTCCCAAAACATGTCCTGTCGGAGGTACTTGAAAAATTATGTTAATTTGAGACACTAACAGAATATGGTTTTGAGATCTGACCATTTTGCAGATGAAATTAACAGGAGTTTAAAGGACTGCGCCCACAAACGGACACTTCTCTTAAGGATTTAAACATTTATTAGTCACAACATCTTGAGGAAGATTTTGCAAAATAATGCAGCACAGACAATTACGGTATATACTCGAGTATAAGCCGACACGGATATAAGCCGAGGCACCCAATTTTACCACAAAAACTGGGAAAACTTATTGACTTGAGTATAAGCCTAGGGTGAGAAATGCGCAGCTACTGTAAGTGTAAAAGAGGGTCAACAATGCCCATTTGCAGCCTCACTGTGCCCATTTGCATGCCTCACTGTGCCCATTTGCATCCTCACTGTGCCCATTTGCATCCTCACTGTGCCCATTTGCAGCCATAGGTCCCCCAAACTTGGCAGTTAAGGGTTCCTAGATGCCCCCTAGCTGCAGCCAAAATTTGGGGTCTCTGGACCCAAAGGGTCCTGAAATGATGCAGATGGACACAGTTGATCGACTTTGGGGCCCTGTATCTGGGGGCCACTTGGTGCTAGGAACCCCAAATGAATATGTTGTATTGCTAGTTTCACTGGGTTTGCACACCAAATTCCTAGTTCCTAGCACCAAGTGGCCCCGAGATGCGGGGCCCCAAAGTCGGGTCGGAAAATGTAATTTTCTGCTGCAGAAAAATCCTTGATTCGAGTATAAGCCGAGGGGGGCACTTTCAGCAATGTGCTGAAAAACTTGACTTATACTCAAGTATATACAGTAAATAAAAGTGAAACTAACAACCTACAAACAGCGCAGATCAACAACATCAAAAATATTTCAGTGAAAAAATATACCCCCCAAAAATAAACAAAAGTAAAAAATACTTGCTCTAAAACACATCTGTTTTACAAAATACAAAGAGAAAATACATGTGTTACAAACTGAATAAGGACACGGACAGAGACACACATTTTTTTAAGGGCAAGGTAAAGAATGCTATCTGCAAGCTTTATATAACATACAACATAGGTTTGTGTGCTAATGAGGCAATTGAAAACACATGCACAGTCCATGAAAATGGAAAATTTATATCAAATACTTACCGTAATTTTCCTTTCCTGATGGACTCCATGGCAGCCAACGTATGGGTTAATCCCGCCTCTCCTACCTCATAGGACCCCACTCCCATAAATCTTTGCTCCCAGCCAGGTACCGTGTTCCATAACTTAGCCTACTCCAGCAATGGGAGGGAACTCCTGCTGCCATGGAGTCCATCAGGAAAGGAAAATTACGGTAAGTATTTGATATAAATTTTCCATTTTCCTGACAGACTCCATGGCAGCCAACGTATGGGAAATAACTAGCCATACACTCCCGGGTGGGACAAATTGCTGGTTTAAGAAAAAAAGTTTTAATTGGCATTGTCAACAGATAAGACATTCAAACCAAAATTAACTGAAGAAAGAGCCGCCGGCTCAACACAATAGTGTGTCATAAATGTATTTATCGATGACCATGATGCTGCTTTGCAAATCACTTCCGCAGACACATGACGGGAAGCTGCCCAAGACGTCGAAACACTTCTAGTCGAGTGTGCTGTCACCGCCTCTGGAGGGGCCAGACCCTTAGCCGTATACGCCCTTTGAATAGCCTGGACAATCCAGGCTGATATGGATCTGGAGGAAGCACGTAATCCTCTATTCTTCCCTTGGAAGTAAATGAAGAGGTAATCCGATTTCCGGAAGGGAGCCGTTGCTTCCAGATAGACTCTTAGGATTTCTCCGACATCTAGAGGATGGATACTAGAATCGTCAGATGAATGGAATGTTGGGAGAACTATTTCTTGATTCTCATGAAAGACGGACGTCACTTTGGGATTTGATCCCAACATAGGGATCAAGACCACCCTGTCAGGAAAAAAGGTGATAAACGGTTCCTTGAAACCCAGAGAGCTGATCTCAGATACCCTTTTGGCAGATGTTATGGCCACCAGGAACACTGTCTTGAGAAAAAGATCTTTGATGGACAATTGATCCATTTGTCGAAAATCCTCTCCTGAAAAGAAGTCCAAAACGAGGGGAAGATCCCACTTGGAGAATCTTGGCCTCCTTTGAGGTCTAAGTCTTGTTGCACCTTTAAAGAATTGCCTGACGAGAGGGTGTTTTGCCCAAGCAACGCCTGTGAATGCAGAAATCGCAGAGACCTGAACTCTAAGAGAGCTAACGGCCAAGGGCAACTCCAGGCCTGTCTGCAGGAAACCCAGAATGTCCGATACTTTCGGGTCCTTAAATGAACCTCCAACAGTAGGGATGAAACTCACGAATCTTGCCCAGATTCTTTGGTACACTCTGTTAGTACCCTCTCTCCTGGCACTCATCAAGGTTTCAATTGCTGTGTCAGGACACCCTAAGGCTGTCAACCTTTCCCTTTCAACCACCAGACCATCAGGTGGAGATGGGATGGACATGGGTGAAGCGATGCTCCTTGTAGCAGGAGATCTGGCCTGGGAGGAAGAGGGACTGGGTCCCGACAACTGAGCTGCGTCAGGAGAGGAAACCATGGCCTGTTGGGCCAATATGGAATTACCGCTATTATTTCGGCTTCTTCCCAGCGGAGTCTTGGCAGAAAACGGAGAATGACTGGTACTGGGGGAAAGGCATACGCCTTGAGAAACCTCCACTGATCCGTCAACGCATCTATCCCATAAGCTTGGGGACAACGATTCCTCGTGTAATATTTCTCGAGTTTCGCATTGCAGGGTGATGCAAAGAGGTCCACTTCCGGTGTTACTCCTAGAGACAGAATCCAATTGAACACTTCTATGTGGAGGGACCACTCGTTGTTGTCCAATGCTACTCTTGAGAGGAAGTCCGCCTGGACATTCTGGACTCCGGGGAGGTAAACAGCCGTTAGATTCGACAAATTCGCCTGGGCCCAAACCATAATCGGACTGACCTCCTCTAGTAGATCTAGACTGCGTGTACCCCCTTGTCTCTTGATGTAGGCTACCGCAGTCGTGTTGTCCAACCTCAACAGAACCGAAGCTCCTGAAATCAGGTGACGGAAGGCTTGAAGGGCTTGAAAGGCAGCTCGGAGTTCCAAGACATTTGACACTATCCCTTGAGATGGGAAGTCCCATTTCCCCTGGGCTACTTCTGATAGACAGAGGGCTCCCCAGCCGCTGTTGCTGGCATCCGTCGTCACCACAATCCAGGAGATTGGTGCAATAGAGTGGCACTTGAGGAGATTCTCCTGATGAAGCCACCATGGAAGACACCCCCTCATGGACGGGGTCATTCTGACAAAGTGATCTTGTGACTCTGGGATCCATTGTTGAAGAAAACCCTTTTGGAAGGGTCGCATCCTCCACTGTGCCCATTTTACCATGGGAGCTGTGGCCACCATGGTGCCGATAACTCTGAGGCAATATGATGCCCTGAGGCGAGGACATGCCAGGGCGAGCCGAATCCTGTCTTGAATTACTGGGATCTTCTCCATGGGTAAGGAAATGGTACTCTTTACCGTGTCGAACTGCGCCCCTAGGAATATCAGGGACTGTGTCGGATCCAACTGACTCTTCTCCCTGTTCAACAACCAGCCGAACTCCGTCAAGACCGAGATGACTTGGTCCCGATGTAAAAGAAGCTGGTCTCTGTCCTGCGAGAGCAGGAGTAGATCGTCCAGGTAGTGGTGTAACCGGACACCTTTGACCCTGATTAGGGCTACCACTGCCAGTAGTACTTTTGAGAACACTCGAGGCGATGTTGTCAGCCCGAAAGGAAGACAGGTGAACTGGAGATGTCTCTGCTCCACTGCGAACCTGAGGTATTGCTGAAAATTCTTCGCGATTGGAACATGAAAATACGCGTCCTTCAGGTCTACTGAGACCATCCAATCCCCTGGCTGAATCGTTTGACTTATGGTCAAGAGAGTCTCCATCTTGAACCTCTCCTTCTGGATGAAGGAGTTCAAATATGTTAGGTCGATGACTGGCCTCCATGACCCGTTCTTTTTGAGAACCATGAAGAGAGGAGAATATATTCCCTGAAATTTTTCTTCCACTGGTACCGGAATGACGGCTCCTTGAGATATCAGAGAGTCCGTGTAGGATAATAGAATTTCTCTCTTCTCTTCTGACTGTGGAAGAACTGTGGGAATAAAGCGGTGTATAGGTGGGTCGGTGAAAGTCCAGGTATGACCTGTAGAGATAGTTTTGACTGTCCAGTAATCTTGGACCGAGGCTGCCCAGACGTGCTGGAAACGGAGTAATCGTGCTCCTACCTGCTCCACCTGGACAGGCTCCATATCAAAAGGACTTAGTCGTATCCCGACCCCCAGAGGGTGTGGCCTTTGTGGACTTCTGTCCTGAAGGTTGATTTCTTCGCCAGTTTTTCCTGAATTCCCTGCCAGGTCTGTAACGACGTGCGTCTCTAGCACGCTCCTGATCATGTCTAGGTTGAGCTCTTCTCTGACTCAAGAGACGACGATCCTGGGGTAGGAAACCTGACTTACCCCCGGTAGCGCGTGTGATGGCCGAGTCCAGCTTGTTCCCAAAGAGGGAAGAACCCTCAAAGGGAATTTTGCACCATGCCTGTTTGGAGGCAGGGTCCGCCACCCATGGACGCAACCACAGGGCCCGTTTAGCTGTGACCGAGGATAGCATGACACGCGATACCAACCGGATAATGTCCAGGGATGCCTCACCCAGAAAAGCCGATGCCATCCTTAGTTCGTGCACTGGGGAATTCCTGACCACGTCATCGGATATACTTCCCAGGGTTGCACCCACGTCATCTGTCCATGATTCCATGGCTTTCGACAAAGCCGCAAGAGCTAAGGCCGGTTTGCAGGCCATCCCTGCAGTAATATATATCCGTTTGAGATCAGTGTCGATCTTCCTTTCCAAACCATCTCTGAATGACACTGTATCTTCCAGTGGAAGCGTGACATGTCTCACCAATCTCATGAGCGCCGCATCAATGAGGGGGGCTGAATCCAGATATTTCACCTCCTCGCTCTTGAATGGGTACATCTTTGCCACTTTGGTGATTAAAGAGTTCTTTCTTTCAACCTTCCCCCATTCATCAGATATGATTTCACCAAGCTCACTTAGGAAAGGGAAATTCGGGCGCACTTTTTTCAGATGTTTAAAATACTTCTTTTGTTTGGAGGGCATCTCTATTGGGTCTTCCCATTTTAGCGCATCTTTAACTGCCCTGACCAAATGAGGGACTTGAGAGAAGTCGAATCCTGCTCCATATTCATCCACCTCGACCTCCTCATCTGAGGATCCATTTGACGAGAGATAGTCATGAGAGGGACCCGGAACTTCAGGTTCGACTGCGTCCGCAGTTGAGGCCGGTGCTGAAGGGGGAATGATTATGTTGGCTGACTTTGTCCTGCTCAGAGATTCTTGCACAACCTTCCTGACCAGTGCTTCCACCTGCTGGTCACCTGTACCTCTCTCCTTCGCAGCTCTGGAGTAGCATGTTTCGCAGAGAGATCTGTCCTCCGGGACATAAGCCCTACACCCCCAGCCGTTTTTTTTCTCCGTGCTACCGGAATGGCGGTGGGAATCATGTTTAGAGCCGGACCTTGATCTGTCCGTGTGATGTTTAGAAGAAGATCTTGACTTTGATTGGTCACGCTGTGACCTGGATTTCTCTTCACGTGCTACTGGATGATGATCGGACCTAGAAGGGCTGAGAAAAGAACAGGAAACAAAATATTTTATAATTCCCCAATAACCCTGACAACCCCTGCAAAACAGGTAGAGGAAAAAAATTCCGTCCTACCTGCGGCATAAGGGCTGACCACTAGGCGGCGACGACACATCCATGGCAATGGAAAAAACAGCAGAGACTGCAGGCAAGATATAATACATAAACATCCCACAATAGCATAGGCAAAGTAACATATTGCTGCATAAGATAAAGGGGTGTTCAGCCTACCTTCCACAGAAATCGCTATAGAAACAAGAAAGCCAGCGTTTGCAGATTCCTCTAGAAGCCAGGGCATAGCTGTATCTGACAGCTATTTAAATCTGCCGCCCTGGATGACGTCACGGCGCTCCGAGCGTCGTTGTGCGCCGCCTTACGACGTCCGCGCGCATGCGCGGCCACCGCCGTTCCGCCCGGACCGCGCATGCGCGAGCCAAGCCTCAATCTGGCTCGGGGCCGTGCGCATGCGCCGTAGGGACGAACAGCGGCGGACTGGAACGCAAATGCGCTCCAGCCGCCATACTGAGGACAAACAAGAAACAAACACACAGAAATAAACACCGGCTGCCATGGAATATGAAAAAAGCATACGATACCCATCCAGTATGACGAAGCAATCCGACCTGACCCTCCAAGCGCCGTTCACAGGCGGGCACGACCGGGCATCAAATGGAAGGCCTCCTGCTAATAGCGAGGACGAATGGCCAAATTGCCGCTTGCCAGTCAATGACTGGATAGTAAGCTCTTCAGGCACCACAATATCACCCGTGTCCACCCTGCTAATAGCTGGGCAACTGGACTCCAATACCGCCATCTCTTCACCGCCAACGCAAGGGGAAACGCCAGGACTGGATCACTACTCCTTAAGGTAAGAACTACCTCTTTAGTCCTAAGGAGGAGGACAAAAAAAGGAACACGGTACCTAGCTGGGAGCAAAGATTTATGGGAGTGGGGTCCTATGAGGTAGGAGAGGCGGGATTAACCCATACGTTGGCTGCCATGGAGTCTGTCAGGAAACACACAAAATGCAAGTTCACCCAATGTAGAGACAGGACTTCAAAGAGGGTAGACCTGTTAAGGATGTCCTTAAATTACTAACCCAAAAAACACATTCTCTGAGCATGCCCAGAAAAATCCAAGTGCTGTTCACACACAAAGAGAACAAAAAAAAATGTCCCTGAGCATGCCCAGACCAACCCAAATGCAGCTAGCACAAAATAAGCCATCCCCCTGTCCAAAATTAAGCACATTATCCAACATACTACAAAATTACAGATGGGACAAACACCCCCCGGTCCAGGGGGGCAAATAAATAAAGAGCCTAACATGGGCAAAAGTTACACAACAAATACCATTGCAGTCTATGGGAACTGAGTTGTTCATTTTGCTAGTCCCCACTTGGCTGCCTTATATTCTAGTTATTGGCCTTAAAATGGGTATTGGGGTTCAGGTCCCACCCTGAGGGACATATATCAATGTCACAAATTTGGACAACCCCAAAAATGAAACAAGGGGGAGTGCCATTAAAAATGCAAAATTACTCAAAAGCTAGTAAATGGGGGGGGGGGGGGCTTACTCTGCCTGTAAAGAGGTGCATCTGAAGCATGTATCCAAAATTCTGCTTCAAAGATTTACGGCTTTAGGGAAGACTTTACAAATCTGCAAGATTTTAACCCAAAACAAAAAATAGCCTACCCCCCCCCCCCCCCCAATACATACAAGGCGATTTGGGTCTGTTAAGGATTAAAATGAGAACTCCCACGTGAAAATTACCACCCCAAACTAAAAAAATATTGTGCCTCTCCCACATACTAGCAAACCCCTAGCCAAACACACAGCAAGCCAGCCCATGAAAGGGGGTGAATGCTTGGGGGCAGGAGGGGCTCAGGCACCCCAAAAGTCAACCACCTATATTCAGGGGGACAAGGGCCTCTTCCACACAACCCTAGGCTGGGGTTGTGGGGGGCTGCAGACAGGGGGATTTTTACGGAATGTGGAAAGCACCTTTAAACTAGTGGGTACAAGGTACTCTGTGGTTGGTTTTTGGCTGTTCAGTGCATGTTGCCTTATCTGGTTCAAGAGGGGGTTGGGTGATCGCTCTTCTCTGCCCTTTCCTAGCTGGCCCTGTTGTATGCTCTGAAAAAGGATGTGGTTTGGATTGGTGAAGGCAGCTCACAGCCTTTTGAGAATGGAGTGGAGTGTGGAGTTCCCCTTTAAAAGAAAAAGTTAGCCCATGGAAATCCAAGGGATTAGAGGGGGGAGACAAGAGCATTGGAGAATGGAGTTCCCCTTTAAAAGCAAAAGCTAGACCAAGGAAATCATATGCATTATAGGGGGAAGATTACAGTAAATGCCCTTTTAGGAGGAGCGAGAGTATTTTTACATAATGTTAACAAGGTGGCAACGTAACATGCTAACATGATCTGTGTGCAAATCTCCTTAAAAAAATTAAAGGTGAACCAGCGTAAAAAAAAATTGTCAAGTTTAGAGGTCCGCCCATTCAACACATGCAATTGCATGTACGTGCCTAAAGCCACGTACACACGATCTGACTTTTCGGCTGGACTGTCCGGCGGACCTAGTCCACCAGACAATCCGCAGGACTTTCTAGCGGAGGTCCGCCGGACTTTCCAGCGGAGGTCCGCCGGACTTTCCAGCGGGGTCCGCCGGACTTTCCAGCGGAGGTCCGCCGGACTTTCAGAACGTGTAGACTTGCCCACACACGCCCGGACTTTTCCGGCGGACAATCCGTTCAATTAGAACGTGACTCCAGGTAGACGGGACTAGCGAAGGAAGTCAATGCTGCCGCCTCGATCGGCGACTTTGACACCTCACTAGCCCCGTCACCTGGTATGGATTTAAAGGGGAATTCCTACGCCGAAAAAACGGCGTGGGGGTTCCCCCCAAATCCATATCAGACCCTTATCCGAGCACGCAGCCCGGCCGGTCAGGAAAGTCGTGGGGACGAGCCAGCATCCTCTGGAACTGTGACATCATAAGGGGGCGGGGCCACAGAGAAAGCCTGCTGTGCCTGCAAGTACGTTTAGAACTGCGTGAGATCAATGTAAGCAGCTCACTGCTTGTACAATGTAAGCGGCTCTTGTGCTCGTTCACATACATTTTTTCACTGCGCCAAACAATCCGACCGTGTGTGGGGCTCCGGCGGACTTTTTGTTCCCAAAAGTCCGGCGGACTTAGTTTGACGTTTTGACTTAAAATTGTCCGCCGGACTCGGGAGTCTGGCGGACAATCCCGCCGTCTGTGTGCTAGTCCGCGGGACTTTTGAAATGAACGGACTTGCCAACACACGTCGTAAAGTCTGTTCATTTTGAACGCGACTCCAGGTAGACGGGAATAGCGAAGGAAGTCAATAGCGCCGCCTCGATCGGCAAAATTGACACCTCGCTAGCCCCGTCACCTGGTATGGATTCAAAGGGGAATCCCTACGCCGCTCCCCCCAAATCCATATCAGACCCATATCCGAGCACGCAGCCCGGCCGGTCAGGAAAGGGATGGGGACGAGCGAGCGCCTCCCCCCCCCCCCCCAAAACACAACCGTCCGGTCCGGGGGTTGATATCAAACCTTTCCAAACTCTCAACGCCTGGTGTCCCGTGTCCATTCTAGATCAGTTATTAGCTCACCTGTCTGACCTCTCGCAGGACAGCCCATTACTACCGTTCCCGATTAGTCCCCTAAGCAGCAACCAGTTCATTAGTCACATCAGGATCCTTTTGCGCAACTTAGGCCTTGACCCCGGCCATTTTTCTGGACATTCTTTTCGCATTGGAGCAGCATCAGCAGCCTCACGAAACGGGGGCCCAAGTTGAAATGTCACGAACCTTGCCCTGTAGTGTCTTATTAAACGTAAATAAATAATTACCTCCCTAACCAAGTCTTTTGTGCCCTTCTCTTTGGCATACCGCCCAGCAGACTAGGGCTCACCGCCCAGCTGACCAGGGCTTACTGCACAGCAGACCAGGGCATACTTCAGGTCTATTTTATGTTGTTAGCCTTGTGACGTGTTTATGTGTTTCATAGCTCTTAGAACAGAGGGCTCCGACCATAAATAGGAAGGCCAGTATGGTGGCCTGAAATTAAGGGAGGAGCCCGGAGGGTATTTAAAAAGATCACCCACGATGGTCTGTGTCAGTTCCAGTGCACGGTATCCATTCCCCTTCTCAGGGTACTTCTCTTAAAACGTGTTTCTCTACAGAAACATCCATTTACTTTCTTAGGGTATGCACCTGTAAGGAAAGCCCTGCTGGGCCTAGTAGTTCCTCACCGCTGCGATCGCGTGTGCGGGTT
Source organism: Lithobates sylvaticus (assembly GCA_028564925.1). Lineage (NCBI taxonomy): Eukaryota > Metazoa > Chordata > Amphibia > Anura > Ranidae > Lithobates > Lithobates sylvaticus. The sequence goes on along the minus strand of CM053029.1, from coordinate 244,860,123 downwards.
CGAGCGGGTGCGCGAGCTACTGCGCATGCGCGGAATCGAGCGGGTGCGCGTGCGCGGGCACGGACGGGCGCGCGCACGGTCATTGGCGCCGGGCGGGCTATTTAAACCAGCCATCTCCATACAACCCTTGCTGCCTGATCTACAGCGTTCCGCTTGCTAAACCCTGAACTTCTCTGTCTCTGCACCTGTGACCCGGCTTGTCTGTTCACCTGCTCTGCTGTCTGCCCGCCCCGATCCCGGCTTGCCCACGACCATCCTCTTGCTTATCCCCTTGGCTTATCCGCAGTGTGCTCCACAGTTACCAAACCCGGCTTGTCTGACCATTCTGTGCACCTGTCCTGAAGTGTCACCTGTTGTCTGCTGGTTCCTGTTGTCTGCTGCATGCTGGTTCCTGTAGTCCGCTGCCTGCCAGTTCCTGTGACCACTTACCTGCCAGTTCCTGTTGTCTGCTGGTTCCTGTTGTCTGCTGCATGCTGGTTCCTGCAGTCCGCTGCCTGCCAGTTCCTGTGACCACTTACCTGCCAGTTCCTGTTGCCTGCTGGTTCCTGTTGTCCGCTGCATGCTGGTTCCTGTAGTCCGCTGCCTGCCAGTTCCTGTGACCACTTACCTGCCAGTTCCTGTTGTCTGCTGGTTCCTGTTGTCCGCTGCATGCTGGTTCCTGTAGTCCGCTGCCTGCCAGTTCCTGTGACCACTTACCTGCCAGTTCCTGTTGTCTGCTGGTTCCTGTTGTCCGCTGCATGCTGGTTCCTGTAGTCCGCTGCCTGCCAGTTCCTGTGACCGCTTACCTGCCAGTTCCTGTTGTCTGCTGGTTCCTGCTGTCTGCTGGTTCCTGTCACCTGTTGTCTGCTGGTTCCTGCCACCTGCTGTCTGCTGGTTCCTGTCACCTGTTGTCTGCTGGTTCCTGTTGTCTGCTGGTTCCTGCCACCTGCTGTCTGCTGGTTCCTGTCACCTGTTGTCTGCTGGTTCCTGTTGTCTGCTGGTTCCTGCCACCTGCTGTCTGCTGGTTCCTGCCACCTGCTGTCTGCTGGTTCCTGTCATCCCTTGTCAAGTCCTGCTCATCCATCCGCAACTGGTTGATCCTGCCAGACACTCGTGCCTCCTTTGACTTTTGCGCCCCCTGTCTCCACTATCAGGGGCTGCAAGTCTGGGACGTAAGAGAGGTCTCCCACTGCAAGCCAGACTCGCCACTAGGTACGTGACAGTATCAGGCAGCCATGACCGAGTCTGGGCAGGGAGCCTCTCCTATGGAAGAACTCTGCCTACACCTAGCAGGTTTGGCCCAAGCGGTCAATAACCTCCAGGAAGGCTACACACGCCTTGAGAAGCATGTTCTGGCACAAGGATCTCCAGGTGCTCCAGCCAGCCAGCCTACTCCACCGGCAGTCGTGATGCTACCCCCCGGAACCTCGAGTACCCACACCTGAAAGGTTCTCCGGTGAGCGTAGCAAGTTCAGGACTTTCCGTAATGCCTGTGAGCTGTTCTTTGCCCTGCAACCCCGAACATTTTCCTTGGAGGCCACCAAAGTAAGCTTTGTGATTTCCCTGCTCCAAAATGACCCCCAACTCTGGGCCCACCGTCTGCTCAAACAGGAAGCCGCCGAACTCGCCCATCTAAGCACCTTCTTCGACGCAATGGCCCGAATGTATGAGGACCCACAGCTCTGTGCCACGGCAGAGACTGCCCTCCATGCCCTACTCCAGGGGCGTAGGCCCGCAGAGGACTATGTTGCGGAATTCAGAAGATGGAGTGCTGACACTAGCTGGAATGATGCGGCCCTCCGCTACCAGTTCCGGCTGGGGTTATCGGACCCCCTGAAGGATGAACTTGCTAGGGTTGGGGTCCCTCCAACTCTTGAGGAGCTCATTAACCAGGCCATACAAATCGACAGGCGCTTACGTGAGCGACGGTCCGAGAAGGCCTCGGCTCCGTCTCGCCCCTCTTGGATGTTGCCAAAGGTGCCCTACTTCCCCAGAGGTCCACCGTCGGCTCGACCTTCTGCCTCCACCGAGGGGACTGAACCCATGCAGTTGGGTATGCTTCGCCCTACTCTCACCCCTGAGGAACGGCAGAGACGCCGTCGGGACAATCTGTGCCTGTATTGCGGGGAGCCAGGACATTACGTGCGATCCTGTCCAGCTAAGACCCGTAAGTGGCGCCTTCCTTCAGTTGACCAGATTATGGCTGTTACTGACACCTCTTCTCACCTCGCCCTCTCTATTCTGTTGCAGCTCCCTGGAAGGAACATTTCGGTCCCCGCCATTATTGACTCAGGAGCCTGCAGCTGTTTCATGGACTCGGCCTTTGCTTCTGCTCATTGCATCCCCTTGCAAACCAAGACCCAGGGACTGCGGATACACCTGGCCGATGGCTCTGCCATTCGGTCTGGGCCGGTTACCCAAGAAACCCAGCCTATCTCAGCATGCATAAACCAACTCCACCAGGAACTTTTGTGTCTGGACATTATTTCTTCCCCACTGTTCCCAGTCATTCTGGGCATGCCTTGGCTCCGCGCCCATAACCCCTGCATTGACTGGACCACCAAGGAGATTACCTTTTCTTCCCACTACTGCTCCCAGTACTGCCTTCCCAGGACTGATGCTCAGCCAACCACCTTAATGTGTCTGGACAGCGAAACCCGTCAGTTAGTCCCCAGGGCCTATCACTCCTTTATGGACGTTTTCAGCAAGAAAGGGGCAGAGACCCTTCCTCCTCATCGGGTTTACGATTGCCCCATCGAGCTTCTCCCCGGAGCGGAAGTACCCTTTGGGAGGATCTTTCCCCTGTCCGAACTGGAGCTCTCCGCCCTTAAGGACTACATAGATGACAATCTTCGAAAAGGCTTCATCCGTTCATCCACATCTCCTGCCGGAGCTGGCATTTTCTTCGTAGAGAAAAAGGACCACACCCTCCGGCCATGTATCGATTACAGGGAGTTGAACAAGGTGACTATTAAAAATCGCTACCCCCTACCGTTAGTCCCAGAACTGTTCCAGAGGCTAGGGGCAGCAGTCATCTTCACCAAGTTGGACCTCCGCGGGGCGTATAACCTAGTGCGCATCCGGAAGGGCGACGAATGGAAGACCGCCTTCCGTACGCGATTCGGGCACTTCGAATATCTTGTGATGCCTTTCGGACTCTGCAACGCCCCGCCACGTTCCAACATTTCATTAATGACATTTTTCGAGACTACCTGGACTTGTTCGTGATCATCTATCTAGATGACATCCTGATCTTCTCCTCCCCTTCCATTGACAGTCACCGTCAACACGTCAAATGCGTGTTGGGGCGACTGCGGCAACACGGTCTGTATGCTAAACCCGAAAAATGCGAGTTTGAGCAACAGAGCATACAGTTTCTGGGGCTCATCATATCCATCGAAGGCATCAAGATGGACCCCCAGAAAATCTCCGCTATCCTTGATTGGCCCGCACCGGTGGATAAAAAGGGGGTACAGCGGTTCGTGGGATTTTCCAATTTCTATCGGAAATTTATCAAGGGCTTCTCGGCCATCATTTCCCCCATCACACAACTAACCCGACAAGGGACTCGGTTCCAGTGGACGACCGAGGCCCAGGCCGCCTTTGTCGCCCTCAAGAAGCTCTTCACTTCTGCCTCCGTCCTGAAGCACCCAGACCCGGCTCTCCCGTTTGTCTTGGAGGTAGACGCATCGGAAATTGCTGTCGGGGCAATACTGTCTCAGAGACAAGGCCCCAAGGCCCTTCTGTTCCCTGTCGGGTTCTTCTCTCGTAAGCTGACGCCCCCCGAACGGAACTACGACGTAGGCGATCGAGAACTGCTAGCAATCAAGGCGGCATTGGAGGAATGGCGGTACCTGTTGGAAGGTGCGGCCCACCCAATTCTCATATATACAGACCACAAGAACCTGGAGTACCTGAAGGCCGCAAAGAGGCTAAAACCACGTCAGGCCAGGTGGGCGCTGTTCTTCTCCAGGTTCGCTTTTCATGTCACCTATAGGCCGGGCTCCAAGAATACCAAACCCGATGCCCTGTCACGGATGTTTATCGACCCTAAGGAGCCTGACCCACCTGACACCATCCTAAATGCGGAGAATTTCCTTCTTCTTCAGGAAGACTTATTAAGCCGGATCAAGCAGGCGTCCAGAGAGGACCCGCCACCTGCCAAGTCGGGAGTTTCAGCCAAAGATGGTCTATTCTGGTCCGATGGTAAAATTTTCATTCCAGAAAGTCTCCGGGTCACTATACTTGGGCTCTGCCATGACCATGTACTGGCGGGACACTTTGGCATTGCCAAAACTACAGACCTGGTCCAGCGTACATTCTGGTGGCCCCAACTGGCTAAGGACTGTCAAAAATATGTGGAGTCATGCACTGTTTGCACCCGCAACAAGAGCTGCAGAACTAAGTCTTGGGGGCTACTCAAACCCCTACCTGCTCCGGAAAGGCCGTGGAAACTAATTACCATGGACTTCATTGTGGAACTTCCTCCCTCCGAAGGCCATACGGCCATCTTCGTGGTAGTGGACCGGCTATCCAAAATGGCTCATTTCATTCCCATGAAAGGGACTCCCTCGGCACCAGAGACAGCCCAAGCTTTCATTAAAGGTATTGTTAGACTTCACGGGGTTCCAGCGAACATCATCTCAGACAGGGGCGTCCAATTTACATCCCGGTTCTGGAAGGCTCTCTGCAACTCTCTTGGCATCGAACTGTCCTTATCCTCCGCATACCATCCACAGACGAACGGGCAGACAGAAAGAACGAACCAGACACTTGAGCAATACCTGCGTTGTTTCTCATCCTTCTCTCAACAGGACTGGCTCCCTCTGTTGCCATTGGCGGAATTCGCCTACAACAACTCTACCCATTCCACTACCAAGCAGACCCCGTTTTTTGCCAACTATGGTTACCATCCGTCATTCCTGCCTAACTCAGTACCAGAATGCTCCGTCCCTGCTGTTCTCGAGACTGTGGATTTCTTTTCGTCTAACAATAAGTTGTTGCAGGAAACTATGACCCGGGCGCAAGACCTCAATAAGGAAGTCTTCGACAGGGGCAGACGGGGCAACTGGTCCTGGAACCTGGAGACAAAGTATGGTTGTCCACAATCAATCTCCGGCTTGCTTGCCCTTCTAGGAAGCTAGGCCCCAGATTCTTGGGCCCCTTCGCAGTTAAGCGGAAGATCAACGAGGTGGCATACGAGCTGGAGTTGCCGGGATCACTTCGGGTACACCCGGTTTTTCATGTTTCGCTCCTGAAGCCAGCAGTTCCCAATTCCTTCCCTGGACGTTCCACAGATCCTCCAGCTCCTATAATGGTCAATGGGGAAGAGGAATTTGAGGTGGAAACAATTGTGGACTGCCGGAAAAGGAATAACCAGATACAGTACCTCATCAAGTGGAAGGGATACGGTTCAGAAGAAAACTCATGGGAACCCGAAGCCAACTTACATGCCAGACACCTGATCCAGGCCTTCAAGAGATCTCACCCTGAAAAGCTGTCCCAGTTGGGCATCCGGAGGCTGCCCCTTGGGGGGGCAATGTAAGGAAAGCCCTGCTGGGCCTAGTAGTTCCTCACCGCTGCGATCGCGTGTGCGGGTTCGAGCGGGTGCGCGAGCTACTGCGCATGCGCGGAATCGAGCGGGTGCGCGTGCGCGGGCACGGACGGGCGCGCGCACGGTCATTGGCGCCGGGCGGGCTATTTAAACCAGCCATCTCCATACAACCCTTGCTGCCTGATCTACAGCGTTCCGCTTGCTAAACCCTGAACTTCTCTGTCTCTGCACCTGTGACCCGGCTTGTCTGTTCACCTGCTCTGCTGTCTGCCCGCCCCGATCCCTGCTTGCCCACGACCATCCTCTTGCTTATCCCCTTGGCTTATCCGCAGTGTGCTCCACAGTTACAAAACCCGGCTTGTCTGACCATTCTGTGCACCTGTCCTGAAGTGTCACCTGTTGTCTGCTGGTTCCTGTTGTCTGCTGCATGCTGGTTCCTGTAGTCCGCTTCCTGCCAGTTCCTGTGACCACTTTCCTGCCAGTTCCTGTTGGCTGCTGGTTCCTGTTGTCCTGCTGACTGCTGGTTCCTGTTGTCCGCTGCCTGCCAGTTCCTGTGACCACTTACCTGCCAGTTCCTGTTGCCTGCTGGTTCCTGTTGTCCGCTGCATGCTGGTTCCTGTAGTCCGCTGCCTGCCAGTTCCTGTGACCACTTACCTGCCAGTTCCTGTTGTCTGCTGGTTCCTGTTGTCCGGCTGCGATGCCTGGGGTTCCTGTAGTCCGCTGCCTCCCGTTGTCCGCTTCATTGGTGGAACTTCCTCCCTCCGAAGGCCATACGGCCATCTTCGGTAGTGGACCGCTATCCAAAATGGCTCATTTCAGCCAGTTCCTGTTGACTGCTGGTTCCTGTTGTCTGCTGGTTCCTGTCACCTGTCTTTCTGCCTGGTTCCTGCCACCTGCTGTCTGCTGGTTCCTGTCACCTGCTGTCTGCTGGTTCCTGTTGTCTGCTGGTTCCTGCCACCTGCTGTCTGCTGGTTCCTGTCACCTGTTGTCTGCTGGTTCCTGTTGTCTGCTGGTTCCTGCCACCTGCTGTCTGCTGGTTCCTGCCATCCTGCTGTCTGCTGGTTCCTGCCACCTGCTGTCATCCCTTGTCAAGTCCTGCTCATCCATCCCGCATGCAAGTCTGGGACGTAAACGTGTTTCTCTACAGAAACATCCATTTACTTTCTTAGGGTATGCACCCTTCTCTTGGCATACTGCCCAGCAGAACAGGGCTCACCGCCCAGCTGACCAGGGCTTACCGTACAGCAGACCAGGGCACACTTCAGGTATATTTTATGTTGTTAGTCTTGTGACGTGTTTATTTTTTCATATCTCTTAGGAGCAGAGGGCTTCGACCATAAATATATATATATATATATACTCTGCATCCAGTGTAGCCTATATCTACAGTGCATTCTGTGGTGTACTGTTTCTAATACACTTCAGGTGGTGTATATATATATATATATATATATATATATATATATATATATATATATACACATACATACATACACACACACACACACACAGTATCTCACAAAAGTGAGTACACCCCTAAAATTTTTGGAAACATTTTATTATATCTTTTCATGTGACAACACTGAACAAATGACACTTTGCTACAATGTAAAGTAATGAGTGTACATCTTCTATAACAGTGTACATTTTCTGTCCCTTCAAAATAACTCAACACACAGCTGACAACAAAAGTGTGTACACCCCTAAGTGAGAATGTCCAAATTGGGACCAGTTAGCCATTTTCCCTCCCCAGTGTCATGTGACTCATTAGTGTGACAAGGTCTCAGGTGTGAATGGGGAGCAGGTGTGTTAAATTTGGTGTTATCGATCTCACTCTCTGATACTGGTCACTAGAAGTTCAACATGGCACCTCATGGCAAAGAACACTCTGAAGATCTAAAAAAAAGATTGTTGCTCTACATAAAGATAGCCTAGGCTATAAGAAGATTACCAAGATCCTGAAACTGAGCTGCAGCATGGTTGCCAAGACCATACAGCGGTTTAACAGGACAGGTTCCACTCAGAACAGGCCTTGCCATGGTCGACCAAAGAAGTTGCGTGTACGTGCTCAACGTCATATACAGAGGTTGTCTTTGGGAAATAGATGTAGGAGAGCTGCCAGCATTGCTGCAGAGGTTGAAGGGGTGGGGGGTCAGCCTGTCAGTGCTCAGACCACTGTTTCAAATTGATCTGCAATGCTGTCGTCCCAGAAGTAAGCCTCTTCTTAAGATGATGCCCAAGAAAGCCCGCTAATAGTTTGCTAACGACAAGCAGACTAAGGACATGGATTACTGGAACCATGTCCTCTGGTCTGATGAGACAAAGTTAAACGTATTTGGTCAGATGGTGTCAAGCGTGTGTGGCGGCAACCAGGTGAAGAGTACAAAGACAAGTGTGTCTTACCTAAAGTCAAGTATGGTGGTGGGAGTGTCATGGTCTGGGGCTGCATGAGTGCTGCCTGCACTGGGGAGCTACAGTTCATTGAGGGAACCATGAATGCCAACATGTACTGTGACATACTGAAGCAGAGCATGATCTATTTCCTTCAGAGACTGGGCCGCAGGGCAGTATTTCAACATGATAACGACACCAAACACACCTCCAAGATGACCGCTGCCTTGCTAATAAAGCTGAGGGTAAAGGTGATGGACTGACCAAGCATGTCTCCAGACCTAAACCCTATTGAGCATCTGTGAGGCATCCAGCTCTGTGATGTCGTCATGGAGAAGTGGAAGAGGACTCCAGTGGCAACCTGTGAAGCTCTGGTGAACTCCATGCCCAAGAGGGTTAAGGTAGTGCTGGATAATAATGGTGTCCACACAAAATATTGACACTTTGGGCCCAATTTGAGCATTTTCACTGAGGGGTGTACTCACTTTTGTTGCCAGCAGTTTAGACATTAATGGATGTGTTGAGTTATTTTGAGGGGACAGCAAATTTACACTGTTATAAAAGCTGGACACTCACTACTTTACATTGTAGCAAAGTGTAATTTCTTTAGTGTTGTCACGTGAAAAGATATAATAAAATATTTACAAAAATGTGAGGGGTGTACTCACTTTTGTGAGATACTGTGTGTGTGTGTGTATGTATATATATATATATACATATATATAAAACAAAAAATACATAATGTCCAGAAGGCCACCAAGGAGAGGCAGACGCTCACAGGCCACTAAAAGAGGGCAAGCAGGGGCCCAATCTTGGTTGTCCAAGATGGCGACGGGAGCGGACGTCTTTTAACACCGCTCCGCCGTCCGGACCTTTTATCCGCCGATCCCGCGGTGCCAGGCGCTTGGAAAGGCTGCAGACTGACCCTCTGTAGTCCCCGCAGTCCCCCACTCATGCCCGGATACAAAAAGGGCGGATCAGCGCGCCGTCAGAGCCAAAAGAAAACCGGGCCCGCGCCGTCAGAGCCAAAAGAAAACCGGGCCCACGCCGCCGCATGCTGAGGGGAAGGCCGCAGCCACACATTCCTCCACGATGGCAGAGCAGAGAGGGGAGGTGAGCCAAGGGGCAGCAGCAGATCCACAGACCCCCCCCCCCCCCGGAGCAAACAGCGCTCTTGAAAGCCATAAATGGCTGCAAAATCGCCCTCACTGAGAAGATAGATCATGTTTATATTGAAGTGGGCCTGATCAGAAGGGACATTGACGCTTTTAAAGGCAGAGTGACAGAAGTGGAGCAGCGTGTGTCTATGACAGAGGATGTCCAGAGGGAACACTCGGCTGACATCCATTCCCTGAAAATCAGAGTCAAGCATCTAGAGTTGCGTGCTGAAGATGCAGAAAATCGCAATAGACGAAACAATCTGCGTATCATTGGCCTGCCTGAGGGTGCGGAGGGGAATGACACCCCCCAGTTTACAGAGCAATTGTTGCGCACCCTCCTGCCCAGGGCCTCATTTTCCTCCCATTTTGTTGTGGAACGCGCCCACAGGATTCCTGCAGCAAGGGGCCCACAAGGAGCCCCCCCACACACTTTTATTTTTAAGCTGCTGAACTATCGGGACCGAGATCTTATCCTGAGGGAAGCAAGGAATGTGGGAGACCTCAAATATGAGAACGCCAAGCTCCTCATATTTCCAGATTACTCCATTGAAACTCAGCGACAGAGAAAATCATTTGATCATGTGAGATCCCAGCTCCGCGCCAAGAACATGAAGTATAGTATGCTGTTTCCCGCCAGGCTGCGAGTCCAGGATGGAGAGAGAGTGCGATTTTTCACATCACCTGCAGAAGCATCTTCCTGGCTGGATACGATCCGTGCAGGATGAGCAAGTATACATCTCACTGTTCCCTGTGTTCAACTACCTTTGCTGCTGTGCACTTGAATTTGGGGGGAGGGGGTTCTTGATATGGGCACCTGTTTCATTCCAGGCATCCCTTTGTCATTGAGATGGTGGAAGGGTGATGTCCGTTATATGTTTGCTGCGGTGCTGGGTGCCCTTCCCGGACTTGGAAGGGGGTCCCCCCCTCTTTGTATCCTTGGGGGGCATCTGGTTACTACCTATCCTTCCTGATATGTCCATTCCAGGGAAACCCTGCCTGGGGACAGCTCAGGGATGGAACTTGTTGGTTTCAACGAAACGGAACTGCTCCTCAACTTCTATTTTTCAGAACGAACCCCCTGCCTGCTGTTTGCTACTTTGACTCTTATTTTTCAGGAAAACTTTTACCATTTTTTATTTTTATATCCCTCCTTTTCTACTATAGCTGCACGTGCAGGCATCAATGCTCTGCTACCTACTTCAAGAAATGCACCCCCAGCTTGCTTGGAGACTGGCACCACATTTTATATCCGGACGACCCCGGTTCTGAAGGGGTCCTCAGACATATGTCTAGAATGCCTCTTGCACACGTTTCCCCCATGACATGGCGACTTGCCGTGTGGTTTTTGGGAAGAGAAGTCACCCACAGTTTTACATGGGTTGGCGGGGAGGGGGGGGGGGGGGGGTTTTGTTACTGGTTTTATTTTTATTTTTACTTGGTAATTTTTAATGTGCTTATATGTTTGACACAGTCATTTGGGCCTCTGATGCTGCTGCTCCCTGGGAGCTGCTCTCTGTGTGCTATTGAAATGTGGGTTTATACTCTGTCCAGGTCGGGCATAGGCCCCAGGTGTGCTCCGTTATTAATTGCCCCACTCATGCTATGTCGTCATTAACGATTGTCTCCTGGAATACCAGGGGTCTAAATTCCCCAGTGAAGTGGTCCCTGGTATTTCAATTTTTGAAAACCCATAGCCCTCACATTTGTGTATTTCAGGAGACACATCTAGTGGGGAAGAAAACTCTCAGTCTAAAAAAGCCCTGGGTTGGGCACCAATACAATTCAACGTATTCCAATTTTGCGACAGGGGTCACTATCCTTGTACGTAAGTCACTCCCCTTTAGACTTCTGGGGCTGGAGCTTGACGATGGTAGATATATAATTTTGCATGCTATGGTTGAAACCTTGGAACTAGTGATCGTGGGTATATATATCCCTCCCCCTGCTTCGGTTAAACTGCTTCATAAGCTGAGCCTCCTCCTGGCAAACTATGGGACTGACAACCTCTTACTTATGGGAGACTTTAATATGACGCCAAATCCAGGGTTGGATCGTCTCAATTCATCAGGGGGCTCCACCTCGGATCTCTCGATCTGAGCTGATACCTATGGGTTGACGGATCTTTGGAGATGGAGGAATCCCTCTGTAAGATCCTTCACCTGCCATTCAGCCATGTACAGAGCTCTCTCGCGTATCGACTTGGTGTACGCGGGACGACCTCTCCTACCCAGAGTACAGGAAGTTTCTATTCTCCCAAGGGGTATTTCTGATCATACCCCACTCCTCCTCAGGTTGTCCCTGGAGGGTTCTCCGGGGGACAGTCTGTGGAGGCTATCCAGGTTCTGGATATCTGGACCCTGGGGTGGACTCTGAGTTCCGTTCTCAAATGGAAACATATTGGATGCTCAATCCGGGTACAGCCTCCCCGGCGGTGGTCTGGGATGCCTTCAAGGCTTCCTCCAGGGGGCACTATGAGAAGATCATAGGGAAAATTAGGAAAAGGCTGAAGGCAGACATTCTTGAGGCGGAAGGCAGGGCAGTCTCCTTGGAACAACAATATGTGTTAACAGGGGACCCAGAGGTCCACGACAGGCTTCAGAATAGCACCAGGGAGGTTATGTTATTGCGCACCTCACTTACTAAGAAAAAAATGCTTCAGCAGTCACAGAGAATCTTTGAAGAGGGCGAAAGGGGAGGTAGGCTGTTGGCGTGGTTGGTCAGGGAGCAGTCAGGCTCCATGAGTGTGCCCTCGCTGGTTGACAGAGCTGGGGTCAGAATGACCTCCTCTAGGGCGATCAGCGAGAGCTTCACGACTTACTATGCAGACCTGTATTCTACGCGAGTGAACTACTCTATGGAAGACCTACATATCTACCTCTCTGATGTTGACTTTCCTGTACTGACTGACACATATAAGGCCCAACTTGACTCGCCCATTACAATCCTAGAAGTCCAACAAGCCATATCTTCACTTCAGGCGGGGAAAACCCCGGGACCGGACGGATTTCCCACCGAGTTCTACAGAATGTATGCTGAAGAACTGGCCCCTAGATTCCACTCCATGCTTCTTGCGGCGCTGGGGGATGGCGCACTCCCGAAATCTATGTCAGAGGCGGTGATAGTGGTCATTCCCAAGCCAGGGAAGGACCCGGAACTCTGCAAATCATATCGTCCAATCTCGCTGATTGACGTTGATGCCAAACTGTTGGCCAAGATCCTAGCAACCAGGCTGAACGGGGGGGTGATCACGGCGTTGGTCCACCCGGATCAGTCGGGTTTAATGCCAGGCAGGGGAACTGACATTAATATCCGAAGATTGTTTACCCACATAGCTATGGCGAAGGAGGGGGAAAGGGGCCTGGTTGCCGCCCTGGACGCCGAAAAGGCTTCGACTCTGTCGAATGGCTCTTCCTATGGGAGGTCCTGGAATGCTTTGGATTTGGTCCTAGGTTCATCTCCTGGATCCAACTCCTGTACAAGGATCCCACTGCCCAGGTCAGGGTCAATGGCCTGCTGTTCCCTCCCTTTAGTCTGTATAGGGGAACCAGACAGGGGTGCCCCCTGTCTCCGGGGCTATTTGCCCTTGCGATTGAACCCCTTGCAATACTAATATGCCAGGATCACAGGGTGAAGGGCATAGTGGTCGGTGAGCTGCAGGAAAAAATATCCCTGTATGCTGACGATACTGCTTTAACTAGCGGACGCTGATGCATCACTCCAGGCTGCACTAGACATAATAGACCAGTTCGGGAAGTATTCAGGCATACGGGTAAACTGGGATAAGTCTGTCCTTTTTTCCCTTAATGATACCAACCCCAGGGGTGCCACTAACACGCCGTTACAGTGGGTAGAAGACTTTAAATATCTGGGTGTGATTGTTAAAAGCTCCCCCCAGGCGTACATGGGAGATAACCTTTCTCCCCTGCTGACCCAGTTCGCCAGTAAGTGCCAAACATGGAAAACACTGCCACTGTCCCCGGTGGGTAGGGTGAGCCTTCTAAAAATTTCTCCCGAAGTTTGTTTATTTTTTTAGGAACACCCCATGTCTGATCCCTAAAGCCTTCTTCCAGAAGATCGACACTATTATCTCTTCCTTTGTGTGGGCTGGGAAGACCCCGAGACTAGCAAAAAGGACACTCCAGCTTCCCCTGTCTCAAGGGGGACTGGCGCTGCCACACTTCCAGCTGTACTTCTGGGCGGCAGTCCTGGTAACGGCCCGATGGTGGTTCTCCCAGCCCTGACAAAACCCGGCAGTGACTCTGGAGGCGGCGATCCTGGGCTCCTATGCCACACTAACTTGCCCTACAGAGGGCCCAAAGCTCACCCTCAGGCCACGACTCTGATGCGCACTACTGTACAAGTGTGGCAGAAATCCAGGGAAGTATACAGGGAAGACTCAACCATCTCGCCTCATACCCCTTTATGGGGTAACCCAACTTTGTCGCACCTTTTTGGGGTTCCTGAACCCCAGGTATGGGCGAGAAAGGGCATAATCACTCTTAGGCATGTTTTCAAGGATGGCTCCTTCCGTTCATTCGAGGACCTTCAGGCTCAGTATGCCCTACCGAATGCTATGAGGTTCAGGTATTACCAATTCAGGCATGCAATATTGGTCCAATTCCCGAACCCCCTGACACTTCAGATGGACGCGGTGGAGAGACTGCTTATTGCCAAGCTGCTGGATAAGCCACTGTCCTCTCTCTACTTTTACCTCTCAGCTGCACATATGACGCCCCTGACTAAGATATACGATAAATGGAGGGCTGACATACCCGAACTGACTGAGGAGATATGGGAAGATGTTGTCTCAGATTACACCACAAAAATGATCTCGGCAAAGGATCGTTTTATTCAGCTTAAGATACTGCATAGAGCATATTACACCCCTGTCAGACTGGCTAGGATATATCCTGGGGCGACTGAACTTTGCTCCAGGTGTGGTACCTCTGCGGGTACCTTTCTTCACGTAATGTGGTCTTGCCCTGTGCTGCGTCCCTACTGGGAAGCCATTATAGAGGTCCTCGACTCCTTTGGGGACTGGGCTCTCCGTATGGACCCAGCCTTGGCACTCCTCGGAGGTATGGAGGATATTGAGGCCTCACGGCACGACAAACTGTTCTTGTTGTACGCCCTGTATTATGCTAGACGAGAGATTCTCCTGAAATGGAAGCAGACCACCCCCTCTACATTGAACATGTGGAAAACCACAATAAACTCGGTTCTACCCCTCTATAAACTCACATATGAGAGCAGAAACTGCCCCAAAAAATTTGACAAGGTCTGGTCCCAATGGGTCGATGCACATGGTTGAGTGAGTAGGAATATGTTGATTGTCTTATCATCTATTTTACCAGACTTTCTAGACGCAAGTGACAATGTTGTTCCGGCTGTTGATTCCCCCCCCCCCCCCTTCCCCCCCCCCCCCCCCCCTCCTCCTTACTCTCCAGTTTCCCTTCCTGCTTAGAGGATGCTTGGAACAACGATTCTGCAACTGTGTTTTATATCCCATTGTTGGAGACTACTGTGACCATGCACTAACATCTGCATTGTATTAGAACGTTTAGACCTTTATGACCGTATGTATCTTTGGTCAATGTGAACTGTGTCATTGTTAACTGTTATAATTTTTCAATAAAAAACCTTTTCTGTTCGACCACAGTGTTGGTTATATGCTGCTGGAGGATGCGCAGCAATTTGAAGGCTCCGATGTTGGTTCCCATGTTGAGGAAGAGAGTAACGTTAGCCTAGAGAGAGGGGGTGCCACAGAAGGACAAAAAAATGTCTGTCATGTTTCACAGCAGGGCCCATTCCTGCACCCAACAAGAGTATCTGTGAGGGGTTACAGTGTTGTGGCACCACCACCCAAGTCCCAATTTTTCTGCCCCTGTTTAACAGGGGCATGTAATTACAATTCCTGATATAATATTTCACAGCAGGTCCCGTTCCTGCGCCCAACAAGAGTAACTGTGAGGGCTTATAGTGTTCTGGTGCCGTATAGTATATATTCTGCTGTTCAAAGTATATAGTGCCTCGTTTCCCTTAATATCCATACCCGACCTGAAGGGCCTGGTATGGATTTGGGGGGGGGGGGGGGGGGAGACATCCACGCCATTTTTTTTGGTATTTTTATCTATATTGCTGGGATCCGACAATACATTACAGCTGCAAGCAGTTTTGAAATTTAGAAATTAAATTTTTCTGTGGCACTGTTATTAACATGGGAAAGATACTTTACAGGCATACTAAGGTTCCCCCCATTAAATTCTGTAACCCTAATACCTTTCACGCAAGGCAAAAAACCCTTCCTGTTTCCCAACCAGACGTCAACTCTAAGCGGAAATACCGGCCTTGTCCCCCTCCTTTCCCTCCCCCCAACCCCCCCCCCCCCCCCCCCCCCCCCCCGCCTCAAACCCCCCTCCACCGCCATCCATCCTCTTCCCCACCCCCCCACCCCCCCCCCTTTTTCCCCCCCCCCCCCCCCACCCCACGCCCACCTTAAAGGCCCTCGGGTTTCCCCAAAACCACACCAAAACCCTTTAAAACCACCCCCCCTGTCCTGGCCATCGGCCCATCCCAGGAAGCGTTGGGGCCCTCGGGTACCAGACCCCCCCCCCCACACCGCCCACCTTTTCTCCTTGGACCTCCCTCTCTAACCCCCCTCCCCGCTCATACATTGCGGGACCACCTTCACCCACCCCCACTGCAAAGCCCCACCCGCCTCCCTCTTGAAAACCACAAAATTAGAAACCGTCCTCCACAAACCCTCTCCCTCTGCTGGGCCACCTCCATTCCCACCCACCCACTGACAAATCCCCAGGCCCTACCCCTCCTCCCCCCCCCCAGGCACACCACCCCACCCCCCCCCCGCCCCATCCTCCACCCCCCCCCCTTCCCCTCCAACAAGAATCCCAAACTTCCTTTCCTACCCGTTTCCCCACTTAAAATTCGACCAATTCCCCCACAACCAAACCGTTCTCACCTCAGCTGATGGCCCGCCGGCACCCCCGGGAAACCGGCGATCCGCCACCCTAAGTTTTTTCTACACCAGGACACCCGGGGGCCCCGCCGAAGGCTTCCTGAACCGCCCGGAATTCTTTGGCGATAATTCGGCACCTCAAAACTAACTTCCTTACGACATAGGCCCGGGGACTCAAAAGGCCCTTCCCACGTCAAAGATTGCTTGGGCCCCACGAGCAGCCTTTCCCGTCCCAATCACCATGCCCCAGCGCATTGACATGCCCGTATTCCAAGTAAGCTAGCCCAAAAAAGGATTTTGGGAGCTTTTGCCCGGTCCAATTTGCACGCCCTTTCCTCATGGGGTCAATTTGCCAGCCCACCCCAAAGGCGCCTACCAAAATTTTGCCTTGCCCAGCCGCATTTTTGAGCCTATCCCAAACGTCAAGGAAACCTGCCCAGCTCAATTATGTAGCCCCCTTCCCAAGTCATTTGTACTTGCCCAAAAAGTCCCTTTTGCTTGCTCCAGATCTTTTGCGCAATCATTTTAAACTTCCTAAAAAATTTAAATTTCAGTTTGACGTTTAAATTTCCCCCGTGAACAAACCGTGATCGTGGCCAAAGACCGAACCCCCCAGAAAAGGAAATTTCCGCCGAAAAAAAAGCCGTGTTCCCCCAGTACCTCGAGTCCCGGGGCCTCCCTGCTCCCAGATTCCGACCGCTGGAGGCCCCGGGGCTAAAAGTTTGGGGTTCCCCCAACAGCCGGGTTCCCTCATTTTCGGCCCCCCTCTCGGTTGGTTCGCGTCAGGCGGTTTCCTCGCCTGGCTCCTCTCTTCCAGAATCCTCTGCAACCTGTTCATGTGCCTCCCGCTGAGGAGGCTATGCAAGTGGATCGGTCTCGCCTGACCACACAAGAGAGGTTTTGCCGCCGAGACCATAATCTGTGCCTGTATTGCGCCAGTCCTGACCATTTTTTAAAGGATTGCTCTATCCGCCCTCAGCGTCAAGGAAACGCTCGCACCTAGCTAACGTGGGAGAGGCGTTACTAGGTGGGGATTCCTCCTCTCCACGTCTGACGGTTCCAGTGGGGATTTCGTTGCCCAAGAAGTCCTCTTTCTCCGCTGTGGCCTTTCTGGACTCTGGTTCGGCAGCAAACTTCATTGAAGCTTCACTCATCAACAAATTTAATGTTCCAGTTACCTGTCTCGTCAAGCCTTTTTTCATCACCTCTGTAAATGGTCAAAACCTGAACTGTATCGTGCGCTATCGCACTGAACCTCTCCTCATGAAGATTGGAGTTCTCCATCACGAAAAGATTAGCTTCTTTGTGTTACCCAACTGTACCTCTGAGATCCTTTTGGGCCTACCCTGGCTCCAGCTACATTCTCCTACCCTCGACTGGGCCTCTGGGGACATCAAAAGTTGGGGTCCCTCCTCCCACAGGCATTGCCTCAAAGCGGTGCCCACTAAACAAGTTTTCGTCGCTACCTCTCTGCCTAGTCTCCCCCCAACCCTACCGGGACTGGTCCTGCCGCCACATAGACCCTTTGATTGCTCTATTGATCTTCTTCCTGGCACCACTCCGCCCTGGGGCAGGATCTACCCTCTCTCCATCCCGGAGACACAAGCTATGACAGACTACATCCAGGAAAACCTCAAAAGAGGTTTCATCCGCAAGTCTTCTTCCCCTGCTGGAGCAGGATTCTTCTTTGTCGCCAAAAAGGACGGGTCCTTACGTCCCTGCATTGACTATCGCAATCTTAATAAGATCACGGTAAAAAATCGTTACCCGCTGCCCCTTATTTCTGAACTTTTCGACCGTTCGCGCGGAGCAAGAATTTTTACCAAGCTGGACCTCCGGGGCGCATATAATCTCATCCGTATCCGTAAAGGCGATGAATGGAAAACCGCCTTTAACACCCGTGACGGACACTTTGAATATCTCGTCATGCCTTTTGGTTTATGCAATGCTCCTGCGGTTTTCCAAGACTTTGTAAATGAGATTTTCAGGGATTTGCTGTACTCTTGTGTTGTTGTCTATTTTCTCCTCTAGCTTGGAGGTGCATTGTCTTCATGTCCGTCAAGTACTCCAACGGCTCAGAGATAACCATCTTTACGCCAAACTAGAGAAATGTCTCTTTGAACGCTGCAGTCTTCCCTTCCTGGGTTACTTAGTCTCTGGACAAGGTCTCCAAATGGACCCTGAGAAGCTTTCTGCCGTCCTAAACTGGCCACGTCCTACTGGACTACGGGCCATCCAGCGGTTCCTCGGATTTGCCAATTATTATCGCCAGTTTATTCCTCACTTCTCCACCATTGTCGCGCCTATTGTGGCGCTAACCAAAAAGGCTGCGAATCCTAGGTCCTGGCCTCCTCAAGCTGATGAGGCATTTAACCGCCTTAAGTCTGCCTTTGCCTCTGCACCCGTTTTGTCCATGCCTGATCCTCTCAAACCGTTTCTCCTGGAAGTCGATGCCTCCTCTGTGGGAGCTGGAGCTGTGCTTCTTCAGAAAGATTCTAAGGGCAAGAACATAACCTGTGGGTTTTTTTCTAAGACCTTTTCTCCCCCCCGAAAAGAACTATGCCATCGGAGACCGTGAATTACTGGCCATTAAGCTGGCACTTGAGGAATGGAGACATCTCCTTGAGGGATCCGTTCACCCCATCACGATCTTCACGGATCACAAAAATCTCTTATCTCCAGTCTGCCCAGCGATTAAACCCACGTCAAGCTCGTTGTTTTTTGCTCGCTTCAATTTTGAGATCCATTTCCGTCCCGCGGACAAAAATGTCAGGGCTGACGCCCTATCATGTTCCACCGATACTTCTGAGTCCGAGTCTCCGGTACAACACATTATACCCCCTGAGTGTCTGATCTCTTCTGCCACTGCCTCTTTGGTGTAAGTTCCTCCTAGGAAAACCTTGGTCCCCCCACGTCTTCGTCTTCAGATTCTCAAATGGGGCCACTCCTCTCAGCTAGCTGGTCATCCTGGAGTCAAGAAGTCCTCCCAACTGATTTCCAGGTATTACTGGTGGCCCTCCTTAAAAAAGGATGTGACGGACTTTGTACAAGCCTGTACTATATGTGCTCGAGACAAGACCCCTCACCAAAAGCCTGCTGGTCTTCTTCATCCTGTGCCTGTGTCGGAACAACCTTGGGCCCACATAGCTATGGACTTCATCACGGACCTTCCTCCTTCCCACGGCCATACAGCCATATGGGTGGTCGTTGATCGCTTCTCCAAAATGGCGCATTTTGTCCCGCTTCCAGGTCTCCCTTCTGCACCTATACTTGCAAAACATTTCTTCCTCCAGATTTTTCGTCTTCATGGACTTCCATCTCACATCGTCTCGGATAGAGGCGTTCAGCTCGTGTCTAAATTCTGGAGAGCCCTCTGCAGTCAATTGAAAATCAAACTAGACTTTTCCTCTGCCTACCAACCACAGTCCAATGGACAAGTGGAGAGAGTCAACCAAATCCTTGGGGCCTACCTGCAACACTTTGTCTCTGCTCGTCAAGACGACTGGGCTGACCTCTTGCCCTGGGCCGAATTTTCTTACAAACTGAAGGAGTCTGAGTCCTCCTCTAGATCACCCTTCTTTGTAGTATACGGCCGTCATCCTCTACCCCCCTACCCTTCCCCACCTCTTCCAGAGTCCCTGCTATAGACGAAGTCACCCAAGAGCTGTCGTCCATCTGGAAAGAGACTCAAAAGTCGCTTGCCCTGGCCTCTTCTCGCATGAAGAAACATGCTGACAGGACCTCCTCCTGTCTTCTCCCCTGGTGATAGGGTGTGGCTCTCCTCCAGGTACATCAGGTTCCACATCTCCAGTTACAAGTTGGGTCCCCGCTACCTCGGTCCATTCAAGGTCAAGGCTCGGATCAATTTCGTGTCCTACAAATTGCATCTTCCCCCTTCCCTCCGCATCCCCAACTCTTTCCATGTTTCCCTCCTCAAACCCTTTATCATTAATCGCTTTTCCACCAAGGTCATCGCTCCTGCTCCTGTCTCCGGGTCCTCCGACATCTTCTCCGTTAAAGAGATCCTCGCCTCTAGAACCGTCCGAGGTAAGCGGTTCTATCTTGTTGACTGGGAGAATTGTGGTTCTGAGGAGAGGTCCTGGGAACCTGAGGGTAACATCATAGACAAAGATCTCATCCTCAGCTTCTGGGGCTCCAGGAGGAGGGGGAGACCCAAGAAGAGGGGAGACCCAAGGGGGGGGGTACTGTTACGCCGAGCGCTCCGGGTGTCCCCTCCATCCCGGAGCACTCACGGTGCCCGTTGTCCTGCAGCGCCTCGGTCAGCTCCTCTGACCGCAGGCGCTGCTCTGCCGATGGGATGCGATCCTCGCGGCGGCCTCCGTCCGCCCGGGGATCGCATCTCCCTCTCCTCACCTGCCCCCGCCTGTGTCTCCCTGCGCGCGCGTCCCCGCTCCCCAGGCGCGCGCGCGCAACTCGGCTGGTTCTTAAAGGGCCAGCGCACAAGTAATTGGTGCCTGGCCCAAATCACTGTTACACCCAAAACACTTTATAAACCCACTTCCCCTTCCTGTCCTGGCCGGATCTTGTGTTGCCTTAGTGCCCAGTGAAAGCGTTTGTGTGTTTTGCTCCTGCTGGTGTATCCAGACCCCTGCTATTGCCCCTGACTACGAACCATTGCCACCTGCCTCGACCTTTTGCTACATTTGACCTCGCCTCTGCCTTAACCCTGTGTACTGTGCCTTTCTCAGCTGTCATTGGGGTCGAGTTGCTATTGGAGGACACGACCTGGTTGCTACCGCCGCTGCAAGTCCATCCCCCCTTGCGGCGGGCTCTGGTGAAAACCAGTAGCAACATTAGAACCGGTCCTCCAATACAACCCATGCTATCGCCTCATTGACATAGGGGATCCACCTCCCATTTCCCGCCATACCCAGAGCGTGACAAGCATCATGGCAGACAAAGGCCAAGATGGCAGCTTCTTTGGCTGAAAACCATAGGAGGGTTTACTTCCACTTTAAGCACTATTAAAATCACTGCTCCCGAAAAAATGTCAGTTTTTAAAACTTTTATTTGCATTGATACATGTCCCCTGGGGCAGGACCCGGGTTCCAAAACGCTTTTTATGGCAATAACTTGCATATAAGCCTTTAAAATTAGCACTTTTGATTTTTTACATTCCTGTCCTATAGACTTTAACGGTGTTAGCATGTTCGAACAATTTTTTTGTCTGTTCGCATGTTCTGCTGTGAACCGAACCGGGTGGGGTGTTTGGCTCATCCCTTTATTACATTTTGTTAATAAGCATCCCCCCCCCCCCATCATGTCTGGGAGGCCAACAAGGAGAGGCAGATGTTCCCATGGCACAGTAAGGGGGCCAGCAATGTATGTGTCTACAGGCAAAGGTGGGCGTCCTCGGGCAGGGCATCGTTTCATCTGTTTAGTGATGTTGCCCATGCCATCCAGCCACAGCATGCAGAGGAGGTGGTGGACTGGCTTACTAAACCATCATTATCCTCCCCCTCCTCTGTCGCCCAAGCAGAGACTAGTGCCCAGTCCACTGCGACTGCCAGAGTGGCTTGTTCTGTCTTCTTGTCCACAGCTACTCCTGCCATCAGGCATGGAGAAGTCGGCTGAGTTATTTGAACACATGGTCAGCCACTTGCACCTTGAAGATGTACAGCCATTACTTGATTCGGAACTTGGTTCTGAGGTTGAGGAACATGAGCCTACAGGGGGGGAGAACACTGGTAAGCAACAAATTGGCAGTCATCTTCTCCAAAACTGTGTCCTGTGAAAACTGAGCAGAGTGTGTTACTCTGCTCAGTTTATGAGTGGACAGGAGTCGCTGTCTCCTGTCCATTCATCTTCAATGCTGAGAAAGGGACTGAGGAATGTCTGAACTGTGTCCTCAGCCTCTTTCTCTGTCTCAAAGGGGAAATGTCAGGGGTCTGTTTAGACCCCTGATATCTCACCAAAGCCCCCCCTCCCCCCCAACAGGGTTGATTAACAAAAAGATTTAAAAAAAATGCAAAAAAAAACATAATAAAATTAAATTGTAAACAAAAATGATAAAAAATTGAATTATAAAAAAAATTATGAAATAAAAAATACTGACTCCATCCCCCTGCCCTACCAACACTGTCTACACCCCCCCCCCCCCCCCCCAGAAAAAGCATAAAAAAAATTGAATTGTAAAAAAACAATATGTAAAAATAAAAACTACTGACACCATCCACTGCCCTACTGACACCATCACCGCCACATACTCCTCACCCCTTCCCCAGAAGGACTGTGAAAAAATATATATATATTTTTTAAAGAAAACAACAAAATTGTAAAAAATAATAGTGAAAAAAGTAAAAACAAAAACTGACACACTTCTCTAATGACACTGTCCACTACCCCCCCACCCCCAATCATTGTGAAAAAAAATAATAATAAAATAAAATTATAAAAAGAAATAATAAAAATAAAAAGAACTACTGACACTGTCCACTGCCCTACTGACACCATCCTGCACATACTACTCCTACCGCTGTACACTCCGCACTCCTCTCCTGCACACACTACCCACCGCCATACACTCACACACTCACACATACACGCACTGTACATTCCCTATTACATTCCCCATTACTACATTCTGCACTATGTACAGTGGTGTGAAAAAGTGTTTGCCCCCTTCCTCATTTCCTGTTCCTTTGCATGTTTGTCACACTTAAGTGTTTCGGAACATCAAACCAATTTAAACAATAGTCAAGGACAACACAAGTAAACACAAAATGCAATTTGTAAATGAAGGTGTTTATTATTAAAGGTGAAAAAAAATCCAAACCATCATGGCCCTGTGTGAAAAAGTGATTGCCCCCTAAACCTAATAACTGGTTGGGCCACCCTTAGCAGCAACAACTGCAACCAAGCGTTTGCGATAACGTGCAATTAGGCTTTTACAGCGTCCTGGAGGAATTTTGGCCCACTCATCTTTGCAGAATTGTCCTAATTCAGTTACATTAGAGGGTTTTCGAGCATGAACGGCCTTTTAAGGTCATACCACAACATCTCAATAGGATTCAGGTCAGGACTTTGGCTAGGCCACTCCAAAGTCTTCATTTTGTTTTTCTTCAGCCATTCGGTGGTGGACTTGCTGGTGTGTTTAGGATCATTGTCCTGCTGCAGAACCCAAGTTCGTTTCAGCTTGAGTACACGAACAGATGGTCGGACATTCTCCTTCAGGATCTCTTGGTAGACAGCAGAATTCATAGTTCCTTTTATCACGGCAAGTCTTCCAGTCCTGAAGCAGCAAAACAGCCCCAGACCATCACACTACCACCACCATATTTTACTGTTGGTATAATGTTCTTTTTCTGAAATGCAGTGTTCCTTCTACGCCAGATATACTTGGACACACACCTTCCAAAGAGTTCCACTTTTGTCTCATCGGTCCACAGAATGTTGTCCCAAAAGTCTTGGGGATCATCAAGATGTGTTGTGGAGAAATTGAGACGAGCTTTGATGTTCTTTTTGCTCAGCAGTGGTTTTCTCCTTGGAACTCTGCCATGCAGGCCATTTTTGCCCAGTCTTTTCCTGATGGTGGAGGCATGAACGCTGACCTTAACTGAGGCAAGTGAGGCCTGCAGTTCCTTGGACGTTGTTGTGGGGTCTTTTGTGACCTCTTGGATGAGTCGTCGCTGCGCTCTTGGGGTAATTTTGGCGGCCGGCCACTCCTGGGAAGGTTCACCACTGTTCCATGTCTTCGCCATTTGTGGATAATGGCTCTCACTGTGGTTCACTGGATTCCCAAAGCTTTGGAAATGGCTTTATAACCCTTTCCAGACTGATAGATCTCAATTACTTTCTTTCTCAATTGTTCCTGAATTTCTTTGGGTCTCGGCATGATGTGTAGCTTTTAAGGATCTTCTGGTGGACCTTACTGTGTCAAGCAGCTCCTATTTAAGTGATGCCTTGATTGTGAACAGGTGTGGCAATAATCAGGCCTGGGTGTGGCTAGAGAAATTGAACTCAGGTGTGGACAACCACAGTTATAGTATGTTTTAACAAGGGGGGCAATCACTTTTTCACACAGGGCCATGATGGTTTGGATTTTTTTTCACCTTTAATAATAAACACCTTCATTTACAAAATTGCATTTTGTGTTTACTTGTGTTGTCCTTGACTATTGTTTAAATTGGTTTGATGTTCCGAAACACTTAAGTGTGACAAACATGCAAAGGAACAGGAAATGAGGAAGGGGGCAAACACTTTTTCACACCACTGTAAGTCATCTCAGACTCTATAAAACCACACCCCATTTAAGCCACATGCAATATTTAGCATGGTGTAAGCCACGCCCACCTCCCTGAAATTCGTTTTTACAGGTTGGGATGTCTGACATGTGCAGCCAATCGTACTGTTGCAATTTGCAAACTTTGCCTCAAGCCCATCAAGCGTGGAAAAAAACACCAGCCGTTTTGGTACCACATGCTTGACAAGGCATTTAACCTCCCACCACTCAGCCCATTTGCAAGAGCACTTGAAAGCCACACAAAAGGGATGCAATTCTGCTCCTCCTCACTGCTTACCTTTCCAGTCTCCCCCCCCCCCTCTATACCTCATGATCTCTCAGCAGCCTCCACTGACAGGGATGATGGTATAGCACAGAGTGTACCAGGTCCTTGCAGCACACCACCAGCTGTAGACAACAGCAGGCACATTTCTCTGCCCCATCTGCTGCAGCGAATAAAAATAAAAATACAGTCACTGCCACCCACATACAGCATCTATCCCTCCTCCTCCTCCTATGCTGAATTGTTGCATGAACTACAACTACCTCCCAAGCATTCAAAGGGCTATTTAATGAGTCAGGCTGAAAGGTGTCATGCAGCGCTTCAGCTGGTCTGTCTAAGGCACAGGAGCCACACCAGAGCAGAGATTCTGGCAGCCCTGCAAGGGCAGGCCCAGAGGGGGTTCATGCCACGCCAGCGGGAGCCAGGAATGTTGTTGTGCGATAATGGCACAAACCTCCTGTCCACCATTAGACAGGAAAAGTTGACACGTGCCATGCCTGGCACGTGTCCTCAATTTGGTGGTGCAGCCTTTCCTAAAAAGGTACCCAATGACAGGCTCAGGCCTGCTCTGCTTTTTCCCCATGCCAATGGCTACTGATAAAGTATGCATGCACTGTACTGTCACCATTTGAGGAGGCCACAAGGAGGATGAGCCGTGACAATACATGCATCAGTGACACAATCACTGTTGTGTTCCTGCTGGAGCAGACTCTGCATGGCATTATGGACAAGGCACTCGAGGCAGAGCAGCGGGAGGAAGAGGAGAACTTTCTTTCCTCTCAAGGCCCTCTTTATGCAGGCAACATTCTTCCTACGCCATAGAACACACAAGAGGAGAGGAAGGAGGATTCTGGCAACTTCTGGTAGTGCAAGACATTTGTCAACTCTTAACAGATGGTTTTCCATCCCCAGAACCCTTGGGAGTAGTATGTGGCTGGGAGGAGGCAGTCCAAGATACTGTAATACTCAGTGACCCTGAGGAATCTGCTTCTCGTGCTTCTCGTGCCTCATGCATGGGCTCCCTCATTCTTGAAAGGCTGCAAAAGGACCAGAGAATATGTGGCATCAAGGAGAAGGATCACTATTGGTTGGCAACCCTCCTTGACCACCATTACAAAGGGAAAGTCTTGAAACTCATACTGTTCCCACAGGGGGAGTAGAAGATGAATTCTCTTGAGAACACCTTTATATAATGCTTTTCCCAACTCTGGTAGGTTACAGTCTGTTGGAAAATGTTGTTTTGAGACTTCCGTTGGTCAGGAGAGGAGCCGTGGAAAAGGGGGCCACCTCAGTAATGCTTTTCAAAATTGTATTAGTCCTCGGCACCCAGAGCTGTCAGCTTCCACATCCCATAAGGAGCATCTTCATCATATGGTGGTAGATTATCTAAGGGCGAAAAACAGATATGGCAATTTTTCCAGTTGACGATCCACTGGGTTACAGAGTCATGAGAATAGACCACTGACCAGAACTTGCCCAGTATGCAATAGAGCTGCTGGGCTGCCCTGCATCCAACGTTCTTTCCGAACGTGCTGCCAGAGGTTTTGTGATAGATAAGAGATCACATTTGTCCACACACTCCGAAGAGCGGCTGATATTTATCAAAATGACTCAGTCCTGGATTAGCACTGTCTAGGCTGCCTAGCTTTGTGGGTGTTGCTTTCATCTGGAAGAAATTTTTTGGTGTAGGTTTCAAGGGCATAATTAACACCCAAGGACCAATTTTTCCACATCTGTTTGACAGGTGCATATCATTGCAATTTCTGACAACAAGGCCAATTCTTGCTTTAATCAAGAGTATCTCTATAAGGTTACGGTGTGAAGGAACCACCGACACCCAAAGACCAATTTATCCACACCTGTTTGACAGGTGCATATCATTGCAATTTTTGACAGCAAGGCCAATTCTTGCTTTCATCAAGAGTACCTCCATAGGGCTATGGTGTGAAGGTACCACCAACATCCAAAGCCCAATTTTTCCACACCTGTTACTTCTATCCAAAGTCTGCTAAACAGACACCAGAATTTATCTACAAAATTTCTAATCTGGTTTCAAGTGCACTAAATTGCCACATTACAGGCAGACTAAGGTGACATCCCCCCCCCCCCCCCCCCAGGCACTATATTTAAAGGATTTTTCATTTTTTTGTCATTTCTTATTTTGATGCTTTGACACTTTAAGCATCAGCATATCATTGCTTATTTAAAAATTATGTTTTTCACAAACTTTTTTTTTCTTGATACATGTCCCCCAGGGCAGTACCCGGACCCCCATAACCATTGTACGCCCAATTACTTGCATATAAGCCTTCAAAATAGTCACTTTTTATTTTTCCAGTTCGGGTCCCATAGGCTTCAATGGGGTTGTTAAAAGTGTAAATTCATTATATTTTAAGTCATATAGGTTTCTGATAAACACACAAAAATATATATAATGACAAATGGTATAGACAGATAAATATGGTTTTACTGTAAAGGTTAATTCTATTTCTGACATAACTATGTCAGGACACAGGCCTATGGGTGGAGCTATGCTATCTATCCTTAGACTGAAACCATGTTGGGTATATATGCAAATTTGGGTGTCACCAGAGAAATGCTGACAATATAGTATGAGACAGTATAAGTTTGGGATGGAGCTAGGAGAATAGCTAGGATGGGGAGGTGCAGGAAGCAAGATAGATGAGGAAGAGAAGGTGTAGAGTGTGAAGGAACTCGACACTCGGAGATTGTAGCATCAGATGTCCCTTCCTCCTTCTGAGGCCTAACCATCCATATTTTACTAAGATGACCTGATCTCTGAAGCTGTAACCATGATGTCTTGACTTTGATGAGAATAAACAACCTTGCAAGTATTTTGGATGAGAAACTGATTCTTAATAATGGTATGAGAATGCTGCCTTGAAACAATACATACAATTCTCTTCTACACACATCCTATAGAAGATAGGATATTGACTGACACATTGAAACAGACTTTGCTAATTCATCTTGAAAATGCTCCTGTGAGTAGATGACGAGATAGAGATATTTTCTCTTTTTCTCCCCTCTTCACCGTTCTTTCAGGGGTCCATTATTAATTTCTGAACTTTTGCGAGGTTCGAAAGTTCTGCCATAAACCGAACAGGGGGTCGTTCAGCCCATCGCTACAGCTTAGTAAATAAGTCAAAGCTGTATTCACTTCAGTCATGCACTCATGCATAATCATTAAGCCCCATACACACGGTCGGATTTTCCCATGGATTCTGTCCTATCAGACAATGTTGTCGGAAATTCCGACCGTGTGTAGGCACTATTGGACAGTTTCCATCGGATTGTCTGACGGACAAAGTCCTATCTCCTGCTGAATAGATTTTTTGACAACAAAGTCCGATCACACCAAATCCGATCGTGTGTAGCGAATTCCGACGGACAAAGTGCTACGCATGCTCAGATCACATTACAAGACCAAAGCTATTGGCTACTAGCCTCTACGTAGTCCCGTCGTAGGCAACAAACGTCACCACGTTCAGAATGATCGGATTTTCCGACAACTTTGTCCGACCGTGTGTACGCAAAACCAACATCGGACAAAGTACGACGGACATGATCCGACGGACCTGGTCCTCGGATAATCCGCGCGTGTGTATGGGGCTTAACACATGAGTGGGCCTTCAAACAAAACACCTAATTTACTACATTAAATAAACATTGGCTTTGCAAAGTGGACATTCCATTTCCTAAGTAAACATCCTCTTTTAGTAAATCAATCCTATTCGATCCCTTGTGCATATCTGAGCTTGAGGTATTGTGCTCCATTAACAGGATTTTTCAGCAAAACAGGTAAGTTAACATATAAAGAAGAGGCTAGTAGAAGTGGAAATATTCATAGTGAATATACACTGCGCTAAGTGAATATTCAACCTCTTAAAGTGATTGTAAATGATCACCTTGTAAAACAACCCATTCAATTTAAAATAGAAATGAAAGGCAAAACATTTGTTTATAGATATTAAAAACCATCACCAATGCCTTTTTTTTTCCTTTTCTTAAGTGATCACATGCCCTCTGTTCCCAGCTTAGCTAGAGAACTGACTATGGTGTGTTCTCCTGCTTAGTGTGGTCAGGTTTTTTTTATATTAAAGCAGAGGGACTGGCAGGATCACCAGGGATTTCACATAGAGGAAGTAATACAAAGAGAACAGAACACTTTTTCATTTGAGTACATGGTACAGCAGGCACATATCAGAAATATGAAATTTTAGGGTAACACACACTTTAATAATCAAACCCCTGTAGCGCCATAGCCCCTGCAGGGCAGCTATGTATTTTCTGGGCTTACCGATTACCTCCTCCTTGTAGCTCGTCATTCGTTGTCTAGGGGTTCCCAGGGTTAGTACCCAGTAATTTCAGAAGCTGACACTCAAAAGTCCTTTTGAGGATTTTTATTTGCAAAAATAAATGTTCAAATATACAGTAACACAGTCTCTTAGTTGGGAATAGAGGGTATGGGTGATAAAGCTCAGGCACTTCAGAACTGCTGACATCAAATAAATGTCTCTTTAGGTAGCCCAGAGAGTAGCCACTCGCAACTGGACACTTCACTGTTGGATAAACCCTTGTCTGTAGATCTAGCAGCCAACAAGTGATTCAAAGATTTGCAAAGTCTCTGCCACAGACTATGTTGTAACCGAAGGATGGGTTTAGGAACTTTTCCTATGGTACCTGAATCTTCCAGCTGTTTCGGAGATACCATAGGAAATGCGGATTCACCAGTGTCCATGCAATCTCAGCTCCCAGGCTCTTACCGAGCAGCCAGCTTCTTGGCCCTCCTCCGAAGAGTCCTCCCCTGGTCGCTAGTATGAGTTGCTGTGCCTCTCCAATCCTGAGAGGACACCGGGACACCTCAGAATCCTCCTTCAGTTACTGGGCCTCGAACTAGCCAGTTCCGAGGCTCGGGAACGGGCGGATCCCCACCCCAGACCATGAGGGCCTCTGGGGCTGGTCAGGGTGACCAGGCTTACGGGGGCAGCAGGCACTCCTGGGTCTGGGACCCCTCACGGGGTTGGTCCGGACCGGAACCAGGAATCAAAAGAGCAAGCCGAACCCTGAACACGTGACTTCAGCATCTTAAATACCCCTCCCCGGAATGCACAGCTGGGCCAGGCGAGCCCACTGATTGGCTCAGAGAAATATTGGTACCTAACACGTCCAACCAGACTGCGTTCTTAGCCTGTCACAGGTGCTCACTTCACCTATGACCAGGCAAAACTCCAGTACAGCCCAGTCAAACTGATGCCAAAGTAAATGACCTCAACAATTAACCCCCAGAACTCAGTTACATTTCTGGAAAAACTAAATTTACACATAGCGCATACTTTAGAAAAGTGACGGCGCTACACCCCTTTGTATGGAACAGATTAGCAGGTTATTTGCTGATCTGCCAGCACTGAAGTGAACTGGTAATGGTGTCCATGAGCATGAGAGGAATCCCAAGCAAAGAATGGTACCCAATCATGGAGGGAATGCTGTTGTATTGACTAACTGGGCTCCCTGTGACATTGCTCGCTTTAAATTCATATTGGTTATTATACCTACTATGGTGACTAATGCTTCAGAGGGTTGTATAGTTCTCTGTAAAACTTTAGACATTTTATATTGTTTAATCCTCCAAAAACACCAAATTATAAAGAAGAAATTAGAAATTAGATGTTACAGGCATTATAAATTCCAGAAATTGAAAGCGAAAACATTTGAAGAAAGACAATAATTACTGATATAATATTGTAAAAATTTAAAAAAACAAAGAACAAATATGTGCTCAGTTAAAACAAAGAATTTGTGCCACCTGGTGGCAAGTTTGGAAATTGTAGACTATAGTAATATAGTACTAATTTTATATTTACCTTAATTATCTAGTCATGCGTAAGGGAAATACCTATTTGAATTCCGCTGCATATTGTTCAGGATTTGAGGTGAACGCTGGTTCTCTGGGCTGAATAAACGTAATTACCTTTAAATATTAAAACACTATTATTAACAAAGTTTAGTATGTATATAGTCACAGTACATTAGTTCTCAGTAGTGGTACTCTTTTTTTTTTTTCTAGCACACACATTTTAAATGTTTACCTTGTTCTTTATACTCAACTCTTTCTCCTTCAGAAGCACCTGTACTAAACCAAAATCACTTGCAAGACATCTCTGTGCTGGTATATACCAAACGCCAAACTGTCAGCATTGAGAATTATAGATCAAACAACAAATACACTCATATGGAAACAAAAAAAAAGGTTTCTTAAGTGTATAAAAAATCACTCAGTGAATCATTCCAGCATGCTAACTGTTATGGGATGATTGCACTCCTATGCATGCATGGAAGTGACATCATCCCGCGCCAGCCAATCAAGATTGAAGACTGGCACCTGAAGGGAGAAGATGCAGATGCTGCTGAGAAACATAACAAGCATTAGACTCTTTTTGCATAGGCGAATACTTTTGCCTTTAGTACTGCTTTAAAGTTTAGGCTCTTTATTGCAGAAGAGACATACACGGTTTTATCTGCAATAAAATAAACTTGCCTGCCTGTTCGCAATTTTCTGCGGAATGTAGATTTGTACACATTACATCTTTAGCATTGTGCCTGTGAATGATTTATGTGCATGCACAGGAGTGATGTCATCACGCTGGCCAAATGAGACGGCCAAAGACTGCCCACCAGAAAAATCCAGACAGCTATTACAAAGTGGTCATTTCATTCAAGAATTAACATGGACACCCTAGGAAGGACGCTGCCTCCAGTACACAGTAGAAGAGAGAAGACTTGGGACTGACACATCACATGACCACAGATATAGGTGAGTAGAAGGAGCATTAAAGTAGAACTATAGGCAAAACTTTTTCCTGGTGCCTCCATGGCAATATACCTGTGATAAACTCTGCTTCAGACTCCTACCCTTAGAACAGTGAATATTATAAAAAGCAAAGGCCATTCTCCTTTTTTTTTCCCTCATACCTTATGCTCAGTGATGGAAGACATATGTCCTTACCTCTGCCTTGTGCAGCTTCTGTCTGGTTTCAGTCTCTCCCAGGCGGAGTCCTCATCCTTGGGCAGCTGAACACGCTAATAAGGTGAGAAGTACCTTATGTGGGTCTTTTGGGGCAGCAGCTGCCTCCTAACTAGGAGCGTTGGTTTTCTGCATTATTATATGGTGTTTGCTAAGCCTCAGACAGGCAGAGCAGCTATCTTTCCTATTTTCTATTTCTTACCAGTGGTGGCTGGTGAAGTTTTAGGATGGGGGGGGGGCAAGACCCCGCCCCTCCACGTTTGGCCCCTCCCACTTCTCATAAGCCACACCCCTTATATAATTCATCCACTCCGTCCCCTGTATTCCACTTGCTTCCTCTCATAGTGTCAGGAGTATACAGCTCAGCATCACAGCACAGAGTATATAGCCCCTGCATCACAGGACAGAGTATACAGCCCCAGCATCACAAATCATGGTATATATAGCAGCCTTACCGATCGGTGCAAACAAACTGAAAAATTACACTGTTAGTTTAGTGTACGTTTAAGAGACATGTGCACAATAGAAAAATTTGTTTAGTTTCGTTCAGTTTCTGTTCGTTTTCGTTGATTCGTACCGATTCGTAATTTCGTAAGTCGTCGGTGTTCGTATTCGGACTCGTTCGTATTTTCGTAAGAGTTATTTTTTTCGTTGATTCGTTTTTCCGTTAGTCTAATTTTCGTTAATTCGAAATTCGTTTTTTTGTATTTTCGTTATATTTCCTATTCGGACGCATTCGTATTTTCGGAAGAGCTATATTTTCGTTGATTTAAAAAGATTCGTATTTCCGTTAATCTAATTTTCGTTGATTCGAAATTCGTATTTTCGTAGATTTAGTTACATTCGAACTTTCGTAAGATTGATTTATTCTTACTTTCGTAACATTGTTTTCGTAGATTCGTAATCGGAGCATAATTCATAATTTTATGTAATGTGTATGCTATTTACATGTTTAAGAAACAAAGAATTTTTCTCTCACAAGTCAGAACTTAACTCAAAAATCCACCAAAACAGTGCCTCCGACCCAACCACACCCTATCTGGACTCTGGGTGGAATATTTCAGAATCAGAACTAATATTCGTTCTTTCGAATTCTCGATCAGCAGAATTTTTATTTTTTTCGTATTTTCGTTGTTTTGATTTTCCTTTTTCCGAATATTCGTAATTTCGTTTTTTTTTCGTTCATTTTGATTTTTGTTATTTTTGAATCTTTGTTCGGTATTTTCGTTGTTTCTGTTTTCGTTTTTTCGGATTTTCATTTTTTCATAGTTTTGTTGTTTCTAATTTAATTATTTCGTATTTTCGTTGTTTTTCATATTCGTTCTTTTCGATAGTTCGTTATTCGTTAGGATTGTTAGTAAACCATTCGTTCATTCGTACGATAACGAATGAACGTATATATAACGAATTTGAACGGAAAACGAATTTGTAATTAAACGAATTGCACATGTCTAGAGATAGGTATGCCTGCCAAATCCAAGTGTCTATTTCATCAAATGTAGCCTCACTGTGCACATCATATGCAGACTCACTGTGCCCATAATGAGGGGTTCCCCCCATGCCTGTGCTGAGTTCCCGGGTCTGTACACCCACTGTGCCCATTACGAGGGGTTCCCACCATCCCTGTGCTGAGTTTGTGGCTGGCTTTTATACTGGCAATAGACTTCAGAGAACAAGTGTACAGGATACATTATGTAGGTTCAACCTGGTCACCACATTTTCAAGCTGTTCTGGATGTATGTTTATTCAATAATGCGAAAAACACAGCCAGAAATGTTCTGTTTATCTTGGAAAAACAATAGCTATCGGTTGTTATTTTGGGGTATTTGCCTTTAGATTGCACACTTGAAAGGAAGTATAGACTAGAGATCTCCAAATTATGGCATGAGAACCACATCCGACCCACTACAAGATTTTACCGGGTCTGCATCATATACCAGGCTGCACATTATACACAGGGCACTGCACATCATATACCAGGCTGCACATTATACACAGGGCTCTGCACATCATATACCAGGCTGCACATTATACACAGGGCTCTGCACATCATATACCAGGCTGCACATTATACACTTGGCTCTGCACATCATATACCAGGCTGCACATTATACACCGGGCTCTGCACATCATATACCAGGCTGCACATTATACACAGGGCTCTGCACATCATATACCAGGCTGCACATTATACACAGGGCTCTGCACATCATATACCAGGCTGCACATTATACACAGGCAGGGCTCTGCACATCATATAACAGGCTGCACATTATATACAGGGCTTATGCAAAGCATTGTCATTATGTACAGCGTACTACAAACAGTATATTAAGGATGGGCCCGGTGCTTGATGCGAACCCATGTTCGCATCGAGCACCGGGTGTTTGCTCGCTCGGCGAGCCCAGAACTATTTTGGCCGCTCGCATCACATTCGTGTGATGCGAGCGGCCCCGCAATGCATTGCGGCCGGCGCGGCCAGCGGCCGGCGCAGTGCATTGCTGGCTGATGATTGGCCAAGCATGCACTGTGACCCCGCATGCTTGGCCAATCACAGCGCCGGAAACTCGGAGAGCCATAATTGGCTACAGGCAGGACACCTGTAGCCAATTACAGCTCAGGGGCTTTAGTACACGCCCCCTCTTATAACACATGCGTTCCGGCGTTAGAGAGAGCAGGCTCATTCTGTGTCACTCTGCTAGATTCATTTAGAAAGATTTATTTAGAAAGATTTATTTAGAAAGATTCATTTAGAAAGATTCATTTAGAAAGATTCATTTAGAAAGAGGGGCTTGTAGTGTGTTCGTGGCAGGCACTGGCAGCAAACAGAGCTCCTATATTTTGTTCCCAGAAGCACCTATAGGACTTGTAGTGTGTTCGTGGCAGGCACTGGCAGCAAACAGAGCTCCTATATTTTGTTCCCAGAAGCACCTATAGGACTTGTAGTGTGTTCGTGGCAGGCACTGGCAGCAAACAGAGCTCCTATATTTTGTTCCCAGAAGCACCTATAGGACTTATAGTGTGTTCGTGGCAGGCACTGGCAGCAAACAGAGCTCCTATATTTTGTTCCCAGAAGCACCTATAGGACTTGAAGTGTGTTAGTCCCATCACACAGAGCTATATTTTCTTCCCAGAAGCACCTATAGGACTTGTAGTGTGTTAGTCCCATCACACAGAGATCCTATATTTTGTTCCCAGAAGCACCTATAGGACTTGAAGTGTGTTAGTCCCATCACACAGACCTATATTTTCTTCCCAGAAGCAACCATAGGACTTTTAGTGTGTTAGTCCCATCACACAGAGATCCTATATTTTGTTCCCAGAAGCACCTATAGGACCTAAACGCCCCTCCACGTTTGGCCCCTCCCACTTCTCATAAGCCACACCCCTTATATAATTCATCCACTCCGTCCCCTGTATTCCACTTGCTTCCTCTCATAGTGTCAGGAGTATACAGCTCAGCATCACAGCACAGAGTATATAGCCCCTGCATCACAGGACAGAGTATACAGCCCCAGCATCACAAATCATGGTATATATAGCAGCCTTACCGATCGGTGCAAACAAACTGAAAAATTACACTGTTAGTTTAGTGTACGTTTAAGAGACATGTGCACAATAGAAAAATTTGTTTAGTTTCGTTCAGTTTCTGTTCGTTTTCGTTGATTCGTACCGATTCGTAATTTCGTAAGTCGTCGGTGTTCGTATTCGGACTCGTTCGTATTTTCGTAAGAGTTATTTTTTTTCGTTGATTCGTTTTTCCGTTAGTCTAATTTTCGTTAATTCGAAATTCGTTTTTTCGTATTTTCGTTATATTTCCTATTCGGACGCATTCGTATTTTCGGAAGAGCTATATTTTCGTTGATTTAAAAAGATTCGTATTTCCGTTAATCTAATTTTCGTTGATTCGAAATTCGTATTTTCGTAGATTTAGTTACATTCGTACTTTCGTAAGATTGATTTATTCTTACTTTCGTAACATTGTTTTTCGTAGATTCGTAATCGGAGCATAATTCATAATTTTATGTAATGTGTATGCTATTTACATGTTTAAGAAACAAAGAATTTTTCTCTCACAAGTCAGAACTTAACTCAAAAATCCACCAAAACAGTGCCTCCGACCCAACCACACCCTATCTGGACTCTGGGTGGAATATTTCAGAATCAGAACTAATATTCGTTCTTTCGAATTCTCGATCAGCAGAATTTTTATTTTTTTCGTATTTTCGTTGTTTTGATTTCCTTTTTCCGAATATTCGTAATTTCGTTTTTTTTCGTTCATTTTGATTTTTGTTATTTTGAATCTTTGTTCGGTATTTTCGTTGTTTCTGTTTTCGTTTTTTTTCGGATTTTCATTTTTTCGTAGTTTTGTTGTTTCTAATTTAATTATTTCGTATTTTCGTTGTTTTTCATATTCGTTCTTTTCGATAGTTCGTTATTCGTTAGGATTGTTAGTAAACCATTCGTTCATTCGTACGATAACGAATGAACGTATATATAACGAATTTGAACGGAAAACGAATTTGTAATTAAACGAATTGCACATGTCTAGAGATAGGTATGCCTGCCAAATCCAAGTGTCTATTTCATCAAATGTAGCCTCACTGTGCACATCATATGCAGACTCACTGTGCCCATAATGAGGGGTTCCCCCCATGCCTGTGCTGAGTTCCCGGGTCTGTACACCCACTGTGCCCATTACGAGGGGTTCCCACCATCCCTGTGCTGAGTTTGTGGCTGGCTTTTATACTGGCAATAGACTTCAGAGAACAAGTGTACAGGATACATTATGTAGGTTCAACCTGGTCACCACATTTTCAAGCTGTTCTGGATGTATGTTTATTCAATAATGCGAAAAACACAGCCAGAAATGTTCTGTTTATCTTGGAAAAACAATAGCTATCGGTTGTTATTTTGGGGTATTTGCCTTTAGATTGCACACTTGAAAGGAAGTATAGACTAGAGATCTCCAAATTATGGCATGAGAACCACATCCGACCCACTACAAGATTTTACCGGGTCTGCATCATATACCAGGCTGCACATTATACACAGGGCACTGCACATCATATACCAGGCTGCACATTATACACAGGGCTCTGCACATCATATACCAGGCTGCACATTATACACAGGGCTCTGCACATCATATACCAGGCTGCACATTATACACTTGGCTCTGCACATCATATACCAGGCTGCACATTATACACCGGGCTCTGCACATCATATACCAGGCTGCACATTATACACAGGGCTCTGCACATCATATACCAGGCTGCACATTATACACAGGGCTCTGCACATCATATACCAGGCTGCACATTATACACAGGCAGGGCTCTGCACATCATATAACAGGCTGCACATTATATACAGGGCTTATGCAAAGCATTGTCATTATGTACAGCGTACTACAAACAGTATATTAAGGATGGGCCCGGTGCTTGATGCGAACCCATGTTCGCATCGAGCACCGGGTG
The DNA here is from genome assembly GCA_028564925.1 of Lithobates sylvaticus. NCBI lineage: Eukaryota > Metazoa > Chordata > Amphibia > Anura > Ranidae > Lithobates > Lithobates sylvaticus. Next base: position 244,823,010 of record CM053029.1, on the reverse strand, counting down.
TTTGCTCGCTCGGCGAGCCCAGAACTATTTTGGCCGCTCGCATCACATTCGTGTGATGCGAGCGGCCCCGCAATGCATTGCGGCCGGCGCGGCCAGCGGCCGGCGCAGTGCATTGCTGGCTGATGATTGGCCAAGCATGCACTGTGACCCCGCATGCTTGGCCAATCACAGCGCCGGAAACTCGGAGAGCCATAATTGGCTACAGGCAGGACACCTGTAGCCAATTACAGCTCAGGGGCTTTAGTACACGCCCCCTCTTATAACACATGCGTTCCGGCGTTAGAGAGAGCAGGCTCATTCTGTGTCACTCTGCTAGATTCATTTAGCAAGATTTATTTAGAAAGATTTATTTAGAAAGATTCATTTAGAAAGATTCATTTAGAAAGATTCATTTAGAAAGAGGGGCTTGTAGTGTGTTCGTGGCAGGCACTGGCAGCAAACAGAGCTCCTATATTTTGTTCCCAGAAGCACCTATAGGACTTGTAGTGTGTTCGTGGCAGGCACTGGCAGCAAACAGAGCTCCTATATTTTGTTCCCAGAAGCACCTATAGGACTTGTAGTGTGTTCGTGGCAGGCACTGGCAGCAAACAGAGCTCCTATATTTTGTTCCCAGAAGCACCTATAGGACTTATAGTGTGTTCGTGGCAGGCACTGGCAGCAAACAGAGCTCCTATATTTTGTTCCCAGAAGCACCTATAGGACTTGAAGTGTGTTAGTCCCATCACACAGAGCTATATTTTCTTCCCAGAAGCACCTATAGGACTTGTAGTGTGTTAGTCCCATCACACAGAGATCCTATATTTTGTTCCCAGAAGCACCTATAGGACTTGAAGTGTGTTAGTCCCATCACACAGACCTATATTTTCTTCCCAGAAGCAACCATAGGACTTTTAGTGTGTTAGTCCCATCACACAGAGATCCTATATTTTGTTCCCAGAAGCACCTATAGGACCTAAACGCCCCTCCACGTTTGGCCCCTCCCACTTCTCATAAGCCACACCCCTTATATAATTCATCCACTCCGTCCCCTGTATTCCACTTGCTTCCTCTCATAGTGTCAGGAGTATACAGCTCAGCATCACAGCACAGAGTATATAGCCCCTGCATCACAGGACAGAGTATACAGCAACAGCATCACAAATCATGGTATATATAGCAGCCTTACCGATCGGTGCAAACAAACTGAAAAATTACACTGTTAGTTTAGTGTACGTTTAAGAGACATGTGCACAATAGAAAAATTTGTTTAGTTTCGTTCAGTTTCTGTTCGTTTTCGTTGATTCGTACCGATTCGTAATTTCGTAAGTCGTCGGTGTTCGTATTCGGACTCGTTCGTATTTTCGTAAGAGTTATTTTTTTCGTTGATTCGTTTTTCCGTTAGTCTAATTTTCGTTAATTCGAAATTCGTTTTTTCGTATTTTCGTTATATTTCCTATTCGGACGCATTCGTATTTTCGGAAGAGCTATATTTTCGTTGATTTAAAAAGATTCGTATTTCCGTTAATCTAATTTTCGTTGATTCGAAATTCGTATTTTCGTAGATTTAGTTACATTCGTACTTTCGTAAGATTGATTTATTCTTACTTTCGTAACATTGTTTTCGTAGATTCGTAATCGGAGCATAATTCATAATTTTATGTAATGTGTATGCTATTTACATGTTTAAGAAACAAAGAATTTTTCTCTCACAAGTCAGAACTTAACTCAAAAATCCACCAAAACAGTGCCTCCGACCCAACCACACCCTATCTGGACTCTGGGTGGAATATTTCAGAATCAGAACTAATATTCGTTCTTTCGAATTCTCGATCAGCAGAATTTTTTTTTTTTTTTCGTATTTTTTCGTTGTTTTGATTTCCTTTTTCCGAATATTCGTAATTTCGTTTTTTTTCGTTCATTTTGATTTTTGTTATTTTTGAATCTTTGTTCGGTATTTTCGTTGTTTCTGTTTTCGTTTTTTCGGATTTTCATTTTTTCGTAGTTTTGTTGTTTCTAATTTAATTATTTCGTATTTTCGTTGTTTTTCATATTCGTTCTTTTCGATAGTTCGTTATTCGTTAGGATTGTTAGTAAACCATTCGTTCATTCGTACGATAACGAATGAACGTATATATAACGAATTTGAACGGAAAACGAATTTGTAATTAAACGAATTGCACATGTCTAGAGATAGGTATGCCTGCCAAATCCAAGTGTCTATTTCATCAAATGTAGCCTCACTGTGCACATCATATGCAGACTCACTGTGCCCATAATGAGGGGTTCCCCCCATGCCTGTGCTGAGTTCCCGGGTCTGTACACCCACTGTGCCCATTACGAGGGGTTCCCACCATCCCTGTGCTGAGTTTGTGGCTGGCTTTTATACTGGCAATAGACTTCAGAGAACAAGTGTACAGGATACATTATGTAGGTTCAACCTGGTCACCACATTTTCAAGCTGTTCTGGATGTATGTTTATTCAATAATGCGAAAAACACAGCCAGAAATGTTCTGTTTATCTTGGAAAAACAATAGCTATCGGTTGTTATTTTGGGGTATTTGCCTTTAGATTGCACACTTGAAAGGAAGTATAGACTAGAGATCTCCAAATTATGGCATGAGAACCACATCCGACCCACTACAAGATTTTACCGGGTCTGCATCATATACCAGGCTGCACATTATACACAGGGCACTGCACATCATATACCAGGCTGCACATTATACACAGGGCTCTGCACATCATATACCAGGCTGCACATTATACACAGGGCTCTGCACATCATATACCAGGCTGCACATTATACACTTGGCTCTGCACATCATATACCAGGCTGCACATTATACACCGGGCTCTGCACATCATATACCAGGCTGCACATTATACACAGGGCTCTGCACATCATATACCAGGCTGCACATTATACACAGGGCTCTGCACATCATATACCAGGCTGCACATTATACACAGGCAGGGCTCTGCACATCATATAACAGGCTGCACATTATATACAGGGCTTATGCAAAGCATTGTCATTATGTACAGCGTACTACAAACAGTATATTAAGGATGGGCCCGGTGCTTGATGCGAACCCATGTTCGCATCGAGCACCGGGTGTTTGCTCGCTCGGCGAGCCCAGAACTATTTTGGCCGCTCGCATCACATTCGTGTGATGCGGGCGGCCCCGCAATGCATTGCGGCCGGCGCGGCCAGCGGCCGGCGCAGTGCATTGCTGGCTGATGATTGGCCAAGCATGCACTGTGACCCCGCATGCTTGGCCAATCACAGCGCCGGAAACTCGGAGAGCCATAATTGGCTACAGGCAGGACACCTGTAGCCAATTACAGCTCAGGGGCTTTAGTACACGCCCCCTCTTATAACACATGCGTTCCGGCGTTAGAGAGAGCAGGCTCATTCTGTGTCACTCTGCTAGATTCATTTAGAAAGATTTATTTAGAAAGATTCATTTAGAAAGATTCATTTAGAAAGATTCATTTAGAAAGAGGGGCTTGTAGTGTGTTCGTGGCAGGCACTGGCAGCAAACAGAGCTCCTATATTTTGTTCCCAGAAGCACCTATAGGACTTGTAGTGTGTTCGTGGCAGGCACTGGCAGCAAACAGAGCTCCTATATTTTGTTCCCAGAAGCACCTATAGGACTTGTAGTGTG